>OX235272.1:38987125-39324625 GCA_944472155.2 Trichobilharzia szidati
ATACTTGGTTTTGTTATCTTTACCAATTGACCAATTTGACAACGAAAAATGACCCCAGACTGACGAACGATGATCAAGTTAGTAAACTTTGTTATGATACAATAACAGATGTACTATTACCTTTGTTATTTGGTTTAGTGATCTTCGTTGTTATTTTGACTTTCAATACGTCCTTTTAACTTGACCTAAGTCTATTTTCTCACCTCTTAACTCTTTGTTATATATATGCTGAGATTTTGTAAATTCTGGTTTAATAATACTTTGATAAAGCTATTAGCAGCATTAAATAGCGAAATGTCAGTAAAAACAATATCGTTTTGTTTTTCATTCATTGGGAAATAAAAAACCCTAATTATAATGAATATCATATACCCAATGCCCAGATTTTTTCAAACTGTTAAAAGTGAACTTGGTTTGGACATATATAAAAAAGGATATCCTTTATAGATTTTGAACCAGTTTATAAGTCAATAGGTTTCAACATCTATTGTCTATGCTCTTCTATAGAAAGATATCCAAATCAAATTACTCTATAATAGAAAAATAATTAATCTTATTTAATCCAGAAGCTAATACTGTCATTCGTAGAAATTTACTGTTATTATATTCATCGAAAAAGTCGAAGTCATGCTGTTTCACAAAGGTCTCAGTCATCAGTCGAATTAAGCCCTCCCCACTATACGTAAGCTTAACCTACCATGGCAGTCTTCATCTGATTACATTAGAAATGAGTAGAGTTGATTATCATACTTCTTATTCTTAAATTACCCATGGTGACTACCAATCGAATCTTGGATAGGCATTTCGTCCCTTTTGGGACTCCTCACCCGGATTTGCATGCAATCCTAGTGAATTATGGTATTTCCAGTGAGACTCAAACTCAGCAGTCATTATTTCAAACGTGGAGTGTCCATCCGAACCAGAAATCAACTTGTCAGTTGAGGTCTGACATTCCGGTCCTGTTGATCAACGGAAGAAAACAAAATTGCGGTAAATAAATATTTATCACATTTTGTTTATTTTAACGGGACGGTCAGTTTTTCATTTCTCATGTGAAGTGAACTGATCAGCAAACAAAACAGTCAGAATATTTGAAATACATTGCTCAAGTGAATCACAACACTTTGAGATAAACTCTGCCTTTTAATTACCTTAGCCAAATTTCAACAGTCTGTTAAGAGATTACTATTGCTTGCGTATAAGTAGTAAACATGACGTAACGTGTTTTTAATAAAGAAAGCTTTTGTTTTAAAAGTTTCAGGTTAGACTACGGATTGATATCAGTTAGCGAACCACTAAAACCAGGGATTACTGGACAGTTATTTTATCCTAGTTTCAGATTCATTGGCAGTACGCACCAACTGGGTTTCGAACCCAGGATCACGAATCGGTAGAAGTTAGAATCCGTGAGCTCGCCGTTGGATTGGGTCCCAGGAGCTGAATAGTCTACGAGCTTACGTAGTAACTGGAAGGTCCTCGTTTCAAACCATGGTGGTGGGTGCATACTGACAATGTGTCACAAACACTAGGACGAATCAGCTTTTCAGTACTCCAGTGCTCATTTTCAATGGTTGTCTAACTGATATCAATCCGTGGTCGAACCTGAAACTAATGGAATCCATGCACACTAATTCGTAAGAATATTTTCAAAGTGTTTCTAAACACTGAATCCATTGCTTCTACAATTATTCTACTAAAAAATTCACTTTCAAGATTTGTCACAAGCTAACTTCATTTAGTGGATCAATGAAAACTAACAGGGAATACTGAACAACAGTTTCATCCCTATTTAGGACTCTTCACTCACCACCCGACCAGAAATCGAACCGAGGACCTTTAGGTTACAAAATGAGTTCGCCGACCATTCAACTACTTGAAAAACATCCAACAGTTGACCCATCAATTCTAACTCCTCTATATTTGCGATATCCATAAAGTGACTGCCAACCCTGATGTTACGTAATACACGCAATCATTTACGGTGTCTGAAGAGTTAATTTCTAGCTATCTGACTTGTCTTAAGTTCGATCACAGACTGATATCAGTGCTAAAAAACCATGAAAAACTAGCAAGGACTACTGGAAAGCTGTTTCATACTACTTTATGCCTGATTGACAGTACACACTCATCACCAGGGTTCGAACCAAAGACTTTTTGGCTACAATCCAAACCCGTACACCATTCAGCAAATACTATCACTGGCGCATATTTGTTCTCACACTCAAAATGAGAGACCTCAACGGTTACAACTTTTCAATTCTATCAAAGTGTAATGTTTAGAGAATAAAAGAACACAAGAAATAAAATCAAATAATTTATCTTAGTATAGAAATGCAAAACAGAATAGTCATATAGTATAAGAGAGAAGTAAAAATATTTTTTTTTAACAAGTAAAAATGCTGTTCATAAACCACACATACATCCACACAAACAGACATTTCTTTCTCTTTTGTCGTCTTATAGTTTGATTTCAGCGGTATTCTCTGAACTACCAATACACGTCTCAACCGTAGACGACGGCAGTAGGATATGATTATTATGATTATATTCATATTGGAAACCAAATGACCACCATGATGATGCCGATGGTAAACTAGCTTGAATCAATTCAAATAAAGTGCATTGTTTAACACAACAAAATAACTTGACATTTGAACGTATTAATTCAAAGCGGAAACCATCATATACTGAAGCATTTCTCAATGGATCACATAGTCGTAGCTTCCAGGTTTGAAATATTTGTCTATCTGAATCTGAATTAATATTAGATTTGCTAGGCGAAGCTTTGTTCAATGTATTGTGTTTCAAAGTATTCTCACCAGGGGCTTGTGATTTTCTTCTCCAACATTTCCATAAGTGAATGTTATTTGTAGCAATTTTATGCTTGTTAGTTTGACTGCAAGGCTTATGAGTAATGCTCGAAGAGAGATGACAATAGTGTAGTGAGATGAATTCATTCGGCGGGTTGAAGTAGATATTGAGAAATGCTTCAGCTGACATATTATACTGTAAATAGATTTTAAGTCGATTTAATATCATATTTCTATTATGATATGTATGCTGTTTAGTAAGACGTAGATATTTACTCAGTGGACCGAATAATTTTTGAAATATGTATTCACTTGATTTGTGTAATTGATTATCTGATGAAGATTCTAGAGTTTGAGAAGGCAAGAAAAAATAGGGGGAGAGATGAAAAGTAGTTTATGCATATACATATATGCGTATGCAATGATTCCTCGGTAGTACAGCGGTAGAATGCGTGCCAACCACACCTCATGTCGTCCGGGGTTCGATCCCCAGCCACTGGACGCACTCATTTACCTCGCTAAGCCAGGAATGAGACTTGTAAAGAAGGAAGGTTGCGCATGAGTCAAGCAACCTCATCCCGTAAATAATAAATATCACTGCTACCGAAACTTCAGACCTTTAGCTTGAAGTCCTGTGTTTCAATGGGAACATACAGGAATAAAAAATGCAATGATTAAAAAAACATTATTATTATTGTTATTACACCCTTTGGTTCCGAGTGAAATACAGGCCTTCGCGAGCACATCTTCATTTCACTCTGTTCTCGGTGGTCTTTTTTTAGCTAGCTCCATAATTGCTCATAAGTTTTCATTAACTGCTTGCATTATCTCGTCAATGTCACTCTCCGATCCGCCCTCAGATTGTCATCTTCCATTCAAGAGCCATCTAACAGAGGTTAATTCCTTTACTTATCTGGCTAGGTAGTATCATTTCAACTACACTTTTGTTTATAGACTTTGTACCAATATTGACTTTAATTGCTGAACAATAGAATTTCTTATTGGTCCTTGTGTTTTAGACTTAAAGTCCATAATCGTACCTGGTATAATTGTTGATTCAGAGCGTCTTCGCAAATAAAAGGAACTTAGGGTTAAGTTCCTTGACAATAGTGTTAAGCAAAATGTATTAATCTAATGAAATACAATACCGTAAAACAGTAAAGAAATGGAATTTAATTTAGTTAATTTAAAGTTGAACAACAAAGCAATTTGAGGATCAGTATAAATAAAGCAATTTATCACAGTATAGCACAGTTTTTTTTCTTAATTACTTCCCCTTGAAATTTTACTTTATTTAATCAACACTGTGTTGTTTTCATTTTCATTACGCAACATCCCTAAGGTGTGATTTCTTTTCTTCTTAAGAAAAATGAATCACTTAAGTAATTTAGTTTAGTTAAAATGATAAGAGGTCCAGAGAAACTGATACTAATAAAAAAGGATTTTAACCAATAGGGCTTCTGTTTCAGTCTCGTTATGTTCAAATTGAAGCATACAGCTCGAAGCTTTGAAGTTGCAGGTAAGAGAGGGTTTTATTTGTTCGACGTTAGATTGCTAGAATTACTCTAAGCAATTCCCGCTTTTCTGGGCTTCTTACTAGCTAGGAAACTATATTTGGTCTACGATAGTGTGTCAAGAAATCAAACGCCGATCTCTTACGTGGCCGGCGAGCATTCTAGTATACTGTCTACAATGAATTAACGTTTATGTCACGCATTGAAATTATATAAGCTAATACTATGGAGATTTGTTTTATTCCTTCACGTTCCCAGTGGAACATAGGGCTTCAAGCTAGAGGCTTGAAGTTTCTGTAGCAGTGTTTATTTTTACAGGATGGAGTTGCTAGCCTCATGACCAACCTTACCTCTTCACCAGCTTTTTATTTCTAGCTTAGCGAGGTAAGGGAGTGCGCCGGCCGGGGATCGAACCCCGGACCATGTTCATGGTCGGCGAGCGTCCTAACCACAATGCCACCGACGCACACTATGAAGATTTTATTTAAATAATTGTAATGTTTTTGATGTGGTTGTGTTCCCTGAGCTAGCTGGATAGTTTATTTGCAAAGCTTACATTGCCCTACTAGGCAACATCTTCAGCGCATACTTTAATTTGATGAAGTGAGCGTTTAGATTTCTCCACGAGTTTATTAGTCATCTCTCCTGGTGGGTGACCTTGAACGTGATTGGTTGTTTTTGTGTCAATATCTTGAGCTGACAGCCGTTAGCATTTGGAGGCTTGATTTAGCTTAACGCTATCAGAATACTCTCTTCTATCAAATCAGTTATTATGTTTACTTTAGGTTCTTGGTAGAGCACAATCCTTCATCAACACATCTTCAATTTGTCATGTTCTCAGAAGTCCTGTTTAACTGGCTCCACGGATACTCATAGGCTCTTATCTCCTTCCCACACGATCTCCCCCATATCACCATCAGACCAACCAACGACCAACTCTTCGTTCCTTATTTGTATTCCTCTCAAGCGATGGCTTGGTGCACGATATCATTCGACACTCCTTTCAGTGAGTATCTAATCCATCTCAGTTTCGTTCTGTATATTTTTCGGTCAATAGGTTGTTAGTTGATTTGTTGTGCCAAAGAGTTCCTTGCTTTTGTTCCTTTCTCATTCGCCGTTTGATCTTTAGTAATCAGACTGCAAAAGCAGTTGATTTCTCTCCTCTTGTAAATGGTTTTTGCAATGGATGAGCCATGTTTCTGAACCATATCGATGAAGTGACTGATTTGACATTAGTATTGAAAATACGAATTTCGCTTTTTACAATAAGTGCAGTAGATTTCAAAACTCATTTCCGATTAATGGAAGTTTACTTGACCTTTCCAATTCTGATTGGGTTTGAGATTCTCTGCCTGAAGTTGAAATGATGCTTCCTAGATAAGTTAAAGTGGTAACTTCTTTCAAATTGTTATTGAAGCGTAGAAATATAAGTTAAAAGAATATCGGTAAATTAGTCAGCATATACTGATTATATAGTATGGAGTATATTCGTGGAAACCATCAAGTGACATCACTAGACAAGCCATTGCTCGAGTGGAACCCGAAAGGGAAGCGGCGAGTTGGTCGTCAGTGCAAGGGTGACTTGGAGGAGGTAATGTGAAGAGGAGATGAAAACGTATGGGCATACTTGGAGCCAGGTGAAGACTCTATCAGAGAACCGAACGCAATGGAGACGCACGGCTGAAGCCCTATGTCCCTCTAGGAATTAAAGGAAACAATAATAATAATCATATTCGTGGAAGCATTAAAGTGCTAGAAAACTTCCAGAGTTTATAGGTTGATTATTATTATTATTATAAATGTTGATATTAATACACGATAACAGTATAAAAAAGTTAGAGATACAAAACTCTTTTACTTGCATTATGCTTAAACTGCAGTTGGAGTGAATAAACCCAAGTAAAATATTTGAGCGGGGGTGGGGCGATTTAGAATTTCTGAAGATAATTTGGGAACAAATCAATGTTAAACTTCTGCTCCACACTTTTTCCAAAACTCATAAATTACCCCCAAATACCATGAAAATTCCCTCAAATTGTTTTTTCTTAGGGAAAACGAATCATTATCACACTGTACTACGTGCGTTGGTGGCACAGCGATTAGGACTCTCGCCGATCATGCACACAGTCCGTGGTTCGATCCCCCGCCAACGCACATATGATATCAGTGATCGGCCTGCAAAATTCGGGCTAACGAAATTACATGCTGAAAATTCCATACTTTTACCAAAAGTAACGGTGTGGAATCAAGCTATAGTGAAAAAAATAACAAGAAAACGTTTCTGAATATCTGATAGGAATCAAGGTCGGTGTTTATTGATGAGTACAAAGTTTCCCTATCCACCTATTCGATAGTATGGAAGTGGAAGATATCAATTGCATACCTAATATCTTCTTTTGTTGTGGTGACATTCATTTATTCCCAGTACGACGTATCTTTATTCGTGTTAGATGGTTGAAGGTAGTCGGCAGGAAGCCCTGCCTAGACCCAGGTTTCGTACTAGTTGACACTCACTAGTCAGCAAAGCGTATCTGTACCCTTGAAGGAACTCATATCTTTTCTGAGGTTTGCACCCGAGTCACCCAGTGAGTGCTGCTGACAGAGACGTGTTACTCCTGGGCTATTCAGGCTGGCTCAAGATTGAACTCCTGTAGGACTGATTGTATTGGATAATTTTGACTGGACACTAGTTGGTAACTAGTAACGACGTATATTTGTTTATCTAGTACTCAACACCTAACAAGAAGGCGGAATATATAAATTCATATAAGAAAACAAATATTTATGCTTAAGAAAAAAAGTAGCAGTATTTTCACACAAAACTTACCAGTAGCATTTTGTATAAAATCTGCTTTACCATATGCCCCACTAAATAAACTGTTCATTAATATAAGTAATCTCAGCTGGCATTTTCTTTTGTACTTTGCATAGCTTACTTCACTTTTCAATCTTCTTGCAGCATTTACATTCTGTTCATAGATATCAGGCATTTTAAGAAAATCAAACGTTTCCAGTGATTTCCGCTGATTCTTCATCCTCTTTGCTGTACCTTCATCATTGTCATCTTCATTGTCTACAGCTACTACTGGTTGACTATCTGTACAATCTGTTTGGTGTTTAGAATTCTCAGTCGATGCAACAGTTACACTGCTGTTGCTTGGACAACAACTTAATGGATGGTCACGTGATGTTCTGACTATCTGCTCAGGATAACATTCATTATTATTACTGCTTTTTAATGAATTCATTGCTTTGTGCTTTAGTACTGTCATTTCTTTGGAGTTGTCATCAGAAATATGGTGTAGCCTTCTACTGGCATAATGTCGTTTGCTGTCTGACAGAGTGGTGAACTGATTATACTTTGAATGGCGTTTTTGACGAACAATTATTGGGTCGTAAGGCTAAAAGGCAAAAGGGAACAATAAAAACAAACAATCAAGTTAGACTAGTGAATTAATTAAATGCTTAGAAATATCTCAAAAACCGCAAAAGAAAATAATAAAAACAATTTTCAGGTGTTATTTTTGTGGGGATTCCATTGGTTTCAAGTTTGACCATGGATTGATAATGTAACAACAGAAGACAAGGGCCAGGCAACAGATCGTTTATTAAGGAAAATGAACACATATTTATAGATTTTAATGTACATTATTATAGATTATTGTTAGTAGAAAATACAGTCTTTTGATTGGTTGTTTCTCACAGAAAGTTAAATTGAAGTATGCGCTGAAGATGTCGCCTAGTAGGGCGATGAAAGCTTCGCGAACTAACTATCCAGCTCAGAGAACACAACCACATCAAAAACTCCCTGGTAGTTTTCAGTTGTCCTTTAGTTGATGTCTAGTGTTTATCAATCTTGGAAGGATTCAGTACCTTCAGCTATGATCTTCATATGTTTCCGTTTTACTTGAACTATACCGTAATACATATATTGACTAGTTAGTTTTGAAAAATCGCTACAACAGAAATCTAGCATAATCCGACAGAACTAAAAATAAATCGCTACAATATGCCACAGTTCACTGGTCTCAAATTCTGAGTGTGAAACTTTGAGGAACCAGAATTAGATATATTTATTATCATTCTGCAAAGAAGTATTCAACTGGCGTCAATGGTTCAATGACAGAAGGCTTACCAGACACTTAGAAGGTCAGTGTGTGAATCCTCTGTGTGATGCAGTCTTTAACCTCGCCTATTCCGTAGTAAACCAGTAAAATAGAGGCGGGCCTTGGCGTGAGGCTACTTAGACTTGAAATCCTAGGAACCCTTTGTTCCACCGGGGACGCAAGGTATGAAAATAATGTGCATTACGATGATCATATCAACTGTCTTGCATTCGGAGATGATCCACCAACGATGCCGATGATTCTATCACCTTGTTTCAACCTTGACTTTTAAATTCACAATCTAGTAATACAATGTCAAATTTTGTGAATTAAACAATCAAAGCTTCAAATCACCTTATCCTGTGATTTACTTAAATTAAACTGTGTACTAGTTTTTGTTATCCACATATAAACGTGAAAAAATATTTAGTATAATGTTTCATTCTGAATTACACATGAAAATTCAAAGAAACGTTTCCATGGATATTTGATTTTAGTAGAATAGTTAGCGGTATTTAATCTATGACTGCTTAATTTACCAATTAATGTTTAAAGTGTATGGAATCTATGGTGACAGATAAACGCAAAATATTTAATGAATAAAAAAAAGAAAAGAAAGCTAAACCAAGTTACATCAGTTATGAGTGTTAATTCATGGATTACATATAAATGGTGTTCACACCTGGAAAATATTATTCTTGCTTCCAGTAAATAAACCTTTTTCTCGCTAAAACGTGCAGTGTATCTACGCATATTCGCATTGGTTATGTTTATTAATTCAGCTGTACCTATGCATAACATATGCCTGCAGTAATACTGCATTCAAGTAATATTTTTTTCATTCCCTTACGTTCTAAATGGAACATAGGAGGGCTTCAAGCTTGAGCCATGAAGTTCCGGTAGCAGTGGTATATTTTTCCGAAGTGGGGTTGATAGCCTGACGCCTAACCTCCGTTTTCTTTGTCGGGATTACAACTGGCTAGGGGAGGTAAAGATGTGTGTCGGTAAGGAACTGAACACATGGTCGGCGAGCATCCTACAGCTGAGTCACCGACGCATTCAATGAAGTACATTCGGCTATGAAATTCACATGCAAGGAGGAATCCCAAGACAGAATTGCCCTCTTGGATTTCCTACTTACAAGAAAACCAGATGGTAGCATAAAAAGAAATATGCGTAGAAAAAGTACTTGGGCAGGACAATATACACATTTTCACAGCTTCGTTCCTATCAAGTTCAAAAGAAATTTAGTAAAGACCCTCAGCCACAGAGTTAGAGCTATATGCTCAGAAGAAGTAATTAAAGATGAGCTAAACACTGTATATGATACTTTGATCGAAAATATTTAGCTATCCCGACAAATTTATCAAGAAACACATGACAATGAAAGCGGAAAAGGACTACGCACTATCCGTATACGAAAAGCCTTTATACATACGACTGCAATTCAAGAGCGATGTATCAAGCTAATTAATTACGAACAAATTATGACAATCAGTTCAAAGAACTCCTAATGCTGGCGAACTACACGTCTTATTCTGTACACGACAGATGGTGATTCCTCGACTGAAAGATGAAGTACCTAGACTATCCATTTCAAATTGTATCTACCAATTCAACTGCAGTTGTAGTGGAGCAAGTTATATCGGCCGTTGCTCTAGGAACTTGATTTTTCGTGCTCGCTGGGGAACATCTCCCACTATGGCTAAGTAAAGGTGTAGTTAAAACCATTAACAGTTCGATATTGGACCATCTGATCCAAACCGGCCAAAAAGGCAGCCAGCGTTGAAGAATCCTTCTCTATCATCCAACGGGTGCCTAATAAATTGCCAAAACCATCGAAGCACCGCATGCTCCAAACAGCAGAGGCTATTGCAATTCGCCTCAAACATCCAGTGCTCTGTGTTCAAAAGAAGCAAGTCCAGCCCCAAGTACTGCGCTGGCCTTCAGTAGAGACTATAAACTCATGAATTTGTAATATTATCTTTCCTAATTTTTCTGACATTCAGTTTATTGTTATGTTGATGCTACTGAACTGTAATCTATTGATATTTTTGATTCGATGTTATTTAAACGGCACTACAGTTGTTCATAACACTAATTCATTCATTTACTTTAATGTATATATAACTGTAGAGCCTGATGATGAAGTTATCGAAAAGAGTACTCTTTGTTCAGTATCCATTCTTTTGAAAATACTGAAATGTTTTTTTAATTTCCACAGAATTCAGTAGTCGTATTGCGGATGACAAGAAGATTATTGTGCATCTCTGGAATGAATGATGGAAAAAATTATTTGTTGAAGTTAATTTTTGCATATTCCACTGATTGCCTTTCATAGTGGACTGAAATATTCATACTGAAGATCAAATGGTTAGAAAGAATTTGCATCAAAACTCTTTGGCGACGAATCGACTCACAACCTACTACTGTAGGAAAGGAGACGGGACATACAAACTCTGAGGAGACTACTGACCGACACCTACAGCCAGTCCGCTGAGTAGAACCAGAATTGGAAACAATAAGTTGGATTTTGGTCTGAAAGTGATATGAAGGAAATCGTCTGAGGAGAAAATGAAATCTTATTGGGAATTTTGCAGCTAGCGAAAGATAACCACAGGAGATGGGATGAAATCCACAAGTGTTATTGAAGCCCTATGCTCCACACGGAACCCAATGAAGTAATAGTTTTAATAATATTTGCTAAATAGTGACTAGTAGTAGAATCCACGATGTGGAATTAGCTTTGTTGTTTGAAACGGAAGCTTCTGGGTCCAGTTCTTTCTTGAGAATACCATAACTTACTGGAAATAGTAGTTACATCCAGATGATGAATCCCAAAATAGGACGAAAAGCGTTTTTAGGGTTCCGATAAAAGCGAATACGAATTTTAAGACAATATTGATTTATTTATTGATTGGGCTTGAACAAACGCGTCCCATAAATAAAAGTAACAAATATATTTTGGTGGATACGATCATACTGACGGTGACATTTTCAAACTACAGAAAAGATTTTCATGATCTTTGACCGATACGTAAGTGCGAACTAAGAATGCATAACACTCTTTTTAAAATGTTTTACAAATCCATTTCTGTGTTTTTCATACATTCAGCTTTGTGATATATAATGGAATGTCAAACTACTGATTTAATAGCGCAAAATCAGAGTTCTAATATTCACAGTCTTAAGGATTTGTGTTTTCTCTTGCAAATACTTTATGCAGCTTTCTTTATAATAAATTATTATTATTATTGTTATTATTGTATCCTTCAATTCCTAGAGGAACATAGGGCTTCAGCCGTGCGTCTCCATTGCGTTCGGTTTTCTGCTAGAGTCTTCACCTGGCTGCATGTCTGCCCACACGTTTTCATCTCCTCTTCACATGACCTCCTCCAAGTCACCTTTGCACTGACGACCAACTCGCCGCTTCCCTTTTGGGTTCCACTCGAGGGCTTGTGTAGTGATGTCACTTGATGGTTTCCTCAGAGTATTTCGAGAAAATTTTAAGTAAAATAGAAGATTTGTAGCTCAGATGGATGTCTCTCTGGTGTGGTTATGTTCCCTTAGTGATTTAATTGCCTCTGACTTACTGAACACATCAACACATCAAAATGTCGAGGATATTTTTTAATTTAGGATAGATTTCTACAAAAGAAACTACGGGACCAAGTTAACCAAGAACATGTCGTCAAAGAAATGTGCAGAAGAAGGTGGCAATGAATAGGGTATAGGCTGAGGAGACCGTTGAATGACATCGCACGCAATGCAGGCAATCGCTAGAGTGGAACCCGAATGGGAAGCGAAGAGTTGGTCGTCCTAGGGTGATAAGGAGAAGATCGCGAAAGGGAGATACAACAGATTATGGTCAGTCGTGGTCCAAACTAAAGAGGACAGCAAAACATAGAAAAAGGTGGAGACGTGTTGCTGAAGCCCATTGTTCTAGTGGGAACCAAAGGGAATAATAATAATTATATAATAATGCCCAGCAGACATTACTTTTTTATTCCCATCAGTTTCGAGTACAACACAGGGCTTCAATAGTGCATATTCATTTCATTCTATTCTTTACAGCCGTCTTTAATTGGTTCCACGATTCCCCATGAACTCTTCTGTCCTCCTCATATGGTCTGCTTCATTTCACATTCTGAGCAATGTCCAACTCGTCGTTTCCTATTTTGGTTCCATCCAAGGACCTGTCTGGAGTATGATGTCATTCACTTGTCTCCTCAGCTTTTGTGCGATCCATTTGCATTTCCTTCTGCCTACTTGTTGGGTTGTAGTTCCCACCAGGGTTCCTTGTTAATGATCTTTTTTGACCAGCCATCTGATCTTTAGTATAGAGTAAAGGCAGACCAACAGACGAATGTATCATAAATAAGGAGAAACACAACTAACTCATGATAAAACTCCTCATTTTTTAAGTACAGAAGTTCTGATTGTCATTTCACATGATATTACATCACACTTACACATAAAGATAGGAAGCAAAATGGATGTAAGATAAAAGAAAACATGTTAGTAGCCTAGTGGAAATTTGTTAGAAGTATGTACGAAAAGCGGAAATAAAAAAGCCCAGAGATATTTCACTTATTGTAGTAGTGAGGATTGAATTAAGAAGGTTTTAAATAATGCCATTCATTGGTTGATTTTATTCCACAGACTCTTAACAGAA
The DNA here is from genome assembly GCA_944472155.2 of Trichobilharzia szidati. Taxonomy (NCBI): domain Eukaryota; kingdom Metazoa; phylum Platyhelminthes; class Trematoda; order Strigeidida; family Schistosomatidae; genus Trichobilharzia; species Trichobilharzia szidati. Next base: position 39,000,231 of record OX235272.1, read on the forward strand.
CACGTCGTATCAGTATACACAGTCTAGACTAGCAGTTGCAGACGTAGTTTTTTTCATTCCTTTACGTCCCCAGTGGAACATATGCGGCTTCAAGCTATGGGCTTGAAGTCTGTGTAGCAGTGGTGTTTATTTTTAAAGGATGGAGTTGCTAGCCTCATGCCCAATTTTCCAGTCTTATTACTGCCTTAGCGAGGTAAAGGAGTGCTCCATGGGCTAATTATTATTTATTATTATTATTGTTTCCTTTAGTTCCTAGAGGAACATAGGGCTTCAGCCACACGTCTCCATTGCATTCGGTTCTCCACTAAAGTTTCCACTTGGGTCAACGTCTGCCCGCACCCTTTCATTTCCTCCTCGCATGACCTCCTCCATGTCACCCTCGCACTGACAACCAACTCGACACATCCCATTCAGGTTCCACACAAGCAATGGCCTGGCGTGTGGTGTCAATTGATGGTTTGTTTTCTCAGAGTATGGCCAATCAACCTCCATTTCTTCCTGCGCACCCTCCTGTTGCACAATTGGTTCCTGCTGGATTGGTTCGCTAATTGCCAGAGATCGCTGTTGCTGATCTTCTCTGGCCATCTGATATTGAGTATTGAGTAAAGAAAGCTATTGATGAAGGCCTGTAGTTTGTTTGAGGTGCTCTTCATGATGCGCCAAGTCTCTGATCCATAAAATAGCAGTGATTTTACAATGGAGTTGAAAAATCCGGATCTAATTTTTATGTTGAGTGTTGTTGATCTCCACACAGAATTGAGAGTCATGAGAGCTTGCTTTGCTTTCCCGATCCTCGCTGCTTTGATATCCTCATCAGTTCCGTCCGCCTGTTTTTGAAACGATGCTTCCCTGGTAGGTAGGTGAAGGAGGTTGCTGCTTTCAGATTTCTCGCATTTATGCTGAGTGTTGTCTGTTGTTGTTATTGCTTTTGGCCGGAAATCTTCATCGCCTACCTCTGTTTTCTTTATGTTCACCTGTCCTATCTTTGATGCTTCTTTTGCCAACTTGTTGCTTTTTACTTCCATATCTCCCAGTTTATGGGAAATCAGACACATATATCATCGACGAATTCCAGGTACTCCAAGTATTTTGTGTGGGTCCATTTTATGCCTATCTCCTCGTTTCCCGCTGTCTGCTGCATTATCCAGCCTACGGTAATCAGGAAAATCATTAGAGGTAGTAAACAGGCAGCCTTGTCTCACTCCCATCTTCACTTCGAAGGATTCCGTGAGTTTCCCGTTGTGGATTACTTGGCATACAGCATTGTCGTAAAAATGTTGAATGATACACATAACTGTTGGCGGCAATCAGCTCAGAGAACACAACTAATTCGAAATGATCCACCTGAGCTACAAATCTTCTCCATAATCCTAGCTTACTCTTGGCTTTTCTGCAGTCTCAAGGTCTGTTTGTCCTGCAGATTCCCCCCAACCATCTATTACAAACAACCTTGAGTGTACAGTGATGGCGAGCTACCTAGTGGCATGGCGGCCACATTGCAAACTTGACCAATAGAATTCAATGTGCATTAACCACAGGACTAAATGCATGACAGTAGTTAGTGTACAACCAGAAGTACTATTTTCTTGTGTATGAAGACTCTAAGGAGTCAGAAGATGATTGCTTTAATGAATACTAAATACATTTGAAAGCGTGGAAATTCGCTTTCATCGGAGAGTTATCGCGAATATTCACGTCTATAGTAATGGCCAAAAACATTAAACAGTGATAATTTATAATTCCTATATTTCTTCTTTATTCCAAAATATTGGAGCAGTGATTCAGCAGAACTGACACATGATATTATATACACTGCAGACTGTAGACTCACGTGATCTTATCAGGTTAGATAATACAGAATTCATGTAAAAACGGTATGATTTCTAGTGAGTTATTTATCAGTAGTTCTTCTCCCATCCTCGCCCCGCCCCGCCCTTCTTAATGCCAAGTAGTGACTTTCATTAGCAGTTGTTTCACCTGTGAATTATGAAATATTTGTTTTCGTATCGTTTCTTTTATGACTACATCCTTATTTGTCTATCTAACTATATATTAAGACTTGTACGTAAATGTCAATCGCTCAATCCTTCTCTATTCATGCATATCTATGAATAACGAAGTGATTTTTACGCATCATATCATGCATTTTATTATTGCAATCAAATAAGAAGTATTTAATAAATGAAAGGAGTAAAGGGAAAAAAGGAACACATTTGGAATAACAGTAGCCAAGCTATTACTTAATTTCACCTTTTACAGTATAAAGCTATGCAATTAGTAGTCTAATGATATTATTTTCCTAAACTGCGTTTGTGCGTTAGCGACTCAATGGTTGAATGTTCCTGGGTCCGTTTTCTGATCGACGCTTAGCCAAACCATTGCTTGGTTTAAGTGTAGGTTTACATGGATTTCTTTGGTTACAGAATTTCATCAGGAGCTGGCGTCGGTTAGAGAACCATTGGAAAACTAGCATGGAATACTGGAGAGCTGTTTCGTTCTAGTTTGCGACTCTTCGACAGTACACATCCATTTGGGTTCGAGGACTTTCAGGTTACGAGGTGAGGTCGTAGACCATTCACGATATCGTGCATTAGCAGAAGTTAGAATTGATGGGTTGTCTGTCTGTCTAACTGTTTTCGACATAGAACTTTGCACATATGTGCGGCAGTTCAAGTCGCCACACTCCCTCCTTGTAGCACACAAAGTAAGATAAGAAAGTAGGAGAAATGCATAATATAGACAGTAAACAGAGGTGTGAGACGAAGGAATAGTAATAACGAAGAACAAAACAGTTTAATTGGAAATCATAAGTCACAAGGAGTGAATGCATCTGCGCCACTGACAACGGTTTTGAGCCATGTCACCAATTGTTTCCAACCATTGGTTTTTACCGTCCCGAGGACCCCAACCAGGAAGTCTACATCTTCCTACGTTGCCTAGACTAGCTGTTGGCCACTGGATCGGGTTCCAGTGGCTTAATGGTCTACGAGCTATCCTTGTAACCTGCAGGTCCTGGGTGTGTGCCATGGAATAGTAGCAAACTAGGATGAAACAGCCTTCCAGTACTCCATGTTGGTTTTCCAATGGTTCTCAGCTCATGATGAAATCCTGTAATAATCGCTTAGTATACTAGCCAGTAGTAACTCTGGGAAACAGGGAAGTTTTTGGACATGAGACGAGCCATCTCATCTTTTGACAAAAGGAGAGCTATAAAGGAAATAATAGTTTTCTCACCTTGATATAGAGAAAAATATTTCCAAGTTTGATGATAGATGAATACTGATCACAGAAACGAATGGTACTGGGTTCGATTTTACAGTGAGAGAAACACAATCACTCACTAGGGACAGCAGGGACATTCATCTTTGCAAGTCTTAGATAGGATGAAATAGCATGAACCCTGAATTCCACTGCTAGCCATTATCAATCAAGGAAAAGAAGAGATCGTTTTAGTGAATTAAATTAAAAATATTTATAAATATTTTCTAGCCGAAAGATAAACATCTAAATGAAAGCAAATTTCAAAACTGACATTGTCAGGTATTGAAATTTGCACTGAGATAAATCAGCAGTCACACATTTCAAATTTCACACCTATCCGCTCTAGCTTTCAAACGATGAAATTCTGTTAGTGCAGAAAGTGTCTGGAAAGCTAAAGAGGTGCTTTAATCATAAATTTTATTATTTATTTCTGTCTGAATAATGTGAAAGGACACCGAACGCTATTCAAACGAATACTCAGTATATTTGTCAACTGACAAAACGATCAAATGCCATTCAGAAACTGATACCGTCAGCATTTGTTTTAAATAAACTGTCAAACGATCAAGTAACTACTGATGACATAATATCACTTAAAAATAAAACTATTTTGAAATAAACTGCTGACATATACACACATTCAAATTTGATCACGGATTGATATTAGTTAGAGAAACATTGAAAATCTAAGAGTATTTGATAGTTATTTCGTCCTAGTGCCTGGGACTCATCGACAAGGCGCACCCACCGCCAGGATTCGAATCCAGGGCCTTCTGGTCACAAGGAAAGCTGGTATACGATCCAGCCACTGGAGCCCGATATAATAGCTAGCGCATGAATTCTTACTTCTTCCAATTTGGGATTTTAACCTGACCGGCAGCCAATGTCGAGTATTTTTCCTCACTCCCGACCACGTCGACTCCACTTGTCACTACTTCTCACCAGAAGTCAGGGTAACGACGTGTTCTAGCCGGCAACTCACTAGTGAGCATCAGTCAAATTTTTGAAAATGTGTTTGTAGGGATTTGATTTGATTCAATTCTGATCATTAATTGATATCAGTTAGAGAATCATTTGAAACCAGCTTAGCTGTCCTCCTCCTTTGGGATTTGTCGGTAGTATGTACTCACATTCGGGGCTTGAACCTAACACCCTTTGGTTAGAAAGAGAGTTTGTGAACCAATCAGCCACTGAGACTCAATAGCTCTCCAGTATTCCCTAGTTCATATTCAGTCGTGGTTATTTAAGTGATACCAATCCATGGTCCAAAATTAACACAAATCAAAACCCCAGAAACAAACTCTTCGTATATATACGCATACATATATATAAACTTTAAATTAAAAATGAGAACTCTAAAAAGCTAGGAGCACATTATAACTAATATAATGTCTGAATTTAATTTTAATTCTCATCAACACATACAGCTTGCCACATTTCTCTTCTCTTGTTTGATTGTTAGTTTTCTGTAAAAATAAGAGTCTGTCACTGACAAGTGATATCCGGTTATTAGGCCGTTTACTTATGACATTCTAGACAGATTTACAAGGCTTTTTATTTCTAAATTGAGGAAGCCGAATTAAAGAATGGGTGTGCTTTATCCTCTCGCTCTCTCAGAATGAAGTATGACGTATGTGTGTTCAAGAGTAAATTTTGTCGTATGTTGAACATTGTCATAAACACTTGTCTCATTATTGGATGGTTGATGACAGAATCACTGGCTTGTATATTTATATATATTATTCATCAGTGTGACTACAACAAACAATGTCTACCTGTCTATCTATTTTTGTGCGTCGGTGGCACAGTGGTTAGGACACTCGCTGACCAAGCACATGGTCCGGGGTTCAATCCCCGGCCACCGACGCAATCCTCTACCTGGCAAAGCCAAAGCTGGTAAAGAGGAAAGGTTGGGCATTAGGCTAGCAACCTTATCCTGTAAAAATTATCCCCACTGCTAGTGAAACTTCAAGCCTCTAGCTTGAAGTTGCCCTACGTTCCACTGGGAACGTGAAAGAATAGAAAAAATGTCTATCTGTCATATGTGAAGTTTACTCATCGCAGACAACGGTGCAGGTAGAGAAGAGAAAACAGAACGGAAGGCGTTATTGCTCCAATTTTACTAGTCTTCTGTTGTACTTATGTGATCAGTTGAGTGTCCAAAAGTGGAATGGAGGAGGTTGCGGGAGGACGAAATCCAAACCTTTAGGCTACATTGAGTCAATCTAAAAACACACTACCGAAAGCTTATTTTCCATTTGCAACACAAGGGAATAATAATCAAATAGTCATTATATTTATACAACTATTTTCAACGTATTAATTGCATCACCAATTATTTTATTTTTTAACTTCACTAATGATAATAGTAAGAAAAATGAACGAATGCAATTCTGTGGGGTTTACACACCTTGTTTTACACATGCAGACACCTGAAGATGTAGAATTATTGTAAAGCTGTCTAATTCCTGCCGCAACTGGCTAAATGGTCATCGAACTTATCATGTAACCGGAAGGTCCTGCATTAGAACTCTAGTGGATAAGTAGTGGTCACCGGTTTTAAACAAGAAGGCAACAGTTGTACAGTACTTCGCGGTTTTCAGTGGCGGTCCCATAACTGAAGTCAGTTGACGATCAACTTTGAAGTAAATTAATTCCCCACAGACTAACTCTTGAAAATTAAAAAAAAAACCTATTGATCTTTATAGGCATAAGATAAGTGTTTGGATGAAAGCGAATTCCATAACTGAAATTGTCAGTTGTCGATATCTGCATTGATAAAGGAGCAATCTCTTATTTCATATTTCACAGTCGTCCGTTCACCTTCCGTTCAAAAATGACGAAATTCTGTCAGTACATGAAAGTGTTTGAAAAATGGTTTTGCTTTCAAACATAACTTTTCCAACCCCTTCCCTATATCTTTCTTCAGATAGATGTTGTCGCTATGGGAAGTCTGTCAGGGCCATTTTAGCAGGTAACTATATGTTGTATATTGAGAGTTTATCGGAGGATTTAGTCGAAAATGTGCCAGTTTATTGAAGGTATGTAGACGGCAGTGTAATCATAAGTGATAAGCCTTGTTCTGGCACCTCAATTCTAAATCTAATGAATGAAGTTCAGAATGGCATATTATTTACGTCTGTAGAAGAGGAAGATAATTGTTTATCTTCCCTAGATATATCGCTTAGTCAACGGCTTGATGGATCAATAGAACGCTCCATTTATAGGAAACCTACGTGGAAAGGACAGTATCTTCTTAATTATCACATTTTCTGCCCTGTTCGGTACGAAAGAGCCTTAGTGAGTGAGGTGCCTCTTCACTGGAATCCAACGAATTTGCATCGAAGACACACCTGATGATGAAGAAGGAAAAGTGACACAAATTCTGGTTGAAAATAATTATCCAGACAAGTTCATCAGGAGATAAAAGATGGTCAGAACACCAAGACCGGCTTTCCAACTCATCACTAAGAAAGACATACACATCAAGCTACCCCATGAGTGTGGTCACAGCAACTTGGTTACTCAACAAAGATTGGACGCTGTGGTTAAAAAGATTTTTTACGCAGCTAAAATCATAATAACTGAGAATTTGAAGCCAATATATCCACCTAAACCCGGTGAACATGGGAAAAATGATGTAATATCCCACGTATTTACCAGTTTGAATGTACATATGGACACACATACATAGAGAGGACTCATCGATCTCTGCAAGTAAGGACTTCAGAGAATATTCCTAAATGGTTTCAGAAGCAAATGGAATCCCCAGAACATATTAATAGCAAGAACAGACGACCTCTACTGCGAAACATATTGAACAGACAGGACATAAAACTGACGTTAACACGTCTTTTAAACCTATCTATAAAACGTGTTCAGGGGGTATCCTAAGTTTTTGGAAGCGCTAGCTGGCAATTAGGAGGGTTAAACCACCTTTATGGGTTCAAAAACAAATCGTCATCACACTAAACCTTCCTTACTTAACTTTGTTTTGATACCGGCCAGGGTAGATGGACTATTACCTCTGTTATTTGAATCTGTGATCTTCAGATATAATGGAGAAGATTTGTAGCTCAAGTGGATGATTTATTTGCGAAGCTTTCCTTGCACTAGTGGGCAACATCTTTAGCACATACTTCAATTTGAAGTGATCTAGGTGAATAATAGTGATCGTCATTGTGACATGGACCTTCAATGTGTTCATTTAACTTGACCTAAATTTATATTCTCACGTCTAAACTTTTTTATTATTTTGATTTATATATATTCATATGACACGTCTGTATGTGCTGAGATTGTTCAAAATGTGTTGCGCAAATATATTACACACGAATCAGAAAAATTAAGTCTTCTTATTGCTTTGTCACTCAGCATCAACAACATAATTCGGATTCTCAATACAAACGTCAAGTCAGTCAGTTCTTCTATACGGATCAGAAACTTGTCAGGTCACAAAGAATATTTCCAACAGCCTGTTGCAGACCTTAATCAACAGCTGTCTTCGTTCTATACTCAAGATCAGATGGCCGGAAAGAATCACCAACAAGAAACTATGGGAACAAACAAAACAAACAAGAACCAATCGCCCAACAAATATGCAGGAGAAAGTGGAGATGGATTGGACACTCACTGAGGAGGCCGTTGGGTGACATCGCGCGTCAGGCCATAGCTCGAGTGGAACCCGAAAGGGAAGCGGCGAGTGGGACATCCAAGGGTGACATGGAGGAGATCGTATGAAGAGGAGCTGAAACAGTATGGACTAACATGGATGCAGGTGAAAAGTACAGCAGAAGACAGAAGCAAGTGGAGACGTGTAGTTGAAGCCCTATGTTCCACTAGGAACCGAAGGGAACAATAATAATAATAATTGCTTTGTCTAAATTCATAAAGAGAACTAATTGTTTAAAAAAATTTAAGTTTATCTAAAAGTGCTTTGGTTATTTTCCGTTTCTGTCTTAATGATGTGAAAACACACCGGACATGAGCTCAAATGAATAATACTCGCCATATTTGTTCAATGACAAAATGATCAAAGGTAATTGTCAACTGATTGCATCTGTATTTCTTTTAAATAACCTGTCAGACAGATGATCAAGTACCACGACTACTGACAACACAACATCGCTTAGAGGAAACGTTTCCGACAAACTAGCCTGCCATCACTAATATTCTGTCTGACTTTAATTTTAACTCCCATTGTAACAACAGAAGACAAGGCTGGCAACAGATCAGTTTTATTACGATAACCAACATGTATTTATATGCATTTTACATACATTAATAGACTTCTGCCCGCAGAAAGAAGGCGGTCTTCTGATTGGTTGTTTGCACACAAACGCAGTCTTCTGCTTTCTCGTTTTCTATGTTTCTCGGAAATGCGAGCCACTTGTCTGCGAATCATATTTGTCCATGTCAAGGTCAGCTGTGATTGGTCCTTGAATCAGCCTAGATTAATTTCTACCAATCAGCGTAGATCAATGTCTACCAATTGGCTAGCAGCTTGCTCTCACCACACCATCAACACACACCTTGCCACATTTCTCTTCTCTTGTCTGCTTGTTTGTTTTCTGTGAATTAGACAGTCTGCCACTGACAAGAGATATCCGGTTATTAGGCCATTTATTTATGACATTCTAGACAGATTTATAAGGCCCGTTTTTTCTAAATTGGGGAAGCCGAATTAAAGAATGAGTGTGCTTTCTCCTCTTTCAAAACGAAGTATGGCGTATGTTTTCAGGATTAAATTTTGTCGTATGTTGAAAATTGTCATAAACACTTACTTGTCTCATGATTAGATGGTTGATGATAGAATCATTGGCTTGTATATATATATTATTCATCAGTGTGATTACAGCTAACTCTGTCTATCAGTCATCTATGAAGTTTACTCATCAGAGACAACGGCTCAGGTAGAGAAGACAAAACAGAACAGAACAGAAGGCTTTATGGCTTCAATTTTTACTAGTCTTGTGTCTTATTTATCTGACCATTAATTAATTATCAGACAATCTGGCATTACTTGATGCCTGTAGAAATTGGAAGTAACCACGACATCATTCAGAAATAGTAACTTCACTCTCAAATTCCACCTGTCAATGGGCGTAGACAGGGAACTGGAGACAAAAGAGATAATTAAATCTCAACAGGAAAAGCCTCCATATACGTATGCAAATGTTGTAGTATAAGTAAGATATGTTGACAGTCCCTCCCCCCCCCCCGCCCCTTTTAGTCCCCATCTTAACCCTTCTCACTTTTTAATTAAAACTAGGTTTTTTGTGGACTCAATGAATTATTTATTAGTCACATTTCTTGTTTTACATTTTTGAAATGAATAGGGCAGAAACAAAACAAATTCACCACTGAGACAAAGTGTTTTATTGGATTTCTACTGTTAAACTTGTTGATGACCATAAATAATCATTTCTAGGTCCAGTAATGCAAAAAACAAAACAATTGCCCTGTGAAACAAGAGAATACACTGTGGTATTTATTTTTGCATTTATAATGTATGCTGATGGTACACTGGATGGGATTTATCTTGATTGTTTCTTCGTCATAAGTCATAAATGGTGACGCAAAATTATACTTTTTTATTTAGAAATAGCTGTATTTTCTTCTGTATGCCTACTTAGTCATTTGTAATCTACATTATAGTCTTTTTTGAAACAGGGGAAAGAGCAGTTGGGGGGGGGAGGTTTGGTTGGATTCACCAGGCAGATGTTTTACATCTTTTAAAAGAAACAAAGGTTGAGGACTAAATTCATATATGAATCTTAAATGATGGTGACTATGACCCAGGACCTTCTGGTCACAAGGCGAACTAGCTCGTAGACCATTAAACCATTGGGAACCGATCCAATGATTAGTCTATGAATTCTAAATTCTGCCAATTCACGGCAAAGCGCGACCACTTCACAATGTCTTCTTATACGAGTTACTGCCTCACCTTCAACCTGCTGTACCCTACTTGGTGTGGTATATTTCTGCACTGATTTCCAAGCAGTGTAGGTCTGATCCTGGCTTAGACATCTGGAAATAGAACTAGTGAGAAGTCTTGACCAGTAAAGTGCAGCAGGTTGAAGGTGAGAGAGTAACTCATTGAAGAAGACATTTAGAAGTGGTTGCTCCATTTCGTGAATAGGTAGAAGTTGGAATTCAAGCTCTGGTCATTGGATCAGATCTCAGTGGCTTAATGGTCTACGAACTAGCTCACCTTGTAACTAGAAGGTCGTGAGTTTGAGCCGTGATGGTAAGTGCGTACTGGTGAATAAGAGTCCCAAGCACTAGGACAAAACAACAGTCCATTACACCCAATTGGTTTTCCAGTGGCTCTCTAACCGATGTCAGCTCGCGATGAAATCCTGTAACTCTTGAAAATGTTAAAAACATATTCGAACGTCGATCATATTAAACATTTAAAATTAAAACTATTCAGGACAAATGTAATAACAATGCAAATTTTTGTCATGAACAGATATATCAGTTAAATAATCATCCAAAACGAGAGAGTACTGAAGAGCTGTTTCAACCAGTCTTGAAGTTCATCGTCGGTATTTCTTAGCTTTCATTGATTCTCTAGGCAATATCTATTTCGTGATTACATCCTGATTTGAAACACTGAAAAGCAGTGTGTGTGTGTGTGTGTGTTAGTATATCTCATGCCTTATAGCCGATTCTTTTTCACCATTTGACTAAAACAAGCGTATTTCTCTGAACCCATCCAGTACAAATGCGGTGGTGTGATAGAGACAATGTACTGCAACGGAATACTACACCCAGAAGGGAATCAAACAAAATTCTTGTATCCACGGTGATAACTAGAGGGAAGCGCTTTATGTGAATATGTATTTTGATGTGATTGTGTTCTCTGAGCTAGGTGGGTACTTAATTTGCGAAGCTTTCATCGCCCTACTAAGCGACGTCTTCAGCGCATACTTCAATTCGTTGAAGTGAGATTTTAGATTTCTCCATGAGTTTATTAATCATCTCTCCTGGTGGCTTTGAACGTGATTGGTTGTTTCCGTGTGTTTTCACACCCTCTAGGCTACGTGCATTGGAACTGATTGTTTCTTTGACTTGAACTTCGACCCTTTGTGTGTGAGGTTTCCTTCTTATAGGTTGGCAAATTTTGTCTATCTCGATGTGTTTATTGATTGATGATTCACTCGAATAACTGGTGTGAGGGTGTGTAAGCATACGAAAACAACCGACCACGTACAAGGTCACCCATCAGGAGAGATGATTAATAAACTCGTGGAGAAATCTAAAATCTCACTTTAACGAATTGAAGTATGCTCTGAAGATGTCGCTTAGTAGGGCGATGAAAGCTTCGCAAATTAACTATCCAACTAGGTAAGAGAACACAACCTCATCAAAATCATCCAACTGAGCTACAAATCTTCTCCATCAAATACATGTTTAAACATCAATTTCATAGGTAATTGCACCACCTCATCGTAAATTACCGAAAATGTCGATTTCCTTAGAATATAAAGGCAAATTAAATTGGGTGAATACGGAATTCTTTCATTTCAAACTGTTATCACTTTTAATAATAAAATTTTCATTCGTTTTTTTAACCCTTTGCATCCTCTTTCCATTTTGCCTGTTTGAAGTTTATTTTTTTATTTTTAGTATCAAAGTTTAACATAACAACGACTTCACTGTAAATTTGTCTACTTTATGATTAATCCTCTCAAAACGTTTTTAATCCAAAAGAAATAGAATTTTTGCCTAAAGTACTGTACTAACTAACACTGACAGTAAATCGATGATAGGCTCAGAGTTAAACTCTTGTTATAATTTATGTTTTTGCGAATTACAAAGATTTTATATTAATATAGCAAAAAAACAGTAGTAATAATGTTCATTAATAAATTTTCACTCAGTCATATGAAATGGAAATATCCGCTTTGAGTAACCAATATTAATGAAAAGAATTTACAAAATATATTTATTAGGGATACCTGTTATTACGAGTTGATCACGGATTGATATCAGTTAGAGAACCATTGAAAACCAGCACTGGATTAGTGAACAGCTGTTTCATCCTAGTTTGGGAATTAGTGACAGTACGCACCCACAGGGATTCGAACCCAGTATGGTATACGAGCTTGCCTTGTAACCAGAAGGTCCTGGGTTCGAGCTCTGTCAGTGTGTGCATTCTCCCGATTCCCAAATCAGGATGAAACAGCTGTCCAGTACTCCAGTGCTGGTTTTCAATGGTTCTCTAACTGATATCAATCCGTGATCAATTGTTACAAACAAAACTAACCCCTACAAACCAACTATAGAAATATCCGTTATTATCAGATTTGAGACACTGAAAAGTAATATGTGTGTTAGTATGCCTAATGCCTTATAGCCGATGCTATTTCACCATTTGGTTAATACAAGCGTATTTCCCTGAATCCATCCAGTACAAGTGTGACGGTGTAATACAGACAATGTATTCCAACGGAATATTATTCTCACACATTCTCACAGTTCATTAATGGACTAGCAACAGAATACTATGTATATTTGAACATTCTATTTCATGTCACTTAATGTAAACCAAAATCATACGCTCAGTGATTGGTTAAACGATTTAAAACTGTATAGATATAAATAGCGGTTTTAGGAATGATTCAACACCTGTCCCAGACAGATATCTGGAAAATTCTGCTACCCCTACGACAAATAGGAGAGAACAAAGAAAACTATGAAACTGAAGTTTCGAAGTCGTGTGATTATGATTGATATAATTACGAACAGTAAATTTTATTCGAAACGTCATCCAATAAATAATATTGTTTTATTGTGTGATACATCACTTACTACCACAGCGCCAAAGTTTTAAGTGAACAAAATGGCTTTAATGTAATTTCTGCATTTCACATCGATTAGACGGATATGTTCAGTCTCTGTTGATATATCGGCTCCTCGTACGAATTCTTTCAAGATGTCTGAGGAATAACGTTATGTTATTTGGTGGATTGTGACTAGCAGTGAAATCTACCGGATTGCACATTTCGTGTTATCATGGACATTTTAGCCGAATGTCATGATGCTCCAGATACGACTCGAACCTAATACCCATTTAAAAAAAAATAACAGATGCCAGTTACACTACAGATAACTCTCGCGACCCAAGTTGTCTAGAGGATAAAACTCAGGCGTTAAAAGTGATGTGTACTGGGTTCGAGGCTCAATGGGAGGATTATAGGTACACCCACCAACTAGCAAGTCTCAAAATGGGGAGAGAAATGTGCATCTTAGTGGATTACCACTACTTCAAGTCACACCATCTACCAAATACTAGACAAAAGCTTGATACTGTCATCGTTACACAGAGGGTGGTCATTACTACTAAGTAAACATTAAAAGTACAAAAGTAACCCAAAGAAAAGTTGGTTTATTTTCGTCTTTATAAATATCATTCAATGAGTAATCGTCATATAATCAATATCCAGAACTTCCTAAGTAAATCTTCTCCTATTTTGTCTACTTTCCAAAAAGTATGAATGCTTCTACCAACACCTTCAGAAGTGACAAAAGAAAAATGCACACACTAATTTTGTGCATTATCATTTTGAAACAATAATTTATGTGTCTTATTTTTTTCCTTATCCAGTAGTCAGTGAATGCTGTGACACAAAAATACCAAAGCTATATGACTACTAGTACTACTGTGTCCTACATTTTTGTGTTCTGAAAATAGTAAGTAAAATAACTCAGCCGACAAAGAATTTAAATACTTTGCAGACCTCCTTTCTTAACCCAACACTTACCTATCTCTACATAACATATATGCATAGATGAGATATTTCAGTCTTCTTTATTTTTCGCTTAAGAAGAGAATGGGAAAGTAGAAAGAAGAAAAAAAGAAATGGAATTTCAGTGCTTTCTCTTTCTCTCTACATCTTGGTATTCAATTGTTAATTGAAGGTATTTAAGTAGTAGTAGTACTAGTTGTCTGTGTGTGTGTATGTGATGAGAGAATATTTGATTTATGAAATAAACGACAGAAGAGACAAGGCACAGGCAACAGATTATTTATTGAGAAAATCGAGTAATATTTATAGATTTTTGTCCAAGTTATTGTCAGCGGAGAAGCAACGTCTTTTCTGATTGGTTGTTTTCTTCCCGAAGGTTGTTCTTTACTGCTTATGACCATTTCTCAGAAAGCTAAGCCATAAATATCTGCGAATCGTATTCGCACAAGTTAATTCTGCTGTGATTGGTTGGTGAGTTACTCAAGGTTAAGCTTTGTTCGTGTTTGTTTTTTTCTTCTCATGACCCTGATTCGGGACGTAAACATTGAAGTAAATTGTTGTCTACAATTTTGGCTTGCAGACAGCGCTAATCACAGCATTAGTTATGTTTACTGCATGCTTTTGGTTCAATGCTGATTGTCTGTGATTGTTTTGTTTTGTGTTTTTTTGTGATGGATGTGAGTGAGTAAAAAGTCACTAGTGTTGAAATGCGTATATTTCTTGTTTGTCTGATGACTTGAACTTCTCGGCATTTATATATATTTATTGGGCAGTAGAAAATGGTCACTAATGTCATGTGTGCAGTCCTTTCGTTTTATGAAGGCTGAATCCTATCAGTCAAGTTTACAATGTGACCACCACATCAAGCTAGGTGGCTCGATATCATGTTGCACTCTGAACTGGCGTGATTAGATGGTTGGAGGGAACTCACAGGAAGTCTTCGATCCAGGTTTTGTTCTTATTGCCAGTCATCAGTCAGCAAGGCGCATGTGCAACCTTGAAGGAATTCACGTCCCTTCTGAGATTCGAACCGATATCACTCCGTACTGCAGTCAGAGACGTTACCACTAAGCTATTTGACCCCTCGGTCGGTTTCTTGTAAACACTATAGTGGATACTTTCTTCAGATAATAGATCTTAATAAATCTTATTGGTCTAGTCTTTTGTTTAGTGCAGACTATATAACATCAGTGTAGTGACCGAATCTTTATCAACCTCATTCAACAGCTGGCTATATCTTTAAGTATTCCCATTTATAATATTAGAACAAGACATATAAGCGAACAATATTGTTTTCAATTAGATCTTCTTCAGGCTTTACTCTAATTTACATAGATTTATATATAAAATTTTAACCAATGACGGTGATTTTGGGAATCAAATAATAATCTTAATAGTCTTAATAATAATAATAATAATGTGGTAAATGCTTTGAACATAGTTAATAACGATGATTATAATGATAACAAAATATTGATAATAAGGTTTATGCAGGTGATAAGAATAACAAAGATAGTATATGTATATAAGTGTATAAATAAATTGGGTCAAATCTTAAAAGGTGAAGTGGAACGATAATCAGAGTTTAAATAAATATTATAAAAGTACAAAGGAGGTGGAAAATAAGAAAGGGTGGGAGGGTTTTGAATACAGTTCACCTAGGCCAAGGGAGAGACAAAGGTTGAACAAACTTCTTTTGTATGCAAAGACTAGGATTGTTCTCTCGAATTCCCATAGCTTCGGCTAAGTGTAAAAGACGGTTTCTGATTCCATTCGAAAGACTCGATGGAATACGATAGATAACTTTGAAAGCACTATTTTTGTCCACTTGGTAACCGCTATCAATCAAATGAGCCGAAATAGAACTTCTTATAGGTTTTATTTGATCTTTTCCGAACCATGAAGGGAGATGCTCATTAATGCCTTTGTTAGGCTGTCTAGTTGTTTGAGCTATGTAGCTCTCTCCACAGGAGCAACTAAATTTATAAATACACATCGAAGTGGCACAACTAGGTAGCTTATCTTTCACTTGAGCAATCAGAATTGGTCGGCTGGAAAATGACAAACAAAGGGTGGCGGCAGTATAAGTCCATTTTATCGCTCTCGATAATCTCAAATGTAAGACTTCACTAGCCACGTCCCCATTAAATTGAAGTTTCATGAACAGTTCTTTCTTCTTAACTGTTGTCAGTCTTTCTTTGTTGTACCTGGTATTCATGTGTCTCCTAACAAATCTACTAGGATAACCCATTTGGACCAGCGTATTTTGAATGTATCCTAGCTCATTTTCTAGGGAATCATCTGTACAAATACGTCTTGCTCTATTCGTTAGGCATCTGACCAAATTGATTTTATATCGGATTGGTACACAACTGAGGAAATGTGCTCCTGTGGAGAAAGCTATATAGGGCGAACAACTAGACAGCTGAACAAACGCA
Organism: Trichobilharzia szidati; assembly: GCA_944472155.2. Lineage (NCBI taxonomy): Eukaryota > Metazoa > Platyhelminthes > Trematoda > Strigeidida > Schistosomatidae > Trichobilharzia > Trichobilharzia szidati. The sequence goes on from OX235272.1 coordinate 39,016,690, forward strand.
TTAATGAGCATCTTCCTTCATGGTTCGGAAAAGGTCAAATAAAATCCATACGAAGTTCCATTTTGGCTCATTTGATTGATAGCGGTCACCAAGTGGACAAAAATAGTGCTTTCAAAGTTATCTATCGTATTCCATCGAGTCTTTCGAATGGAATCAGAAACCGTCTTTTACACTTAGCCGAAGCTATGGGAATTCGAGAGAACAATCCTAGTCTTTGCATACAAAAGAAGTTTGTTCAACCTTTGTCTCTCCCTTGGCCTAGGTGAACTGTATTCAAAAACCCTCCCACCCTTCCTTATTTTCCACCTCCTTTGTACTTTTATAATATTTATTTAAACTCTGATTATCGTTCCACTTCACCTTTTAAGATATGACCCAATTTATTTATACACTTATATACATATACTATCTTTGTTATTCTTATCACCTGTATAAACCTTATTATCAATATTTTGTTATCATTATAATCATCGTTATTAACTATGTTCAAAGCATTTACCACATTATTATTATTATTATTAAGACTATTAAGATTATTATTTGATTCCCAAAGTCACCATCATTGGTTAAAATTTTATATATAAATCTATGTAAATTAGAGTAAAGCCTGAAGAAGATCTAATTGAAAACAATATAGCTGGCTATATGACATTGTCACGTGTCAGGTGATCCACAACAGAAAACTCAGTGAGACGTTCGAAGTGCCTACAGGAGTATAACAAGGTGGCTGCATATTTTCACCGATGATGATATTCCTAATTCAGGTGGACTGAATCATGCAACAAACTGTCCATGGGAGTGCGTCGGTAGCACAGTGGTTAGGAATCTCGCCGAACATACACATAGTCCGAGTTTCGATCTCCTGCCGACGCACACCTGATATCAATGGTCGGTCTGCAAAATTTGGGCTACCGATACCACATGTTACGGTCTAGAATCAAGATATAATCAAGAAAGACAGGAATACGCTGGACCACCGATAAGAAGACTCTAGAAGATCTGGATTTCGCAGATGATATATATCATATGTCACATAAACTTGAAGACTTACACGCAAAAACCAGCAAGCTGACTGAAGAAGCAGTGTAGCGAAGACAGGACACATTTCAGGTGAACATTAAGAAGACGGAGTTGGTGAGGAGAACCAAAGAACGACAACTATAACAACCGGCACCAATCACTGTCAATGGGAGAGATTTGGTAAAGGTCACTTTCTTCACATATCTGTCTAGGAAGCACGGTTTAAAACACAGGTTAGTGGAACGGATAAAGATGTCAAATTCAGAATCGGAAAGGTAAGATACGCCTTCATCAACCTGAAACCAGTTTGGAAATCTTCTGCACTCCGTCTCAGCAGCATAAGAAAATCAAGATTCGGATTTTCAATACAAATGTGAAGTCAGTCAATCAGTGAGTTCTTCTATATGGGTCGGAAACGTGCGATGCGCATCACGAAAAGCATTTCCAACAAGTTACAGAGTTTTATCAAGAGCTGCCGCCTTCGCTGGCTGCATACTTAAGATCAAATGGCCAGTCTGCCAGAAAGAATTAGCAATAAGAAACTATGTGAACGAATTGACCAGGAACCTTTGGCCCCAAAAATATATGGGAGAAAATGGAGATGGACTGGCCATGTGCTGAGGAGACCGTTGAATAATATCACGTTCTGGATCACCGCTCGAGTGGAACCTAAGTGGGAGGTGACGAGTGTGTCGTTGTTGTGAGGGTGATATGGAGGAGATCGTGTGAGTTGGAAGAGGTAAGGGATTATGGCCAATCGTGAACCCAGATCAAGAGGATTGCAGAAAATAGAACAAAGTGAAGATGTTCCTCTAGAAAGACAAGAGAATAATAACAAATAATAAAGCTAAATCTGCCTATTTCTGCAAATCAGAATGAAAAATACTCACTAAACCGATTACAAAAAGTAATGATAAATAGAATAACATAAAAATTACTACAGTACTATTTTAAGTCTATCTAAGGGTGAAATTATTTTTCCCAAACGATTTACAGATCGACATAATCGCTATTAAATCGGAATTATGCAGTTTTCTATTGGTTAATTAATAAGCATTCAAGCCTGAAATCAAAATTACGCAACCATTTCTGATTTATTATTGCTATTATTATTATTGTTATGCCCACAATTTGTTGATTAGTGATAATATAAATTCAGGCGGAAAGGAGAATAAATAACTCGTAGCGAAAAATCAAAATGAGACGAAAAAACAGGATGATGTTTGCACCTAGCCAGTCTATGATGAATAATAATGGCCCATTTTTTTCAAACATTCAACTGTGATTTTCCCATTGACTGAATACGGCGAAATGTTCGGTCTCTGTATAGTGAACAAATGGTTTGGAAAATCCATGCTGAACAATCTATTTATAACATGTATACTTACCTGAACGTTTCAACTGAATTTGTAATTTTCAAGTATTGACTTTTTAGGGATTTTGCTTGATTAGATGGAGGATTTCATCATGAGCTGACATCAGTTATAGAGAACCACTGGAAAACCTTAGAATTCATGGACCATTGGATCGGGTGTGCCCCAGTGGCTTAATGGTCTACGAGCTAGCTTGCCTGGTAACCAGAAGGTCCTGGGCTCGAACCCCAGTGGGTGCGTACTTATGAAGCATCCCAAGCACTAGGACGAAATAGCTGTTCAGTACTTCCAGGTTTTCTAATGGTTCTCTAACTGATGTCAGCTCATGATGAAATCCTGCATCCAATCAAATTTGTAATTATTATACGTATTTCCCCTAGACTGTGGTTCTTGTGGACTGAACTTTTGATCCCACGTCGTTGACAATATTCTCCTAGATTTTAGGGTACGTTATATAGTGGAACTTTGGTTAGCTGATTTTGTCTCTCAGTACTCGTTTTGTGTTTAGAATCCTACATTGCCTGCATAGCTAGCTGTCTAGTGGCGCTGTTGAGGTAAATTTGAGTTTTCATGTTATTCATGTTGTTTAAAAGAACCGCCAAAATATTGAATAGTAATCTTCTTTTCCCTGAGTTTTTTGGAACGTTTGGTGATAGAGCGTGTTTCAACAAAGTTTTTTTCGGCTACACAGGAGAACATATAGATCGGTTTCTTGAGTTCAGACCATAACCGAATAAATATGGTCGTTACACTCCTCTGTTGACATGTTGGCTGCTAGTACTGACGCTCCGACAATGTCTGAGGATTAAACTCAAATTATTTTAGTGGATAGTGACTAGCAGTGTGGAATTTACCACGATGCGCATCTCATCCTATTTGCAATTCGTTAACTGGATGTACCTTCATTCCCAGTGAGACTTGCACCCCAGTACTCATCGTTCCAAACGCCAGAGTGGACAAAGTAGCCTAGCGGACAACGCTTTGAAACTTGAAAAGATGGGCACTAGGTTCGAGTTTCAGTGGGAACACCACTCACTCACTCACTCACTCACTCACTAGGAAACTCAGGTAGACCCAACTGACAGGTCCCAAACAGGAGAACATAAGCATCCTAGTGGATTCTACTGCTAGTCATTGTCCACCTATTTTCTCTGCAAAAAGGTACAAATAAAATACTTTGATTTCAGAATAGACGACGATAAGCATAAAGTGTTTCTACTTCCACTTGTAAGAAAATCTTTAACTGCTTGCGTTCCACATAATTTTCTTATTCACAACATTAAAGTTACATTTTTCCGTATGTAGTAGATATGCGTGTCCATGTGTGTGTGTGTGTTTAATGGGATAGAACAACAGATCAGAGGGTAACAACAAGTTGTTTTTTTAAATCCCTTTTAATTTTCCCATTTTTCCACTTTTTATATATTCTCTTGTCTCCACTTTAAGAATGCAAAAGAGGGGTGGGGTGGCGGTTAGCATTTCACACTTCCTGGCTGACATAGTACTCGTTTAATATGACGCTCTCTATGCCGCTGAGATACATAGAATGTTGTGCAAAAACATAAAAATAGGTAGGGTGGAGTAGGTTGGGCTACGCTGGGCTGGGCTGGGAATAATTATAGGCATGTAGTCATTCATGCCCACGTAATTCTTCTCTGTATGCATGAATACACACGCACACACAAAGACGCATGCACACACTAAGTATTCTACCTGCTGAATTCCATTCCTTCTACAGAGGAAAATATATAAAAGTCAGTTGGCGGCAGACTAGGATGAATAATCTTTTGATCTTTTCTAACTAGACTAATTCTGTCTACAAATGAAATGAAATGAATGAGTGGATGAATGATGATTATGATGATAATGATTACGATGACGATGATGCATAAGGAAGAGAGAGAGAAAGAGCGACGGAGCTAGAGAAGTATATGAATATTATTCTTGATTATAATAATGTAAAACTTATAAATATTAAGGAAAAATAAAGTGATACTACGATCAGAATATATATATATATATGCTAAAGAGAATTACGAAGTAGGTTTTTAATTTTAATCCTTTACTTTCCCAGTGGAACATTGTCGGCTTCAAGCTAGAGAGGCTTGAAGTTTCAGTAGCAGTGGTGTTTACTTTTTACAGGATAGGGTTGCTAGTCTCATGCCCCCCAATCTTCCCTCTTCACCAGTCTAATTACTGGGTCAGCGAGGCAAAGGAGTACGTCGGTGGCCAGCGATCGAATCCCGGACCACATGCGCGGTTACTGAGCATTCTACCGCTGTTCCATAGACGCAATGAAGCGGGTTATGATAGACAAAATTTCTACCATCCTACTGATGTCAGCTTTTGATAGGATTACTGCAAGCTACTATCTTTTTATTTTATTCCTATGCGTTCTGAGAGGAAAATAGGTTCTTAAGCTTGTTAACTTCAACTTAGATTTTTGCGTCGATTGATTGGACTGAAGTGAGACTGAGCTCTTCGATGCAATCAATCGACGGGAAAATCTAAAAGTGAATTAAATAATTAATAAGACCCGTTGCACAAGAGGTGGCTCTCGTGACCCAAGTAGCCTAGTGGGTAACGCTTTGGCATTTGAAACTACTGACAGTGGATTCGAGCCTCGGTGGGAACACCATCAGGACGAAATGCTCATCCTGGATTCCACTGCTAGTCACTATCCACGAGATGACCCCAAGCTTGTGGCTGGAAGTCTCTGTAGCAGAAACTTTTATTATTTCATGGGGTAGGGCCGCTAGCTAGCCTCACGCCTAAGCTCCCTTCACTGCCACAGCCTATTAGCAGTCAGGTGACGTTAAGCATTGAATTGGTCGGGGATAGAACCTGGGTCATGTGAAATACTGTGGTTAGCGAGTATTCTATCACTGAATCCTCGACCCACAGATCTTTGATCTTAAGGCCACTAGAACCATATTACTACAAGCAGTGCTTATTGTGATACAAGGTTATGTAATCATCTTTAAGTGGAGAACACTTGTTCAGTACCAGTCTGGTACTGCTTCAGCAGTACGCGCCCATAATCCGATAGCAGAGAGAATCTGGAACTTTCAGATTACAAGGCGAGCTCATTGATCATTCAACCAATGGAATGGAATTTAATGTCTTAACGACGTACGGAATTCAAACTGCTGGTGAAGAGTCCGAAACAAGGATGAAACAGATTTCCAGTTCTCTTTGTCAATTTTCAACGGTTCGCCAAATGAAGTCAATTTGAAATCAAACTTGAGACGAATCAAATCCCAACAAATCAACACTTGAAAATATAATTTCTAAATAAAACAAGTAAAGATCTTAATAAGAATGTGTGAGATTATCTTCAAAGGGTCAGTTTTTAAAACAATCACCTTTCTACGTGTTTATCAGTTAACAGTTGTTGTTTTATTCCTTCACGCTCCCAGGGGAACATAGGGCTTCAAGCTAGAGCTTCGAAGTTTCGGTATCATCGGTGTTTTCTATTTTAACAGGATGAGGTTGCTAGCCTCATGCCCAACCTTCCCTCTTCACCAGTCCTATTGTGGTGAGAGCGGTCTACTAGCCAAGTGGTGGACAGTAATTGAGGTCAATGTTTATGTATCAAATATTAGTCATGTTGTGGTGAGAGATGGTTGCTGGCCAAATTGGTTGACAGTAATCGAGGTCAAAGGTCAAGGTGGACAGGCGGTTACAGTTAACATATAGATGAACTGACACAGCCACAAGAGATGCAAGGTTAACTTTGTGTGAGAAACAACCAATCAACAGACTGTATTTTCTACTAACATTGACCTTCAATAATGTACATAAAAATCTATAAATACGTGTTGATTTTTCGTAATAAACGATCTGTTGCCTGGCCCTTGTCTTCTGTTGTTACATTTGGTGTCGCTGCCTACCGACAAATGGAAAGCCTATGCCCTGCAGTTTTTGATGAAGACATATGGATCTTCGGGCAGGACTTTGAGGCTTATTCGCAGTTGAGTGGCGTTCAAGATCTGTCAGCGATAAGGCTGCTACTTGGGACGCTGCTGGGAGGTCGGGAGAAAGCAGCATATGGAAGTGTGAGGCGAAATACCTACGAATGTGCGACAGGGTCAGGCAAACAGTTTCCAAAGTGGGAAGGACCATATATGGTGACGTTGAGATTGGGTTACGCAGACACAATCGCAATGGTAAACACCGTTAAACAAGTGGACATCCGCAAGCGCCGAGATTCCAGACAGCAAGACAACAGAGCAAAGCCCCAAGAACAGAGAAGACCGAGCCGAATTCAGTCCAAACTATTTGACGGGGGGACGAGTGTGGTGAGAGCGGTCTACTAGCCAAGTGGTGGACAGTAATTGAGGTCAATGTTTATGTATCAAATATTAGTCATGTTGTGGTGAGAGATGGTTGCTGGCCAAATTGGTTGACAGTAATCGAGGTCAAAGGTCAAGGTGGACAGGCGGTTACAGTTAACATATAGATGAACTGACACAGCCACAAGAGATGCAAGGTTAACTTTGTGTGAGAAACAACCAATCAACAGACTGTATTTTCTACTAACATTGACCTTCAATAATGTACATAAAAATCTATAAATACGTGTTGATTTTTCGTAATAAACGATCTGTTGCCTGGCCCTTGTCTTCTGTTGTTACACTATTACTGGCTTAGAGAGGTAAAAGAGTGCGTATGTGGCCGTGGACTCAACCCCTGAACCACATGAGGCGTGGTCGGCGAGCATTCTACCGCAACGCCGCCGACACACCTATCAGTTAACGGTGGTTTGTTATTTTTGTTTTGAATTATTAATTTCAAGTATTGGTTTTGTAGGGATTTTGTTTGATTGGTTGGAGGATTTCATCACGAGCTGACATCATTTAGTGAACCACTGGAAAAGCACCCGGGAGAACTGGACATACGTCTCTTCTTAGTTTGTGGCTCTTCAGAAGTACGCACCCACCAGGGTTCGACTGTAAAATTGAGCTCTAAAACTGAATATTGGAGGTTTAAGTATCAATAGTGGGGTTGTTAGCCTCATGCTAAATCTTACTTTCTAGCTAAGCTTACTATTAGGCCACTTATCTAGTCGAGGTTTAAGAGTGAGTCGTGAGAGAATCAAAATCGGGACCAAATGCACGGTTGGACAGTATTCTACCAATGAGCCAATCAATGACGCACTTAGGAAAGTTTAATTACAACGATGGCATAGAGGTGAGGACGCTCGCCGACCATGCACATGGTCCTGGGTTCGATCCCCAACCGAGGCACTCCTTTACCTCGCTAAGCCAGAAATAATGCTGGTGAAGAGGAAAGGTTGGGCACGTGGCTAGCAATCCCATCCTGTAAAATAAACACTGCTACAGAAACTTCAAGCCACTAGCTTGAAGGCCTATGTTCCACTAGGGAACGTGAAGGAAAGAAAAAATTACAACGAAAACACGTCCCATTCTAATAACAGAATGTGCCTGGTGATATTATTATTTTTTTAAATGAATACTTATAAAATAATAACAGATTGTATCTATTTCGATTTTTCTACACTGGGCAAGTATATACACTTTGTCCTTGCAGAGTTAGACACCTGTTTTTATCTTTACTATCAAATGAAACGATAGTCCATTAGTTTCATACATAATCTGTTTTAAAAAATACGGAAGGAATTTTAATAACAAATAAAAGGCATACAAACAAATCGATGGTGCTGCGATGGGCCCCTGTTAGCAGATGTATTCATGTCGAAATTGGAAAGACAAATCCAACGTATGCTTGGAGAATTTATGCTATACAAGCGTTATGTAGATGATACACTCATTATTGGTAAGAATGGTAAATCTATCGAAAACTTCATTACCCTATTTAATAATATTCATCCAAATATCCGAGTGCCTTCCGAACTCGAATCGAATGACAAACTCGGTTTCCTGGATAATACAATGCCCAGGAGAGATGATGGAACCATTCAGCGATCTATTTTTGGTAAACAGACATGAAGTGGATGACATCTTCATTTCACCAGTTTTGTCCCTATCCAGTATAAACGTTCCCTAGTAAAATGTTTGTTCTCAAGGGCCCAAAAAATTTACACGAGGTACACATTGATGGATGAGCTTCGACATATACATTCAGTTCTATTAACCAGAAAACTTTATCAATTGTCACAGTAAGGATAGACTATATGTTGAAAAGATAGCTTCTGTACCAAAAAAAGCTGTCTTTATTAACCTACCATTCAAGGATGACCAGATTATGCAGTTGACAGCTCAAAGACTTCGGTCAACCATCAAACGCATATTCTACGTCGCCACATCTCTTTTTCTCACTTGCCGAACATTTTCGATCCCTGTACCTACGATTAAAGGACGAAATTCTGTGGACTCTACTTAAAACTGTATCTACAAGTTCACCTGCAATTATGGTGACACTTATATAGGTAGAACCAATAGAATTTTCCAATATCGTCGAAAAGAACATGTTCCAAAATGGTTATTAAATCACATAGAAAATCCCTATGCAATTAATCTGAATAAAAATCCAACATCATCCATGGCAAAGTGCTTATTAATGACAGGTCACAGGATCATTATTAATGACTGTTTCACAATTATTTCACATAACTCTAATTCAAGGTTACTGAAAGTGATGGAAGCACTTTGGGGATTAATCACATACAGCCTAAACTGTGTGTACAAAAAACAATGGACTTCAACCTTCGCCTACCATGGACAACATGACCTATCTAAATATGATTGGTCATTAGTATGTAATTTTGCTTTTTATATAACTGAGTAATTGTCATGATCTTTATTTTATTATTGTAAACCATGTTAGTTGTGAAGCGGTTGTAAAGAAACTACGAAATGAAGATATCATCTCGCGAAATTTGACTTCTAAATGTCTTAAACAAATAACTAATAAAGCCAAAAAGGAAAGAAATATAATCTGATTTTCTGTCGGTGCAAAGGTAATATGTACGTCGTTGTTTTCATGATAGAATACTTGCCAACTAAGTGTATGGTTTGGGTTCGATTCTTGACTGACGCATCTCTAAGCCTTAACTAACTTGTAAACAGGCCGGTAGAGTGGGGAGTCTTGGTATGGGACTAGCAACTCAACACCCTACAAAATAAGACAAGCGCTACTGAAACTTTAAAGGTCAAGCTTGAAGCCCTATGTTCCACTCGGAACCTAAAAGAAAGATATATGTGTATCACAACTGTTTCATCCTAGTATGGGACATATCGGTAGTACACACCTACTGGGTTTCGAACTCACGACTTTCCATTTACAAGGCAAGCTTGTATACCATTCAGCCCATGAATTATAATTCCTACTAATTAGTGATTTTAACGCGATTACCAACCTATGTCACCGGTGGGAACTCCATCCTCACTCCCTACTGGCTGAAAGACTATGTTGCCTGGAGTTCTGTTGAGAAGTTATTACCGGTGGGGTTCATCCAGTAGGGAGTGAGGATGGAGTTCCCACCGGCGACATCGGTTGGTGCCAGTCGCGTTAAAATTATTAATTAGTAGGAATAAGAATTCATAGGCTGAATAGTATACAAGCTTGCCTTGTAACCGGAAGGTCCTGTCGATGAGTCTCCCAAGCACTAGGATGAAACAGCTGCCCAGTACTACAGTGTTGCTTTCCAATGGTTCTCTAACTGATATCAAACCGTTGTCTAACCTGAAACAGATAAACATTATAACCAATTAGAAATCGCGAAATTTAAGGATATTTCTTCTTAACTTTGAAAAGGATAGATTTTATTTGTAACTGAGTGAATGCTTGAACATTAATATCGTAGTGAGGCAGGTGTCTGTGCACATATATTGCTGAGCAACCTTTCCCCCATTGTTTTTCAAAACACGTCAAAATAAAATCTATTGCTTGATAGTAGTCATCAGGTGGACAGAAAAACGCCTTTTATGATTATTGATCGTAATCCATCGATTGATTTTAAATGGAATTCGAATTCAGTCAAATTTTTGGGAATTCGACAGGATGATCCAAGTTTGCTCATTCAAAAAAAATTTTGTTCTACCCTTGTGTCTTCGTTCGAGTAAAGTATATTTAACAGTTTAATTAAAAATCCTCATGCCCTTTCATAAATCTTTAATTTTTATTTATGTTATGAGCATTTATGTAATTTATTTTTAGTACCACGTAAATTCTAATTCTACAATTTAGAAACACAAGTATTTAAAAAATCACCGCGCACAGACCAAATATTCAATCACAGTAGTAATAACCCGATTACCCAGAAAAAACACCGTGTGCAGACAATGTTTAAATGAGGTCAAACATACACTGTAGCACTCCTGCAGTTGAAGGGAACGGAGGAAAAAAATACCTACTAACCGTCTTCAAAAAGAATGGATATCCTGACATTATCATCAAAAAGTGTTTTAACTCAAGTCTCAATACCAACAAGATACCATTATCAAAGACCACAAGAAAATTCATCCTACCATACATAAAAATATCTCTGAAATGACAGCTAGAATATTGAAACCGTTTGAAATCAATATAGCACACAAGCCAGCCAGCCAGCACAATCACTTCATTCATCGATATTGTGCAAACCAAAAGATCCAACTGAAAAGAAGATGAAATTAATACCGTTTACAAAATAAATTGTAGTAACTGTAACAGACATTACATCGGTCATAGTGGGCATCCTCTACGAATGCGAATTCAAGAACATAAATTAGCTGTAAAAAGACATGATATATATTCTTTCATATCAATGCGTATGGATAATAATGGACACCAATTTGATTCGAATAACGTGGAAATTTTTTGAAACAGTGGAAACAACAAAAATGCCTGGGAATTCCTAGAAGTCTAGTACTCAAGTGAATCGGCCAGCGATTAACAAACCTACAACTAAAGACCAAATTTACCAGCTAATAAAAATTAAATCACATGAAAAGAAGGTTATAATTCCAAGTCAATAAGCACGATCAGTAGAGACGTAAATTAACAACCGGTTACGACAGTAGTTGCCAGGAGATACCATAATATCATTCATGAAGAATACTAAAACCTGCGCTGAAGATGTTCTCTAGAAGCACAAAAAAAGCTTCACAATTAAATCTGCCAGCTCAGCGAACGCAACTAATTCAACGTCTTGACTGAATTTAGTTAATAATATTAATGCTTATTATTATTTTAATTGGTGGATGGTGACTAGCAGTGGAATCCAGGACAACGCGCATTTCGTCCTATTTGGGACTCGTCATCCGGTGGATGTACCTGCATTCCCCAGTGAGTGATGATGTTTCCACCGGGGCTCGAACCCAGTGCCCGTAGTTTCAAACGCCAAAGTGTTATCCACTGGACCTTTAGGGCCACGAGAGCCACCTCTTGTGCAACGGGTCATATTAATTATTTCATTGAATATTATCCTATTATTATTATTGCTTGGATAATAGTTGTTATTACTGCTACTTTCGCAATATTTGTATTTAATCTCCTCATTCACCGTCAATAATTAAGTATATACATGCAACAACAAGTTACAGACTTTTATCAACAGCTGCCCGGTTCGCTGGTACCATACTGAAGATCAAATAGCCAACCAGCCAGCCAGTCAGAAAGAATTAGCCACAAGAAACTGTGTCTGGTTGGGAACAAACCAACAAGCAAGAGCCGACCACCCAACAAATATGTAGGAGAAAATAAAGACGGATCGGGAATAAGTTGAGGAGGCTGTTAAACAACATCGCGAGCCGGGACATCACTCGAGTGTAATCTCAGTGGGAAACGACGAGTGGGTCGCTGGTGTGAGAGTAACATGGAGGAGATCGTGTGAATAGGAGGAGATGTGAGATCATGGTCAATCGTGGAACCAACTGAGAATAACAGCAGCGAATAGAAGGAAGTGGAGATGCGTTGTTAAAGCCCTATTTTCCACTTGGAACCCAAGGGAACAATAATAATGCATACTGAAGTAAGGCAAGCGGAAAATGTAATTAAAAACATCATTGTTTACCTATATATCACGCTTCGGAGGGCGAAATTGCCCGCCTAACGCCCAACCTTCCTTCTTTATCGGATATACTACAGGCTAAGTGAGCTATAGAAATGCGTCAGTATGTTTATGTCACATAGCACACTCATAAGATTTTAGCTTCTTTGAAGGATCTGACACATTACAAATAACTGAGATTATTCACAATTCTTCAAGTACTATCTAGGGCTGCGAATAATTCAAGATTTTTGCCACGGTTACATCTGTCATGTGGAAATTTCCGTATCTTCAGTTTTAATACGGTGAGTGATTTGTGAATAGCCATTTGGATTTTATATGTAAAAATAGGAATAAAGTTATATCTTGCATAAAACAGTCATAATAACCACTGTAAACTTATTATTTAAAACAAAGTCAATTTAGCGAAAATACTCATTCAGACATTTAGAAAAAAATAAATTCAGCAGAGAATATCCTTTTCGATAATTTCCTCTTCTTGCTGTACAATTACATACATATGTTTATAAACATAGAATATTCTAGAATAGTAGTCAATAACAGTATTGCCGTTTTTAAATACTCTCGATTTGTTAAGTAAGATCAATGGAATTACATTTCACTAAAGATACATAAATAATAGTAATAATAAAAATATAATAGCAAATAGAATATCAACTAAAATTAAGGAAATCTCCACACCAAATTGAGGATCATTACAACCTTAATGGCCAAGGTAAGGACAGTATCTGAACCAAATACTTTCGGATGCAAAAGTTAGGTTCCTTAATACAGATCCCAACAACCAGCCTGTGAAATATGTAGTAAGTAGACGAACTCCTAAGGTAAAAGTAAGATTAGTTGGTATGCGGTAGGTGACGCTGAAAGCCGCCTAGTTAACAACACTCTTGTGTTCTGTATCCACGAGATGAGATAGAATAGAGCTATTAATAGATTTTCTTTGTCCCTTATCTAACCAACCACGCACTATGGTGTTTGGAAATCCGACGATAATTTAGTTGCACTCCATACACACTCTCCTACTTAATATTTGAGAGATATTACTACTATTTAACAATAATAATAATCGCTATGCTTTTGCCTAAGAATTAATTTGTTCCGAAAAAGGCTTACAGTTATCCTTTTGCATCATGGAAGCAGTTGCATATCTTGCTACATCGTGACGACTGTTGGGATACATTAGATTTATATATATTAGATTTTAGATTTAGATTTAAGTTCATTGAGAAAAATATGAATTCAGCACCTAGGAGAGTCGGTATGGTAACAGTTCCCAAAAAATCACTGTTCATACAACTGCAGTTCCTCGGTGACAACATCAGCGAAATAATAACACAGCACCTGAAGAATGCAGTTAAAAGAGCTTATTATGCAGCAGAGGTACGTTGTCTTTTCACGTTCACCCCTATTCTACGTTCGAGAAATAAGGATAAACTACATCAGTTTGCCTCCTCTATGTGTATCTACCAGTTTGACTGCAGCTGCATAGCCAGCTACATCGGGCGTACAATTAGGCAGGTTCATCTTCGTATTTCCAAACATCATCCAGTAGCATGCTTAAGCAAGGGACAAACAAGATCTATTCGCAGCACTATTTTAGCACATCTTGTAGGTAGTGAGCATAAGGTTGACGTCAATACTGCATTTGAAACTATTTATCGCATTCCTACTAGCCTTAATTTTGCTTTACGAGTTCGTCTTCTACATACAGCTTAAGCAATAAGAATCTACCTGAAGAAGCCAAAACTGTGTGTTCAGAAGAAATCTGTACAGTCACTTTCCTTACCTTGGCCATCGTTACATGAATGGATAAACCAGACTACTTCGTCTTCCTCCCCCTACACCTTTAAACCTTATCAAAATTATAATTGTGCAAATTATTTTATTTTTCTGACTACTTCATCCATAGTTACAAATTATCATTGTCCAAATAGTTTTATTTTCTTAAGCAATCTGTTACGTAATCAGTCCGTGCACACGCTTATTCCTTAATTACTCTTCAATTTTCTAAAATTATGCATCATACAATCCACGTGTTGTAACCATTTCTAACTTTTAATTGTGTATTTAAATTTTCTTCCTTAATTATCACCCCGCTGACATGTGGACACTGACTCATTAATTGTTATTAACAAGCAAACTGTTGTGTATTGTAATAAAAATGCTATATATATTAGAGTAGAACCAGAGATGGGGATCTAATTGAGAATTAAATATTTGCATGAAGGATTTCATCATGAGCTGACATCAGTTAGAGAACCACTGGAAAACCAGGGAGTACTGGACAGCTGTTTCGTCCTAATTTGGGACTCTTCAGCAGTACGCGCCCACCGGGATTTGAACCCAGGACCTTCTGGTTACAAGGCGAGCTCGTAGACCATTCAGCCTCCATGCAATTAAACAAAATCCCTACCAAACCAATACTTGAAAATTAATCTGATGCTCACTAGTGACTGGCCCTATTCAGGCAGTTAACCTGGGGTTCTAGTGGGGTACAGCAGGTTGAAGATGAGGCACTAACTCATCTAAGAAGACATTGCGAAATGGAAGCGCTATGTTGTGAATTGGCAGAAGTTAGAATTCAAGGACCATTGGATCGGGTCCCAGTGGCTGAATGGTCTACGAGCTCGCCTTGTAACCAGAAGGTCCTGGGTTCAAATCCTGGTGGGCGCGTACTGCTGAAGAGTCCCAAATTAGGACGAAACAGCTGTCTAGTACTCCCAGGTTTTTCAGTGGTTCTCTAACTGATGTCGGCTCATGATGAAACCCTCCATGCAATTAAAAAAAATCCCTACTAAACCAATACTTGAAAAGTAAATATTTCTTCACTCAATCTTTCTGTTTTCTAAATGTCTAAATGGGGATTATTTTTTCTATATTGCAAGGATAATGTCTTAAACTGTTAAGTTAACTGGCTTTTTCTTAGGATATTTCAACTTTCTGTATTTCAAGCTAAATGTGCACCAACAGGTGATTTTTAATTGTTTCCCCAGATATCAGACGAAACAATAAGAAGACGTAATTTGTCTGAATAGTATTGCAGTGTATTTGCCCAACACATTTCGAACAATCTCATTATCACAAACGGACTTGTCATAGGAATGTGCATATATGAAATTAATAAAGAGATAAGAGGTGATAAAATACACACTTAGGTCAAGCTAAAAGGACATATTGAAGGTCAAAATAAGTAAGGGCTTCAGAGCATATTCCTAAATGCCTCCAGAAACAAATGGAATCTTCAGAACCCATTAATGGTGAGAATAGGAGACCTAGCTCCTCTATTGCGAAACATATTATAGAGACAGGACATAAAATTGATGATAACGTCTTGTAAACTTGTCTACAGAACATGTTTGGGAAGTATCCTAAAGTTTGTGGAAACCCTAACTGGCAATTAGAAAGTTTAAACCACCTTTATGCGTTCAAAGCAACAATTCGTCATCACATTAAATCTTCCTTGGTAAACTTTGTTTTGATACAAACCAGGACAGATGGGCTGTTACCGCTGCTATTTGGTTAAGCGATCTTCATTGTTATTTTGACCTTCAATATGTCCTTTTAACTTGACCTGAGTGTGTATTTTCTCACCTCTTATCTCTTTATTAATTTCATATATGCACATTCCTATGACAAGTCCGTTTGTGATAATGAGATTGTTCGAAATGTGTTGGGCAAATACACTGCAACACGATTCGGACAAATTACGTCTTCTCATTGCTTTATCTAAATTCATAAAGGGAACTAATTGTTTTGAATATGACTATAATTTAATTTCATTTCATACTACGATTATTATTATTATTCGCATTCACACCTATGATTCAATTCCCTCATCGGATATAACTTCTTATAAACCGCATATATACGATTGTACAGCTTGATAATAAATTCGTTGAAAAGAGTCTCTTCTCAGAATCCCTTGTTCTGACTTTCAATAATTTATGAATACAGGCGGAACTGACGAGGATATCAAAGCAAGAATCGGAAAAGTAAGACAAGCTTTCACTACTCTCAAGTCTGTGTGGAGGTCAACAACACTCACCATGAAAAATACGATCCGGATTTGCAACTGCAATGTGAAGTCAGTGCTACTATACGGATAAGAGACTTGGCGCGTCATAAACAGCATCTCAAACAAACTACAGACCTTCATTAACAGTTGTCTTTGCTCAGTACTCAAGATCAGTTGGCCGGCCAGAAAAGACCAGCAACAGAGATCTCTGGCAATGAGCGAACCAACTCAGCAGGAACCGATTCTGAAACAAATAGGCAGGAAGAAATGGAGGTGGATTGGTTGGCCATACTCTGAGAAAACCATCAAGTGATACCACTAGACAAGCCATTGCTCGAGTGGAACCCGAAAGGGAAGCGGTGAGTTGGTCGTCAGTGGAAGGGTGACTTGGAGGAGGTCATGTGAAGAGGAGATGAAGACGTGTGAGCATACTTGGAGCTAGGTGAAGACTAGCAGAGAACCGAACGCAATGGAGACGCATGGCTGAAGCCCTATGTTCCTCTAGGAATTAAAGGAAACAATTATAATCAAATAATCAAAAAAATCAATCACATTTCACACTATTCAACAGACTCCTTCCAGGCCATTTTTAATCCTTACTTAAAGTCATGCCTTTTAATTTGTCATCTCGTAACCATTAGTTAAATAGATTATAAAGTGTTGTGAACATAGAGAAGACAGGGGTATTGAAGATGTTTAACCATTAACAAACACGCTACAGACACCACGAATGTGAGGAATCTAAAGGAAGTTATCGGTTTCACTTATCTAAGAAGCATCATTTTCAGGTATAGGAAACATTGATGACGACATCGAAGGCAGGCTCAGAAAAAAGCATGACAGATCTGCATTAATCTGAAATGCTTGTATAAATCTATTGGAGTCAGCACAAAGAAGAAGATTTGGATTTTCAACACCGATATCAAGTCAGTCAGTGTTGTTTAGTGGTTTATAGGCTTAGTGTGTCACAAGAAGAGCATTCGTAAGTCTTTTGAAGACTTTTATCAACATTTAAAATTACTGGCTGGATATTGAATTTAAAATGGCTGGCGAATAACTATGAACAACCAACAACTTCGGAAGGCAGACAGTCATGTGAGACATTATAACCCAACAAATATGCAGGCTTCTCAATGGTTTTCTAACTGATGTCAGCTCATGATGAAATCTCCCAACCAGTCAATCAAACAAAATCCCCTACAAAACCAATAAGTGGAAATTAGTGTGATGCTCACTAGCGACTGGTCCTATTCAGGCAGTTACCTGTGGTTCTAGTGGGAAGCCGTAACCAGTAGGGTAAAACAGGTTAAAGGTGAGGCAGTAACTCATCGAAGAAGACATTGCGAAGTGGTAGCGCTATGTCACGAATTCGCAGAAGTTAAAATTCATCGACTGGCCATTGGATCGGGACCCAGTGGCTTAATGGTCTACGAGCTCACTGGCCTTGTAACCAGAAAGTCCTTGGTTTGAACGCTGGTGGTCGGTGCCTACTGCTAAAGAGTCCCAAGCCCAAGGATGACACAGCTTTCGAGTATCCCAGGTGGTTTTCCAATGGTTTCCTAATTGATGCAGAAGCAAATGGAGATGGAATGGTGAACACTGGGCAACCCCAGGCGCCAAGCTCTCGAGTCGGATCCAATAAGAAACGACGAGTTTATTACGCTTCCCAAAATGACATGGAGGAAGAGATGAGATTTAATGAGGTGTCCTAGAGTCAGTTGAGCAAGACTACAGAGAACAGAATGAAGTGGAGGCATTCTCTTGAAGCCCAATGTTCCTCCCAGAACCCAAAGGAATAATAATAGTAAACTTAGACTGAACATTGCGTTATTTTTCCTGGCCACACCAAAACGTGAGCACTGGAAGTTGAGTTTTCAAAAACTATAAAATAAAAGTATGCTAAACACTAAAATAACTTTTTTAAAACAGATTATAGAGACTATGGTCTAGGTGAGATCTCGTTTTAGGACAGAAGCTTATCTATAAATACAGTGACTTTTTTCCCATGTAGTGTTATTTACCCATTTCATATTACTCTCAACATTATTCCGATAACAACTTTTTATATACCAGTTGGATTACTTTTTACAGTCATTTGTTAATTGAAATATCTAATCACCTATTTTGTAGCTTATAGAAACATTCATTTTCAAATGCTTTTATTTAATTAGGGAATCTTGTAATTCACAAAAGAAAACACCATGTATGAATCATAACGTTCAATGATAAGCAAATATATAAATATGATTAATTCCAACGTTTCGTTTGGCAATCTGGTCCGAACTTCTTCAGGGAAATTAATCGAAATTAACATAACAGAGGTGTTTATTTATAAAAGGACATCTCTATTTTAGCATACCTTTTTACCACCAACGTAACTGTGGCCAAGATTCCGACTAATACAGCCAAACGTCTAGTCACTGAGGAGGAAGAGATTAGCAAGGAACTAAAATATGTTCAATCCACCCTCTTGAATCAAATAATTATCCAAAAGCTTTCACAAAAAGATATTTAAAATGTGAAAATAGGGATGGATCGAAACCTGTTGCTAAGAATTGAGTCAGTACAGCGGTGATTCCTCACCGCAAAGAAACATTGGATGAGATAAAGCGAATCCTTAACGCAACTAACACCTTACGCTCATCACTGGTGAAGGCTAAGGATAAAACAGATGAAGAAAAACCAACAGAAATGTGTGTAACAGATCAATTGTGGGGACTGTGACGCCGTATAAGTAGGAGAAACTTGCAGACAGGTAAATATAAGAGTGAAAGAGCATAAACAATGTCTTAAGATGGTTTCAGAGATCGCTGCAGACATAAGAAGCCAGAAAAAAGATCAGTAATGGCACTGCATTCGATAGAAACGGGACACGAAATCGACTTTGATAGGATTGAGGTTCTACAGAAACGGTTCGGTTCGTATAAAGAAAGACTGACTGCGGAAGCCCCACATTTATGGGTGAATCTCAACAGTTTGAACAGACATGAAGGTGTGATGTGTGTTATCTGATGCATGGCAAATCCTGATTAATAAATAAAGAGTGGATATGTATCAATAATTGATCACACTTGGTTAAAATTCCCCATTATGTATTTATATATTCTTATGGAGAGGCTAACAAATGTTTTATAACTGTTTACCCACATACACACCATTGTATACTGCGTGAACACATATTTTCATATTCAGTTATCTACGACCATGAATTTTTAGTTGAACGTAATCTGATGAAAAGTACACTCTGTTTGAAGTTTTTCAAGTATTGGTTTTGTAGGGCTCTTACTGATGAAGAGTCTCAAACTAGAACGAAACAGCTGTTCAGTACTCTCTGAAGGTTTTCCAATGGTTTCCTGACCGTTTTTATCTCACGATGAAATTCTGAGTGTGAAATTTTTTTTCAAACAACAAACACAAAAGCATGGTGTTACATACTACTAATTGATTAAGATGAGTAGTTTCAGATAGTGCTCACAATAACCGATAGTTCCTGCTAGCCAGGTCGAAGTGCTCCAGAGACCTGATGTCCGGCTTCCTTAACTGAGGTTGACCTAATCAGTGGTGTATCACGGTTCCTTTTGAATCAGTCAGCTCAGAGAGCTGAATCACTTCTGTTTGCTTAAATCCTGGTTAGCTATCTGACAGGAGTGGCACAATACTGTGAAAACTGCATAGTTTGAGGTGAGATATCATCGGAGTTCGCTTCAGAAAGATAAAATATTCAGATCGCAATATGTGATCTGCTTAATACTTTGAATGATAATCAAGAAATGAAGAGAAATAGAAAATGATAGAATATACTACTTACTAGCTGATATGAATAGCCAAAAGTCACTCATATCGACCAACAGTATTTGATGGCTTCCTTATGTACGAATACATTTTAAACAGACTTAGCAGGAAATATTAATTTTACCACTGCACCATTGAAACGTTATGCTTGATGAAAATTTTCCTTATATGATTCAGTTTAACTGAGTCAAACTGGGTATACCGCTGATGAGTTAGGTCAGCCCCAGACAAACGAAATATCTGTCTGGTGTGAAGATAACTTCAAGCTGCCTGACAAACGCTGCTGATCAACGTGAATGGTATCCAGTAACTCGTATGAATGGGCAGGTGGTAGGTACATAACATCACCGCATTTCTCACATGTTAAAGAAGGCGAATCGGAGAAAGGCCTAATTGTTTGATCATAGAAGAATGGTTAATAGAGGGAAAAAGTGAGTTGTAGTGTTAATAATGAGTATAAATGAGTATAAATAATAAGGAATTCAAAGCCTTGATAGTACCACCATTAAAAAGTGGACATCAAAGGCTCTACATAGGATTCTTAACTGAGGCCAGAATTAGGGTGGGATTTTAACCAGCCAATCAACCAAACAACCAGTAAACTCAGAGACGAATTTTGTTGACTTAAGAACCCAGTGGTCTCAATTAGGAAAATAATATAATTTGCCAAATACTATACAATTAATGTCTGTGTGGTCAATTACATAGGTCAAACTAGTAGATCAGGGTCAACTAGATTATTGGAACATAAAAATTTAGCTCGACCTAGAATGATTGACCCTGCTAAGCTGAATAATGTAGAAAATTCCTCAGCCATTGCACTGCGTTCACTTGCATGTAATCATTCAGTAGGATGGGATGGGATAAAAAGTACTGAATGTTAGTCTCCTAATCTTTGATTGTCAAAAGCAACACCGATTACGTGTTACGATAGATTTAAATATCCTGCTTACATGTCTTTATTATGAGGAACACTAAATGTCTTAAATATTTCTTTCGATGAAAAGAGTGATAACAGTTATTTCCATTCTCCTGTTTTTGTTGACGGCCTGCTTAAAACCAGGGCTACCGAAATCCTTCAATATACTGCATATATTCTCTACTATTCATTTTGTTTAAATCTAGTAAAATGTGACCTCTAATGGTGTTGTTTTAATCTGGCGAGTATTTAGCACATTTACAACCTGCGGTTTCACAAGTTTCTACTAAACATGAGAAAAAGTATTGTCCTCGATGGTGGCTTATCCCAGTATATGAGATGACCATTCTTGAATGGTATCCTTGGTTCTCAAAATGTACTCTTGAACTTATTATAATTCGCATTCATCAACGAAATGTCGTGTATTTCTTGGAGAAGGTGAAGAAGAGATATCATCACAATGGATTGGTTTGCACCTCAGGTCAGATAGCACTGTGTCACACAATCTACTGTCAATTATCCTATTTTATTTGAAGATTCTGGACGGAGAGAAAATACCATGCAGTAAACTCAAAAGAAAATTCACTACACTATATAAAAATTGTCCAGAATAAGGCTATTACTACTACTACTTCTATTTCTACTAAATAGCGAGTTCAAAGTTTGGTAATATTTCTGTCAGTTATAAAAAGTTGTGAAGTTACAATGATTGAGATAGCTAGGACATGTGTTGCACACGCCTAACAATCCACTGCCTTCCTCGACTGGCGATGTTATCTGACAAAGAAGGGTCAGGTTGGAAAAGAGCTAGTGGTGGTAAAACCAAAACATGGCTTCATCAGTCTATGAAATTCATAACAGTTAGTTTAAGCCAGCCACTTATTGACTAGTTAGGCTCTTGGTCCTATTATAAATACAATTAACTAAACCTATCTTTACTGATTCTGGACGGGATGAATTAAGGTTTAAGTATTTATAAGAGTGTGTTGGTTTCCTAGAAATTCTAGTATCTAGCCAACCTTCTTGTTTTTGTTTTATTCTACAGTCTAGCATGGCCAACTTGCCCTGTACATTTTCTAACTCAGAAGTGAATTGTATTCCGTCTATTGTTGAGTTTATATGTATGAAAAAATGAAGGATGTGTTTAGATTTCAACACAGTGAACGTGTCATCCATATATCTCCTCCATAACCTAGGAGAAGCAGGATTAAACGTTCTAAAAGCCTTATGTTCCCAGCTATCCGTAAATATGTCTGCTACTATTTGGGATATTGGTGATCCCATTGCCACTCCATTTTCTTTTGTTTATATAGTTATTTTTGAAATCTAAAAGCAGTGGAGGCTAGACAACATAACTGAACAAGTGATATTCATTGTTTCAGGAGCATTGGTGATTTTTTGTCAGATGGGGTTGCTAGCCTCACGGCAACCCCACCCCTCTCTTTACCACTCTTCCTATCAGTTAAGTAAGGTAGAGGATTGCATCGGCTGGGGATCGAATAATGGATCACATGCAGCATGGTTGGCCAGTGTTCTACCACTGGACCACCGACGCAATAAAAACCAGCAGGGAATACTGGATATCTGCTTCGTCAGAGTATTTTGTGACTCATCGTCAGTGCGCACGCACTGGGGTTTGAAATCACTACCCCCCCCCCCCAGTTACAAGGCAAGCTGGTAGAACATTCAACTGTAAAGTATACAAAGTCTGTCTATATATAAGTGTAACAGAATGAAATAAACTTGAATTCCAGTTTTCTCGCACTTGAATAGTCTGCTATGTACATCCGTTCTTCTATGCGAATAATAAATTAATTTTACAGATCCACAAGTCTTACAGAAGAAAGGAAAAGAAATTTATATGGGTCAGAATATGTAGTAAACTGAATAAAAAGCATATGAATTCAGCAAAGTTTTATTTCCAACTTGAAAATATGCAAATTACATAACCGCCTACATGAACAACCCACTGAGACATAATACACTGAACAGACATTTAAGTTAAACTTATTTGTTATTTAAGGAAATTACAATGATATAAAGTTATATTGTTAGAAACGAACACTAGTTAGGTATATCGTGCATTCCTGTTCCTCTCTGAGAGGTATTTTTGATATTGCATGGTTGGAGGCAATCGGCCACAGGAAGACTTCGACCTAGTTGGCACTCACCAGTCAGCAAGGCGTATATGCAACCTTGAAGCAACTCATTTCCCTCCGGAGAATTGATACCACGTCACCCAGTGAGTACTTCAATCAGAGACGTTACCACTGGCTCGCGATTGACCTCCTATAGGACTGTATTGGATGTTTTTGACTGAACACTAGTCAGTGACTAGTGTCACATTTAGGTATGGATGCTTCCCTATGATATAGGCTGAAGGTTACGCATGAAATCGCAAGTCATTAGAAGTCAGTATTCCCAAGACACTGAATCCCGAATTTTTTTCTTTATGTTACCAGTGGAACATAGGACTTCAAGCTAGAAGCTTAAAGTTTCAGTGCATTGGTACTTTATTTTTACGGGATGGGGTTGCTAGCCTCATGCCCAACTTCCCCTCTTTACCAGTCTTATCACTGGCTTAGCGAGGTCTAAGAGTGCGTCGACCGGGGGTCTAACCCCGGACCACATGTGTGGTTGGCGAGCATTCTACCGCTGTGCCACCGACGCATTTGAGTCCTGATAAAGCGGTGGAATAGAAACGTGCTGAAAGGTCCTGGATTGGATCTTTAGTGGGTGAGATCGCAGATGTCTACTGAGGATGAGTCCCAGATTAAGCGTTACTTCCTACATGAAGTCTCTTGGGTACACGAAGTGTACTATAAAAGTCAGCCCCATTTTTAAATCCTTGTTAATAAATGCACTAATCTTTACTATAATTACTGGCATTCTTTGGATCTTACTTTATTTTAAAACTTAGAATCATCATATGGAAGCTGAATTTCTGTAGTCGCTTCTTGTAGATGCTTTTATAAAAGGTGTAAGCGCACTAGTAACTAGCATCTGACTCAGACTGAACTTTCGATCGAGTCTCATATTCACACCAACCTTTCACTGAGTCATCACTCAGTCATCTTTGTAACAAATGTTAAGTACTGGTTTGCTACCCAGCGATAAAATTCATACTCGAAATGGAGAAGCAGTCTAACATTCATTTCCCCAATGTGAACTTATCAAAGATGACCGATAGAACTCCGAAGTGATTGATTTATAGAAAGATGTCAAAGAATGGTCAACTGACAAATTTCTACAGCTGGATAACCATCGGTCAAAAACGAAATCTTATCCAGTCACTTGCCACTCGTATTCGGCCCATATGTTGTCCTAATGCTGTGGAGGAAGGGTTAAATCTGCTAAGAAAAATCTTAATAGAAAATGGATTTCCGCCAAGTTTTATAGACAAGAACACACAGACAAAACCTGTGAATTAACGCCTGTAACCAAGGAAATACTCTATATGAGCTTGGAACTCAAGGGTGGCTTAGCTGCTAACATCATTAAAATAAGGTTCGCACAGTCCCTGAAAAAGGAAATTCCCTGCTACATCTTTAAGAATAGCGTTTCCTATTTGACCATTACTGTTCAGTAACCTGAAGGACAAGATCCAGTAGTTGATTAGCTCTATGTGCGTTTATCAATTCAACTACTCGAGTGGAGCTAGGTATATTGGTCTTTCAACTCGAATTTCGTCAAAGAGGGTGCAAGAACACAGTCTTGCATAGTTACGAAGAGGTGGAAGTGGAGCTATAAGAAGAGTGATCATTGAACATCTGGTTGATAATGATCACCCTATCTCAGCTTTTAAAGTCATAAACAAGGCGAAAAACGTTTACCCAAATCATTACATTTCCGAGGTATCTGTAATGCTGCTGCTTTAGCCATCAAAATAGAGAAGTTAGATCTCTATATACAGAAAACATTAGTTCAACCCCTCCAAATTTCATGATCCTAATACCTCTTTGCTAAAGTATGATAATCCCGATTCATATTTTGGCTCTACTTGTTTTTTGTTTTGTTTGTTCAATTTGTATACAATTCCCTTATTAAGTCAATTGTTACTACTATTATTATTCTCACTTTGAATTGTCCTCAGTATTATTTCACTCGTCCCACATGTCATCCTATATCAACTTTGTTGTGCAACGCAAAATTCCATGTTCAAAACTGTTCATGTCCACACATGTAGAAATTCAGCACGGACCACTCAGTATGAACCAAGACATTAGCAAGATGCACACATAAGTGGAGTGTGGAAATTTGATCAGTCAGACTAGTGGTCTTTTTCGACTGTCTGAAGAGGAGTTCAGATGTTATGAGTTAACGAGTCTAGACTCACGCCGTCAGCACATCAATGCAAAGTCTAAGTGCAATAATTTACTGACTAAAGAACACAGAGAACGGCTCAACCAACTGCGACGTCACAAGGAACTGTTGATCATACGCCCTGACAAAGGTACTGGTATAGTTCTAATGGATAGAAAGGACTATGTTGATAAAATGTTAGAGATTCTTTCAGATAACAACATGTTTGCTGCGCCTGACAAAGAGAAAGACAAAACAGAAATAAGTGAAATGCAACTCACTGGGATATTGAAGAGGCTGAAAAGTGATCAGCTCATCTCTGAAAATATCTAAAACAGCATTAGAACAACGGGTTCATTAATACGCCAAATATGTGGATTAGCAAAAAAGCACAAACGGTGACTTCCGTTGCGCCCTGTTCTAGGCGTGTCCAGTTGTGAAATTGCTGACAGAACTCCTACAGCCTGTTAGAGAACAAATTTCGGGACACTCTCTTCGAGAAACGTTTGAATTTGTCGACTGTTTCAAAGATGTGAAAGTGGGCAACAACCTCATGATATGACTCAGTGTCGAATCTCTCTTCACAAATGTCCCGATTACAGAGACGATTTGTTTCTTACGCAAGTGCTTGGAAGACAACGACTTGAATATTGGAATATCTGCACCCAAGTTAAAAGAACTTCCACTTAGATGCACTTTGAACGTTCAGTTTACATTCAGTGGTACTATTTATAAACAGCTAGATGATGTGGCTATGGGTTCACCTTCAAACCAGTGTTTTGTAGATAAATTTGATGTAAAGTTTGGAAAATGGTCCATCAAAACCGGCCATCGACAATTTTTCTCTGTACAAAAGGTACGTTGATGACACTTTTATCATTTCTGATAACAAATGTGATCTAAATAATGTCATTCAAGTTTTTAACAGCTGCCATCCAGCCATCGAATTTATGACTAAGGCAGAAGTTGGAGAGACAATCTCATTTCTAGATGTCCGACTAACTAACTGCGTCGGTGGCACAGTGGTTAGGACTCTCGCCGACCATGCACATGGTCCAGGGTTCGATCCTCTGCCGACGCACACCTGATATTTATGGTCGGCCTGCAAAATTTGGGCTACCGATATCACATGCTGAAAATTCCAGACCTGTACCAAAAAATACGGTGTGGAATCAAGCTGTAATAAAAAAAAAGACTGATAGAAATTTGAACAGATTAGTATATCGAAAGCCTACGTGGAACTGCCAGTTGACAAACGTTTACAGTTGGGGACCCATCAATCGCAAGCGGAACCTGGTAATTTCTCTTGCTAGTAGAATCCGTAGAATTTGCAGTAGGAGGAGGGATGACTCTTTTGAGGAAGAAACTACTTGTGAATAGCTATCCATCACTTTTTATAGATGTAGGCATAAAGCTAAAAATCAACAAAGAACAACCCATTTCTGTGCCAGAGAAGATGCTATACATGAATTTGGCGTTCAACGGCGACCAGAAGGTCGCCAACCTAAAGAGAGGAGTATTTAACGCCCTGGAAAAAATTATTCTCTTATGCTACATTACAAATGATATTCTCATGCTGCCCATTGTTCTTCAACAAATCTAAAGATAAAATATCTCATTTGACCACTTCTGTGTGTATCTACCAATTCACTTGCTCATGTGGAGCGAGATACATAGATCGTTCGATGCGTATTTTATTTAAAAGAGTTTAAGAAATTTACCCCACTTGGCTACAGAAAGAGCGAAATGGATCAATACGGAGTAATTTAACTGAAAATGTATTCAGCACCGGCCACTTAATATGTAAGGAGAATTCATTCAAAGTCATCTGCAAAGTGAAAAGAAGCCTCCCGAAAACGGTAATATTCCATATATTATGCATGGCTGAGGCCTTAGCGATCCCTAAAGAAAACCTTGATTTATGTACACGGGAGAAACTTCCCCGTCCCCTGTGCCTACCTTCGGTATAATTCGGAGTTCGACTACTTTGTTGCCAGTACGCTTTGTGGATTTTTGAATGACATTTCAGTAACACATTTTTCTTAATTAAACCTTCATTTACTCTTTCTACCTATTGTGTAATTTATTTTGGGCACTTGTTGCCAAGCTCATTTTCATTAGTATCCTATTTTCCAGGATGTCTTTCAAGTTATGTAACCTTTGTCATTAATTACTAGTCTTCACCTAGTTACAATCCGATTATTCATCACATTCTCTGAAACATTCTGTTGACGTAAACAGCAACCCTGACTAATTTTATTCTTATCTGACAAACATAATGTACACACACACAGAAAGAACTCCATGTTGTCGAATTTCACATTACGTTGCGTAACGTTTCTATTTTTATTCTATTTGCGTACTGATCCTATAATTTTACACCCCTTCCAACTTCTATACATCCTATGATTTGTTCTATATATTATCACGTTAACTGTTTTGCCATTTAACATTTGATATTTAACTATGATTATCATCACAAATATTTTAACCTTTTTAGAAGGTGCAAACGAAGTATTAACTAACATTTGACTCAGACTGAACTTTCTGTCAAGTATCCTGTTCACATTATCCTTTCACTGAGTCATCACTCAGTCATGTTTGTAGTGAATGTTGAGTACGGGTTTGTCTTATCAATTATTAACAGAGACAAGGAGATTTTAATTTTTGAAAACTTTATGCGTCATTCTTTTCTACTTACTAACTAGCTAACTTGAACATTGACGTTTACAGGAATGAGGAAAACGGCTTTCACTATAGTCCTGCGGTATGTTATTTTTTATTTTTTTTGACAGGGATAAAAGTGGTGAGCTTAGACGTTTTCCGCTTGTTAGATTTCTCGTAGCAATTATTTTATTTTCAAAGAAATTACATTGTCTAGCTAACAAACCAGTCAGTTACTGAGAGTTGTGTCATACAGTTAGAACGTTGTATAAAAATTGATGCATCTTCTTTATGTGTATTCATGAGGTATTTTAGCTTTCAAAGACATTTAAACTGCTCTGTATTGCTATCCTTTCCTGAAATGCCCACTTCTTCTATGGATTTAGAGGTGCAAAAAAAACGTTACAGACTGAAATTAATTTGAAGATGGAAGTGAATAAGACTCTGTTCTCCTATGCTAAAATTTAACTGTGTAGATTTAAAACTTCCTCATTAGAGATACATTGAAGAATAGTTACATTTCATAAACTATACACTTTAATTATTATAAAGGGACTAAGAGAAAGTGCAGCAATCAGTATTGCTGTTACTGCTTCAGATTAAAATCTGTGATAGCTTCAATGAATAATCAAAATTATTTAATTGAATTTTAGATTTTCCCGTCGATTGATTGGATCGAAGTGCTTGGTCTCAGGTTGACATGTCTGTTGGCTTCTTGTGCAGATGCTTCGACGATGTCAAGGCATGTATTAGAATTTGATTGGTGGATACTGACTAGCAGTGCAATCCAGGATGCGCATTTCGTTCTATCCGGGACTCGTCATCTGGATGTACCTGCATTCCCCAGTGAGTGATGATGTTCCCACCGAGGCTGAAACCCAATGCTCATAGTTTCAAACGCCAAAGCTCTCGTGGCCCAAGTGGTCTAGTGGATAATGCTTTGGCGTTTGAAACTATGAGCATTGGGTTTCAGCCTCGGTGGGAACATCATCACTCACTGGGGAATGCAGGTACATCCAGATGACGAGTCCCGGATAGAACGAAATGCGCATCCTGGATTGCACTGCTAGTCAGTATCCACCAATTAAATAATAACGAAGATGGCTTGTTAGACGGTATACACTTACGATTCATATAAATAGTTGAAAACGACTCATATCAACCAGTATTACTTGCTAGCTGAATCAAAATAATTTCAACACTGGAGGCCATTTCGCTCCTTTATGGTCGAGCTCATTCATTCAGCTCAGAGAGCTAAATCAGTTCAAGCCAGCCAAAATGTGACAAGACAGATGCTTGGACAGACCTGCAGTCCATAGAATCAAATTTATGGTTAACAGACTACACCTTTCTAAGTTAGAATTCATCAGGGCTCCCTACTGGAAGCTGATATATTCTGATCACATTGTAAGATCTGCCTGATACCATAAATGGTGATCGGAAAATAAGCGAGTTTGTGTATTGGAGGGTACTCCAGTTTGACACGGCTAGCCAAAAATCACTCACACACACACCAGTAGGGTTTACTTGATTATAGTATATCTGAAGCGCTACAAGAATATTGTCCCAATGAAGATTTCTAGGGCAATTTTACCATGCAAGCTTATTTCAGCACGCACTGAGTCCTCGGTCACAAAATGGCTATCTTCTCAGTTTTTCGAGTAGATCGAAATATACTGTTTCAAAATGGAAAGTGCTCCACTTCGCTGCAAACGGAAATTGATGTGACTCAAGGTGGTGTGCTATGCTCTCTCTATTCCTTCCCGCTTTCTTTTTACTTGACCTTCTGTATTCTTCCAAATCTAATTTCATTAAATATGCTGATGATCTAACCATTTCTGTCCTAGTAATTTCTCCATTGGATTGTTCTTATATGAACAGATTCTTATCTGAAGTTAAACAATAGTCTCACCTAATTGGTCTTAAACTGAATCCATCTAAATTTCGTATTGCTGATTTTAGTTAAAGATGGAAACAAGACTTGTGTGGATGGATAAAGTCCCATGCTTCCGCTAATATTGACAGCACTGTTTTACGGAGTAAACTGAATGTCTCCTACCAAAGGCAGCAGTTTCTCTTTAAATCTCTGTTGATTGTCTCATATTCTGTTGATTTCTAAGAAACTTTTATCGCCTGACGTATTACATAAAGAAGTTGATACTTGCTGACATAACTCAACCTGTTCTCTTATAATCTACTAATTCACGTATTATGCCCATTCTTTTTTATTCTCACTTGGACTTCTTAAAAAAGACTGAGTCATATTATGTAGGACATTGAAGACTGTAATTAGGTTTATTATTGTGTGGCATAGTGGTAGGATGCTCGTAAACCACGTCTCATGTGGTCCGAGGTTCAATCCCCGGCCACCGACGCACTCCTTTACTTCAACAAGCCAGTAATGAAACTGGTAAAGAGGGAAGGTCGGGCGTGAGGCTAGCAACCCAATCCTGTAAAAATAATCACCACTGCTACCGAGACTTCAAGCCTGTAGTTTGAAGCCCTATGTTCCACTGAGAACGTAAAGGAATAAAAACTAGTGTGTGTGTGTTTGACTCAAATAACTGACATTATTTTTGATAGGCGCCTTAATTCTTTTCAAAAGTTGGTTTGTGAGGATTAGATTTGTTTTCATGATTTTGACCATTTTAAAACTTGCAAGCAGTTATCGGGCTACAATTATCTAATCCGATAGTGAACATCCTCTTTATTCGCCACTTCTTCCTCGTATCTCTTTGGGTAGAATTAGGAGAAATTTCATAAGAATTTACGGTTGTATAGCAAAATATAACAATTCTACCATACCATATTTAACCCGGCTTTTGTGAGAGGAGATAAATGTCAGAAAAGAACTTATAAACTTTTTAAATCAGTAGCTGAACTAACAATTGAGTATAAGTAAAGATTATTACTATTATTACCTATTATATTATTGATTTATAATTCAATATTGTTCCACTGACTCTCAGCTTTTGTAGTTTAATTAGTTATTTTTTCAATTTTATGTAATTATAAAAAGAGCTAAATTTTTCGAATATGCATAAAATTTCCCAAAATTCCATTTTGTATAAATATTATTGTTTGGAATAAAGTGATTATTATTATTAATAATAATTTTACAAATGTCTACTTCTTACTAGGCGCCCAAATATTTTAGAACTATTCTGTCAAATCTTGACGACAGTTCATATGAATTATTTTGCTATCGAATTAAATTAACAAAGAAACTACGTAATTGGCACAATCATCGTGTTTTCAGTCTCCGTTGTCTGGAACAAAATGCACATCCTAAATCCGTAGCTGTCGAGTCACCTGACAACTCCAGTAGGTCGAATAAAGCAGCTCAATATTCAGAAAGAAGACAATGCAATAAGTTCGACAGGGTGCTTAAACTAAACTCTAATCCTAAACACCATAATTTTGAAAATGCGTCTAATCATAAAATTCTAGATACTAGCAGTTTGAACGGACATGAAGGTTTGATGTTAGCTGATGCATAGGAAATCCTGATTAATAAATAAAAATGGATATGTATCACTAATTAATAATACTTGGTCAAATTCCTGACTGTCCATATCTTCTTATGAAGACGTTAAGAAATGTTTTACAACTGTTTACACACACACGCATGTACACTCTGTTTAAAGTGTTTAACAAAGGTAGACCAATATTTGTAAGTCCGAGGTCAAATTTTGATCACAGCTCATACAATTTTGTTTATTATACTTGTTAATACTTGTGTTTATGAATCATGATTGGACAAAGTTTTTAAAAACAAAAGATGTGCCTTTTATATATAAAACCTCTGTTATGTTAATTTTGATTAATTTCCCTGAAGAAGTTCGGACCAGATTGCCGAACGAAACGTTGGAATTACTCATTTCAATATCGCTGAGATATTACAAATATAATTTTTTTTACAAATGTATAATTAGACAAGTATTAAAATCCAAGGAGCAGTGGATATCTGTTTCGTCCTTGCCGTGGACTTCTTTTACTGCGTATGTAGAAGCCCACCAGAGATCGAACCCAGGACCATCGGATTAAAAAGACGACTCCCTTGATGATTCACTCACCGGGTTGGTTCTTAGTACCTGGTAAATATTTTTTATTCCTTCACGTTCTGAGTAGAACATAGGGCAACTTCAAGCTAGAGGCTTGAAGTTTCTGTAGCAGTGGTGTTTATTTTTACAGGATGAGGTTGTTAGCCTCATGCCCAACCTTCCTTCTTTACCAGCTTTATTTCTGGCTTATCGAGGTAAAGGAATGCGTTGGTGGTCAGGGATCGAACCCCAAACCCTTTGCATGATCGGCGAGCGTCTCAACCTTTGTGCCACTGACACACCTTGTGAATTTTAACGTCTGTCAATTACCGACGTAGCACTACCTTCAACCAGCGATATAAATGGCTTTCCACTTTCCTTTAACATGACGGTTACCATCAGAGTTATGACTTCCTTGTACAACTTTCTTTTACACAAACTAATGTAAAAGTGATCGGTAGTCAGATTTTAACTTTTGTAGGGATTTTTGAATAATTTCAACGACTATTTCATCTTGAACCGATATCAGCATCCAGTAAGTTACCCTTGGTGGTGAGTGATTCTCTAAATGATATTGATTCCTGACAAAACCTTCAGTTACTCTGATGAAAATCCTTACGAAAGCCACGACCTAAATATAATATCTATGTTCTCAACACAAATAAACAAGCAAAACATTGAAGACAACTCACCTGAAAATCAATCAATGAATTCTGTATAATGTAAATAGCAATTGACTTTAAATTATTTGAACCAATTTTATAATCATGTGAAACACCATCTAATGCGCGTACTACATGTACAATATATTTACGTGATATCCAATTTGATATTATTTTAAAATTTATCAACAGTGCACCAGTTAGTTGAATAAATAAATGTATACTAATAAAATTTGTAGATAATTCTAAGGCTATTCTTCTCAGCTGAATTAATTGTTGTTCACTGTAGACAGTTTTCGATGTATCACATATACCTTTTTCAATAGTATCAATATGACGAAATGGATTTACAGCATTCATTGTATTCTTTAAATCGTTACATGATTTTGGAGGGTAATTTGAATTTTTATTATAATCGGAGCTTGCATCATTATTACTATTATTATGATTGCTGTTGTTATTAGTATTTAAATTCCAATAAGATAAATAGACTAACCAAAATGAAAAAGTTACAATCACAGTTAGTGAATCCATAAAAAATCGGAAAGATAAACTTTGTTTACTTTCAGTTTTAGATGAACAAAATTGAATTGTAGAAGAAATTGACTTTGACAAGCCTGTCTGTTTATATCTTCTGTTTCCAGTTAGTCTTGAGTAGGACATGTAATTATTTTTACTACTATTATTATTACTATTTAAACAAAATAACATCCTTTTAAAACGTGATAAATATATACGACTTAGGCATAATGTGAATATGAGAAGTTTTATGCATATTTCTATGATTTTCACTTCATAATATACTTCATTTCTTCGATGATTCATTGGATGAGAATGTGGAAAGTTTCGATTAAAGATTTTATTACGTTTGTGTACAATTTTTTTATCTGCTGTTGCTACTGTTGCTGCTACTGATGATGATGATGTTGACGCCGGGGATATAGTCGATGAGAGCGATGAAAGCCAATTAGATGAATAAACCGATGGTAGGAGAAGCATTACAAGCGGACTGAAAAATGTTATACTCATTGTTAATATTTCTAAATAGATTAATATTTTATGTATACAATATAAACAGTATTGTTCTCTGCGTTTCCTACACCAATCTAAATGCATTTCTTCACTATCCGACCAATCTGATGATGTGGAATACTTTGAATTTCTTTTCTCCACTCCTAAACATTTATGATATTCTGAATAAGATTTATCTGAATTGATCATTGAATGTGTATGTATTTAGCTGACTGAATGATTGAAATGAGTTATGTCTGGAGTTTGATGATTCTAAAATATATAAACAGAATAATGATTTAAATTACGATACGTTTAACTGAAAGAGTGAATCAAATCAAGAGGGACAAAAGAATATGATTTTTTGGCGGGAGGGGGGGAATTTTATGCCTTTGCGTTCCTAGTAGAACTTGGAGTTTCAAACATTTTAGCGTTGAAGTTTCAGTAACACTGATGTTTATTTCTTACAAGGTGGGGTTTCTAATCTCGCACCAAACTTTCCTCTCTACTAGATTTACTACCCACTAATTGAGGTTTAGGAGTACATCATCCGGGAGTCGAATCTCGAACCACGTAAAGCATGGTTAGTGAGAATTCCACTGCTGCATCATTGACGAACGACAGTAAGATAATAATTTTATATCACCAGGGGAGCATTCACCACTTTACATACATCTCTGGTGACGCCAAAACTATAAAACTGCATCTAGGCAACCAGCAATTGTCTTAAGAGAGAACTCATATATTCTAGGAAGGGATCCTAGAAAAGCCACACCAGTGATTCCTGGTACGACTAATTTATCATATGAAGGAGGACTTAACATTTTGAATCTCTTCCCATTATCATATTGTACAATGTTCAAAATCCTAAGAAATGAACACGAATCTGATCTATCTTCTCTTCTGTTTTTTATTAGGTCAGAACATCTCAGAGAACATAGTGAGACAGCTCAAAAGCCAGGGCAGAATTATAACATTTTGGACTAATGGTCCTGCTAACCATAGGTTTATATCATCTCAAGAATTGTTACTCTTTCTAAGGCTTGTGATGCCTTAACCAGTGCTGCTTGGTGATGAAGGTGTAGAAGGTTGTGAGTGAAGTACATCCTGGGAGCCTCAGCCAGTTGAGCTTAATAACTCCAGCAACTAACTTTACCTTACTCACCTAGTACTCTACAACTAACTTCAATCTTACTTATACGATTATAGCTAACACGGACAATCTAACTAAGATACCCATGGTTATCGGTGAAATCAATATTTAAACATCACATAATGTGGACATTTACCTGATTAATTTTCATCAAAGGATACTTTCCATAAATTAACACTGTCTACTATTTTACATCGAACAACAAGTTATACATCTGTCGCTTGTTGTTTAAAAATGTTTAAATATTTCAGGAGCAATCTGCATATTATTCAGGCTGTTCACGATGAAGTAGGCTTCTTACCTGATAGCAGTGTAGCAACAGAAGTCAAGACACGGAAGCCAAAGTATATTTTTCGTTACTCAGACCTCTATTTATATATCTACAGGTAATATTCGTTAACGAATCACTGAGTGTGTGATTTCGGTTTACATCCAACGACATAAAATAGAATGTTCAAATATACATATTATTCTGTTGCTAATGCCGAATTTAACTGTGGGAAAAAAATTCTCTCTGTAGCATCAAATAGAATGTTCAAATGAATGTATCGTATTCCGTTGCTAATGCCGAAATGAACTTTGGGAACATGTGAGAATAGAATTCCGTTGGCACACATTGTCTTCATCACACCATTACAGCAGTACAATGGAATGGTGAAATCATACAAGAAGAAAAGTTAGATTGCGAGTATAGTCTATACATAATTCGTTGAGATTACTGGCTTCAATGACCATTTACACTGTGCGACATCAAAGAAGTTCCTCAAACCTACGCGAAATCGAAATAATTTATCCATCTTGTTCAATCCGATTGGCCTTCTAGGAAGATAGTCGTGCACGACTGAAATCTGAGAGAAGAAGTGGTCACAGGTCGTACTATGTTTACTTGGTATGTTCCCACAGTTTTCCATAATTCTCTCTAACTAGATAAATCCATAAGCAAACGTGACCTTAAGATTCTGTCTTCATCATTTCGGTGGTATTTAAGAAGTGCAGTGATCTAGTTAAAGCATACCGAACCTACGCGTTACCTATATTGACTGACTGGTTTCAACATAGAACTATGCACCAATGTGCAGCAGTTCGGGTCACCACACTTCACTCAGCATACAAAGCCAGAGAAGAAAGTAAAATGAAATGCAATATTGAGACAGTCAACAGAGATATAAGGCGAAAAGAATAGTAATAACGAAGAACAATATAGTTTTATTGGGTATAATATAAGTCACAGGGAGTGGATGCATCTGCGCCAGACACTGAGAACTATTTTGAGTCATATCACCGACTATATCCAGCTATTGGTGTTTACCATCCCGAGGACCCTAACCAGGAAGTCTACACCTTCCTACCTAGCTGGCTTAAACTAACTGTTGCGAATTTCATTTACTGATGGAGCCATGTTTTGGATTGAAAACCTGGCTCTTTTCCAGACTGACCCTATGTCAGCTAACATTGCCCGTCGACGAAGGCGGTGACTAGGCATACGTAGCACATGTCCTAACCAACTCAATCTATGTAACTTCCCACCCTCATCGATTAATTTCCCCTCCCTCCTTACCTAGCACTCGACCAATGCCTAACCTCAATATTGCTCACCCTATTATACCACCACCCAACACAGGTACCTATGATCAAAGACAGCTAGCTTTTTCATGTATTCCACTTTCAGTGGCCATGTCTTGCTCACATCCATAAAGGAGGACGGGGTGGACTGCTGAGCAGTACACACGCCCTTTGGTTGACAGTTGAATATCACGCGCTAACTAGCGGTTTGACCTACACTTAAGTTTATTAGGCGGGACACTTAACTGCATAACTATATTCATAGTCATATCCGTCTGCGACCCACCAGTAAATGAGCTGAAAGTTCCCCGAACATTACAAGCCCAATTTGATTAATACCGACTTAAACATGTCTTATTCTGCATTATCAAATAATCTTTCCTAAAGTTTTAACCGTCCAACTTAGTTTTTTCTGAACATAAGCAGCAGAAGGCATCATGCTAATGATTTATATATCCATAATCACTTTCGGATGGCAGTGGCGTCTAACTTTAACCGCTTACAAATTCCTTCCTCTGACTACACTTAGAATGTTTTCCCTACTAGAAGCCTGAGGGATCATCTATGGTAAAATTACCTGGGTGTGTCTTATCTATACTTTGCTGTTTTAAAGGCATTGCTTTGAAACAAATTTCTATCAGTTTCTTAGCAGTCACTATGTCGCTGTGTTTCAGACTTTCGCATAAAACAACGATAGTCAGTTCGTAGGGGACTGAAGGAATACGTGGATTGAAACGAGCTTTAAATATTTCATTCCCACTGATACATTCCTTTATTTATATTGCTGCAGTACAAAAAATGCATCGCGGACAATTATGGTTTGAAAAAAGGTGCGGCTGGTACACTCTTTTGGACTGGTACATTTTCAGAACTTCATATTACTTTCTTCACAAATATACATCATCAGGTAGGCTTAATTGTAATATTTACCTAAATTAGTTGGCCAGTGTCAACAGACGTCTGACAACCAACTTATGTAGAGTCAAGTCAATTAGTCAGCTTGTTGTGCAGCCAAGTCTGACGTCAACCCCAGTTGATGGCCAAACATTAACTTCGGACGTTATTTTGAGTAGGGGCTAATAAGTGAACAGGCTGACAGTTCTTTCACAAAGTCTAACTAACTTGCCAGAAAAAAGAGTCTGACCTATGGGATCTATTTAGAAATTATTTACGTATAGGGTGAATATGTTCAAAACCAGGATTTCGCTTTGGTTATCATCCTTGTTATTCACATATTTTATGGCTTTGAACCTAACTCATGACATCACTAAGCACTTCGGGATGGTTGAGATGGTATTAAAGTTTGGCACTGAAAATCTGTTCCAAAAACCTGTGAGTGCTTTATTTCATGCAAGGATTTTGCATGAAGTCATTTCGCCTTATGACAAACAGTATGTGTACAATAGTAATTTAGCGAATTCGTTAAAGATACTGTCTCCTTCGATCCACTACACGTTAATCTATTTACTAAGAGTCTATAAAAAAGCAGATTTCACACATCCGATTTTCTCGTTAAATCTCAATTTCTGAAATACTTAAAGTTAACCACATAAAAAGCATAATGCTCTTTAAGTTCAGCTCTTACTGAACAAGAATGAATTAACTATTTGAATAGCATAAAGTAAAACATACTACTTAATGACTGAGAATTATGGAATCATTAGGTTGCCAAACGAGGGGAAAATTCAGTAGAATGAAAATGAAAAGACATCCTTCTTAACATATATAGGAGTCATTTAGAGAACTATAGCAATTATCACAATCTCGATAATTAGAACTATCCCTTACATATAATCTCAATGAGATATTTATCTTTTTATACATGACTACAAAGCATAACGTTAGCAGTCAACAAAATCAAGCAAATTAGTAGTTACCCTTCGAAAATGCTAACAGAAAACGTTTTTAAACTGACGCGCATTTTCTAAATGATCTTGAAATTGATGTCAACAAACAACAGTTAACATTGTAAATTGAGCATTGTGGTAAATGCAACAAAGCGAAATTTCAGTATGGTTAGACTATTCGAGTAAAGCATCTAAATATCCTTGCTTTAATTTTCTTGAAGGATCTGGAGGGAAACTGACAATATTCACATAGGAATAACTCAATATTTCTTTGTACAAACCTTGTAAATATCAAATTGTTCTAGTCAGGTGAATCATTCTCAAATTCATTTGGGTGTTTATAAGCCATCTCAAATAGTTTCTCCCAGTGTCCACTCAAGGGACTTTAAAGAAGAGTGTGCTTGTCATGTTCAGGTATTTGTCTGTAAAGTACGGTTACCTTAAAACACATTTTCCAACGTGGTTATGGCAGAAAAATTTATGCTTACTCTGAGTTACTCGTCTGCTTTGCAGTGAAAATAATAACTGGCCATTTTCATTAAATCGTAGATACTTTTCGCAAACACGATTTGCCTACATTGATTAGGCGTTCTGTCTGTGAATGGCTTGAACAATGATGGTAGTGTGCCTGTAAGTTGGGGCTAGATACATAAGGTAAATGTACAGACTAGCTGTAAAACTCATTATCTTCACCAGGAATCAATTGTCGCTTGCAAAGGGAGGCGTTCTTCAAATTTTCTATTCGTATGTGACTGGGAAGCGAACATCAACTTTATGATAAGTTCCTTGCCCGATTAATTAACACTGGTAGAACAAGGTAGACAGAGACTTACTTTTGAGATTAAGTCCCAGCCGTCTCTTCATTTCCCATTAATTAGGTGAATGAGTATAAAAAAGTCATGTCAAGACACTTATTGAAAGGACACGTAGTAGAACTGTTTGGAATGTATGCTCATCCAGAATGAGTACATTGGTTGGTATATACCTCGTCATCCGGATTTGAATCTGTAAAAGCCTGAAAAGCTTGAAGTAGTTTTCGACTTCTCGGCTAGTTACAGAGGAACATTCCTGAATAACAAATCATCATGGCGACCAAATACCGTCAGTAATTCAGGTGGGGTACCTTACACCTCAGAGTTGGTGTTGCAGCATTTGCCGCTTACACAGGATAAAAGTTTTTACACGTGAAGATTCCGAAACAAGACAGAGAAGCATTTTGTCAGTTATTTTCGAAGGATGGTGGAATAACACAAAAGGCTCCTGAGTGTGAATTAACTGTCCATAAATTCGGTGCCGTGTCATTTCCTTTCTGAGTGGATCATGCATGGAGAAAGACTGTTGGGACCTTCGGTAGTGAAAGATCAGCTATAAATCCCCGGCTTCTCGAAAAGTGTTTCTATGTGAGTTGACATCAGTGGGTAATCCTGAACGGGCTATTCCCTGATTCAGATAGGTGAAATACACTCTTGCGAAAGGTAGTTTCACACTGGGTCCAATATCGTCCAATATCATTTTTACGAGCTAGTATAAACCAATTTAATTTCTTTGTGCTCCCCTCTTGATTGTGAGGTAGAGGTTCCTGATCTTCGGTAAACGTCTGCGTAGCTCGTCCCGCCACTCGACTGCCGTAGCTTTGGTTGACTCCAAAAGGAGTAGTGCAGGGATTAATTATATGTGGTTTGTAGTATGAAGTGTGTTAAGACTGTTACTACTGTGAATGGAGTTGATCCTTTCACCAGTTGGTCCTTCGGTATCGTCGTCAATAGAAAAGAGATAATAACAATAATAGATATAATTAGTAAAGGTATTCAGACTAACAGACAGACAAAGAATAAGAAAACGTAACAACAGTCAGTCAACCGGTATATATATACCAGTAATAATAATAATAGGTGTAGTTAAAGGTGTCAGGAGAGTAAGACTGAAGAGAATGTGAAGAAGTAAAACGACCGGTTTAATTGTCTACCTTTGAATGGTGTATGCGATTTTAAGGGGATAGGCCATTTTGATGAAGTCCTTGTGTCGCTGCGTGGTTGTCCAGCCTTCGCTTAAAGGCGTCCTTGTTATTTAGTGACACAAACGGGTGGACATAAGAAGAATGTGCAGGCTGGAGAATTAGTTGTCACAGTATAGACTTCACTGGTAGGAATCAATGGCCAATCGGGCTCGTGAAATGGATGTTTCCTAGCTGAGACGGTTTAATCAGACAGAAGGAGGTGAGGACAGCTAGGGGAGTACTGGTAAGCCACATGAGGAAAGTCTCTCTCATGGAAGCGAGGGGAAATTGGGCTTATTAGGGAGATATCTAGGCCTACTGGTGTAAGCCCTGGTAACCAAGAGTAGTGTGTACTAGTTAAGAATGTGTTCACGTGTGTGTGCTGTGCAAGGGTTGCTTATATAAGTTTAGGGAGTGCATGTGGTTAGTTAGTGGATTTCTTCTCTCTGTTTGGAGTTCAGTGTGTGAGCGTGTTCTGCGACCATTTCTCCCGACAGCTCAATATGTTACTGTAAATGCTATTTCACTGACTGTTTGGAAAAAACCAGGAGTAGTGTTACCTCGGATATTGTGCCTTCAAACCCTAAAGTTGCATTTTGTATACCAGTTCACATTTTGTGCTAATTCGACCTTCTGTGATTCATTGGAGTGTCGCACACTTCTTGCATGAATACACAATCTTTTTAATTGTGGACTATTTTGTTTTCATCTATTGTGTTCTTGGTATTCGGATGCCAGATAACCTCATATTTGAAGGTTTGTTCCACGTTTATCTGATACAATTTGTAAAGTAGAACGATAATCTTGTAATTCCTCAGTAGCTTGTTGCTGCTATATTTTGATTGAACTAGCGTATACACATATCCTAATACTTCCTCGCGTTTACAATTGTGCCCTAACGTTGCGATTACTCGACATCCGCAACGTAATTCAAAAGGCACTTGCGAAGGAATATGATAGTGTATTATTGCAGCAATCAAAATTCAAAAATCGAGCGAGTACAAAAGGTATCAATTGTTAACATGCAAGATTTAGAGTAATAAACAAATCAAAGTACAATTACATAGTGAGAGTATACTGCGATGATGAGTAATAAAACGGGTCACTACAAGCTTATCGTTAGCACAATTTTATCTGGGATAGTTTTGTCTTCCTTTGGACTTAGCTGAAGGCTAGTGGTCTGTTTCTTCAGTGTTATTCGAGCAATGAGTGTAACACAGAACGTCCTCAGTATTAGATCGGGCTCCACCCCAAACATACAATATTTTTCTTAGAGCCAGACAAGTAGTATTAATATTAAAACTCACTCAACCTAAGCCTTAAAATCAGACAAATTTAAATTCATGTAAGTTTTGCCTCTTCAAGAAAAGAGGCTTCTCATTTGTTATCGTTTTTGTAGACAGTCATTCGTAGTTTGTCCACAGAGTTTCATTTTTGTTTGTATATTGAAAGTAGATCAGATAGCCCGCACAAAACATGACCTGTCACCTTAACTTCTTTAACTGTATAACCAGTAGCCGAGACGAACAACAACTAGTACTAGTCATCTACTTCGACATCTCCAAAGCCTT
Source organism: Trichobilharzia szidati (assembly GCA_944472155.2). Taxonomy (NCBI): domain Eukaryota; kingdom Metazoa; phylum Platyhelminthes; class Trematoda; order Strigeidida; family Schistosomatidae; genus Trichobilharzia; species Trichobilharzia szidati. The sequence continues at coordinate 39,058,597 of OX235272.1, forward strand.
CGACCGCGTTGACCATTTGCTTCTAATAAATAAGCTGAACTCCTTAGGAATACGTAACCCATTATTAGGATGGATTGAATCACTCCTTAACAAGTAGTTAGACTGGGGCCTGTAAACTCTAAATCTAGTCCAGTCACTTCTGGAGTAGTTCAAGATAGCGTCTTAGGCCCCCTTCTATTCACTCTATATGTCAACAACATATGCAGTTGTTTCTCGCTTGGCAAATCATTCATCTTTGCAGATGATCTTAAAGTAGCTTACACGTTCCACTGTGATTACTTAGGATACTATCAGAATGCTGTTCAGAAAGAACTAGATAGAGTAACTGCATGGTCGTCCACATGGAACCTAAAATTCAACCTTAAAAAATGTGGTTGGATCTGTTTCGGTGCACCCTCAATAAATATCCAACTGGTACTTGAATCTATTGGCTTGCCTAAACTCCAAAGTGTTGTTGACCTAGGATTCAGGTACTCTAGTGACCTGACATTTTCTGAGCATGTGGCAACGCAGACGCATAAATCGAGGAGGCTCTTAGGATGCATACTCAGGAATTTCCACAACTACGAAGCGAAACTATTATTATATAAAACTTGTGTCAGACCACTACTAGAATATTGTCCATTTATTCTCAGCAGCACTCGCGTAAGTGACAAACTTAAAATAGAAAGTGTCAAACAATACTTCACGTCTAAACTACTAGGATTTGACTGCGAAAAGGACTACACATCAAGGTGTATAACTCTAGGTATCGACCCACTCTGGATGAGACGACTCAGCATTAATCTAACATTCTTCTTTAAATTCTTGCATAAAATATCATTCTCAGACAGCAAGGAGATACAGTTCTCACCGGAAGGCTCTTACAACCTTCGTAACCAAACGTGCACAGTATCTAGGAAAAACTGTAAGACAGCACTCCATCCAAACTTCTTCATAGTCATGTATTCTAAGATCTGGAACAGTTTACCCCTAGAAATAAAGACCTGTCATTATATTTTAAACTTCAAACGCTTGCTACATAAACTGTTTCAACCAGACCGCACCACTTATTTTTAAAGCGCATCAGTTATTAGAACACTATAACGCTTAGACTCATTCATATACATTGTGACACTAAATAAACTAAGACTTCGCATAAATACATGAAAACAACTAAAATATAGGTAAATGTTTACTTTACTGTGATATACAATCGACATAAACATTTATATATGCATAAAACACTAATGTTCTTTTCACGTTCACATACTTTCTCTTTCTGGTATTCTGCTACTGAGCCTACTCTTCTATTTACCTTCTGGTCGAGGTCAAACAACCCTGAATTTAAACTTAAATGAAGCTGGACTCCAGACCGTTTAAGTAAATTCACACGTCTCCGCTCAAGCTACTAGCTCATAACCACTCAAATTCCATGAAAGATCCTATGCTATCATTTGAAGATGCTGGCCAACATTCTGTACAAGGAGTATTCTTGATCTGAGCGCATGAGCCACTTACGTTGACACCCCTTGGTCTGTCTCATGGATGAAATAAGGACTCACTACCCGGATTCCATATTCCATGTGAATGCCAATATAGGATGAGTATGAGAAACATGTCAGCATTATTAGGCACAAAGGCCTTATGAAGGTCCCATAATATTCTAAATCTCCTCTCTGTCGTTGCTCTAAATTTGTCCGAGATTTTTAGGGTATAGCTTATAACCACTCTCCAGGCTTCACCTTTATTGACCGTAGGTGAGGCAAAGCTATTTGTTGAGTTATTGTGTGCCACTGACACTTGTCCGACAGGATTCAGTTTTCCTCCCCTGGTCCCATGGTGAAGCACAACAAAAAGCTAATAAATATTCTTATTGAACTTCTTCCACGGTGGGCATATTATTATCAGTAACAGGCGTACTTTGATAAATTCATTCCAGCACAATACATTATCCTGAAATTCCTAACTGCCGAACGCGATGACTTCCTAGGCGAAAATTATTGTGGTTTCACAATCATCACCATGCTGTTTGACTTCAGATAGGTATTCAGCAACACCTTATACAATTATCCATTTCTGAAGCTAGAGTCACGTAAATTCCTAGACCACCTGTTATCTTAGCTGGTTTCATTTTAAGGGGTGCTGTGAAGTGAAAAAGTTTCACACTGACTACCTGTACCGTAAGCCTTTACAAAGTGGTACCTTTCAGAAAGATACGTCGTCACCAGCTTTTTCTACGTGATGTGGTTTGGCATCCGAAGTCTCACGATCGCATACCCCTTCGCAGTAAGAAGGAATTACTCACATTCCAGATGAACAAGAAAGGCTTCTATAACTGGAGCAACACCTGGAGACTCCCTCAATACTGGTGCACTATTTCCATGAGCACAATGATTCCGGGCTACAGCATGATAAATCTCCCCCACTAATTTTCAACTTCATAAAGGATCAGAGCGCTACTTACTCAGAAAACCTAAGACCTTCACAGCCCGCCTAATTTTCTCTTTCCAATTGCCGACGACAAATAAGCCTTTCACGTGTTGCACTTTACGTTCACTGCACTAAAGTTCTTACGTATAAAGTTATGACTGTTGCAACACTGGAGCACTGCAAAATCATCTTCACCATGATAAATGGATATAACCGTATTTGTGTTGAGAGCGATTAGTACAGTTTACGCGACAACTAAGCAGCACTGAAGCTTCTGTTTTCGCGAGAGATAGAGGATATCTGAGTTTGCGGCTCTGTGGGTGAAGTAACTAAAGCTCCAACTATCTTTCCTTCCTAGTTTATTGGACAGAAGTTTGTTCTATTGCTTTACACTGAGAGAAATCATCTTCCTTCGTAGTTGTGCAAATATTATCTAAGTCACAAACAGCGAACAAAAATGACGTTGAAATCCATTTTTCCATGATATAGCACATTACTGAGCAAATTCCCTACTGCTTTTTGAGTGTTTCCATCTTCTCCTCAACGTGAACGCCTCTCAAATGACTTCTATCTGTCGATATACGTCTGGCAGTTGATGAAAATCTGGTCCCTTCGAGATTTCAAATAATAGATACATTGGAACGAATTTATGATAGTAACAGCTCTATTCTGGACAGAATGATTGCACAATAAGCAGAATTTTCAGCTTAATTATTCGTTAAATATTTTCTCTTCACCCAGAAACTTTAAGTAAAACAGCAATCTGTGGTATATCATGTGACACAACGCTGTTCGAATTGAAGCATAGACTGATCCGTTCTTATATTCTTCTCTCACATCTGAGGAATGCGAACAAGTAAGGTTGAAAACCAATTATTAAGGTGTGATTGTATTTCGCGACCCTGTGTCAGATGAAAATTCAGGTCGCCCAGTTATTCAAACAGGCCACCGTGATCAGCAGGTTAGCAGTGCTTTTAACAAAAATCTGTGCATCATACCACCTCAATGGAAGCATAAACCCCTGCATATTAAGGAAACGCCAATATCTTGAGCATCAGACTACGGACATACCTAAGATAACACTGAAGATAAAATGCTGAAATTATACTGCAGGACCTTCAAATATGGTGAAATGGTGTATATTGTATGGTTTTAAACACAGATAAGTGACAAAGTAATTTCATTCTTCCTACAGAAGTACTTGAAGCCTCTTTTTTAACACTCATATTCTTAGTATCATACCAGCACTGCCTCTCAGAATATCATAAGGTTGGAACATACGTAAACTAACTTTGTCTGTGGAACACTAACGTCGTATATTGTGTTGCAATACATTTCACCTTTTCATATCTGTTATTTAACACTTCTGTGAAAGGGAAACATGTAACTGCTGTGAATGTCGCTTATTTTAACTATAAGTGGAAATTTGTTTACTGAAAGTGGTTAGTCCCTGCCAGCAATTTTTGAGGTTTCCTTCTACCTTCTGCCTCTCTTTTCACGGATACTGTTTAAGACAAGAGATTGAAATACTAATACTACTTGAAATGAATACTGAAATCACCCAAAGCATAGTTTTCTGACATTTGGCATCTTCATCATACATCTGTTGCAATCTAGGATGACTCCCGTCACATGGCGTTTTCATAAACTCAAGCAGTATTGATAGTCTTTATGATTATAATACTCTCCGTAACAGTATCTGCAAATAATTCAGGTGTAAGTGGTTGGGTATGCATAAGTTAGATCTTAATTAATCGCACATAATAACGACTTCGCCTCTTAATACCGTAATGAGTACTCCACTGAACGTGCAAGTACCGATTAACGAACTTGAAGTAAAAAGCCTTGTGACCCCGTAGTATGCCCTGATGGGAATTATATTTTTACCACACATCAAATGTCAAATTTAATAAATAAGAATACTGCACAACTTATATGGTAACTAGTTGGGGTAGCAAGCTCAAGAATGCGCTTAATAATAATCATAATAATAATAGTATATTCTCTCATAGCACAACGAAGGAGCAAGCCACGTATGAGCAGTCATGCCAGGAGAACAATCATGGCATGGCGCCACTGAACATGAATGCGCTAAAACAAATGTTCAAACATTCAAGGTGCACTACACAGGCTTTAAAGGCTTAGTGTGCATTTTACATTCCGTAAACTGAAGTCAAAGAACAGTGAACCAAGAGAATGGAAAACGAATAACCTGGAAGAGCTCAATCAGGTTGAATCAGGCGACTAAAGGTGAAAAATTATTTTTGGAACAAAAATGTCTTAAGAAGCATGAGAACATGAACCAGAACACATTTAAAATATTTGGAGAATACAACCCACCTTCTCAAACGTGCTTGGATTTCGTTTGAATGACTACAGTTAAGTACGAGGAGGCGGAGCATTTGATCATGGTTAGACTGTCCTCTTCAGAGTTATTCCTCCTCTTGTCAGCCTGGACTACTCCACTTTAACTTTGTCCACAAACCACAGGTTCTTCAAAATTCTCACAGTCTTCATGTTTCTTCTTGGAGTATGACACATTAGACATTCACTTATCCGCTTTAAGTGACTGGCGTATCCCGTGGAATTGTAATGACAGAAGTTCGTCACTTTGCTGCTATGAGATGGGATGACTATATTACGTTTACAGGCACTGAGAAACTCGTTGACTGTAGGTTGTGAGCTTTTATTTCTCAGCCAAACTGTGTCTGCATGTTACTTCTATAAAAGGATAGGGATAATTGGTGGGCGATATTTCCCAGTAAAATGGCTTACCTTTCACATTTTATGAAGACTTCAATGGTTTCTGTGGTAAGTGGGAATTTTCGCTGTTACCTAATAGGATGAGCTAGTCACTTACAGTTCACTTTACTACTCACGTTATCAGAAGTGTGTATTTACAAAGTACATGTCCTATTACACGAGATTTTCTGGGCCCATTGTTTCTCCGCATTACTAACATGCAATACTAAGGAAAACTGTGCGTGATTTTCCCTTTGCTGTAGACCATATCAAGATTAAGTTCATTTTTGTGTATAGTAATTTATTTATAATTACTAGCTGAAACCTCGTATAAATGCCAGTCGCTTTGAAATGACACATTCCTCGTCTCAGGGACCACTTGAAAAATTTAATCCATATTCTTTTAGCTACTTAAAAACAAACCAGTAGATAAAATTGTTAGCCAAAATTATCATGTGAAACTTTAATTTGCAATTTACTGGGTCTTATAAACGTGCCAGTCCAGTAAAACGGCGAAGTTCAGTACCGAATTTCGGAGAGTGATGAAGCTGTAGGCTATTGACTTTGTGGTACAAAACATGCGAAACAATACCGCTGTCTACCTACTCTGTTTGTTCTGTAGATAATTACATAATATAGACAAAGTGCTTCGTTGCATTTTTTCTTTTGTTTTGGAACTGTAGATTTTCCATAAGCGTTATTTTTTCATGTTCACATAGTCTACATCATGATATCTGAACTATTTTGACTTTGAAGAAATATAAAGCATCGCAACTATCACCAATTTCTATTCCGTCCAACGGAAATTTCGGAAGCCAGTTATTTACGCTCCTTAAACCACTTTGGACTAGTTTCCGGTTGGTATCAAGTAGGAATAACGTTGACGATTGTTGTGTAGCCATCTATCCCGCCAAATTTGCACTTTGGCCAAACTACGTGCTAACTGTTTATTGTGGTCTGCTGCTGATACGATCCCAACCAGTGAAGAGAGAATATAATCCCTACGGCTATTCGAGAATGTACTTACTAAAAACATTATAAAAAGAACACAGACACACATAACCACACCATAAGTCGGCAACAACCCTCTTATCCCTTAAAAATCCAGTTGTCCATAATACGATTCAGTTAGCACAAACAGATAAATTGATATTTGAAAGCGAAACGTCTGAGATTCAAATGAATTGACGAGTTTTTTGATCATCTACAAAGACTTTTATCCAGTTGAATGAAGCAGAATACCTAATGTTGACGGGTAATGTCGATAAAGTCAACAATTTTACTAAATCATTCACTCTGTGTGTTGAAAACAGAGGCTTTAAACCTCATCAATGTAATAAACTCTGTCATTTAACAATAATGAAGACAAACTTAATAATTGATTCCATCTGACAGTGTACTTTACTGGTGTGAAACAGTTGATACTTCCGAAAGTGAATGTTTAAATTTACACAAAAATAGGACTACATTAAGATTCATTTAATGACACAAAAGTTTGTATCATGAAAAAGATTTTGTTCGACATTGCAATTCACTCATTAATAGACTCTCATTCGTTCGTCATATATAGCTGCAGTCACACATTCCACCTACACCCTGTTCTGTGTAGGCTTTTTTAGCTGGTTTCGTAATTATCCATAAGCTTTCATCACCTCTTCACACAATCTCCTCCATGTCACCTTCATATGCCTAACTCGTTGCTTTTCACTGAGGTTTGGCTGTAGGGCCTGGCGCGTGATGACACTTAAAAGTCCTGTGTTTCCTTTTGCATATTTGTTAAGTAAAAGATTCTTGGTTGTTTCGTTGCCAAATCCCCTCGTTGCTTATCCCTTCTAGCCATTTGAAGTGGTAGCAGCTATTGGTAAAAGTCTGCAGTGACCTGTTTGAAATGCTTTTGATGAAACTATGTGCACTCACTGACTGAGTTGACATTAGTGTTATATGTCCGAATCGTGTTCTTTGTGATCTGTGCAGTAAATTTCCGCACCCACTTTGCAGTAATGAATATTTTTATTGCTTTTCCTACTCTGGCTGGCTTTGGCATCCTTAACCATGTTATCTGCTTGCGAGTGAAACCATACTACTCGAATAAGTGAAAGAAGTGACATCCTACAAATTTCTCCCGTGGATTGTCGATTCACTTGTCGATTATCTTCATCACCTCAGTCTTCTCTACGTTCATTTGAAGACCAAGTTGTTACTATCTGTATCATCTGGCAACTTTTTGGTTTTCACCTGTGGATCTTCGAGTTTGTGTGATATTATACATAACTCATCCATCAAGGCTAAGTCTTCTGGCGCACGATGTGCTGCATGATCTAGTCCACCAACTCAGTCAGAAATATCATCGATAATATTAAGCAGCCTTGACCTTCTCCTGTCCTCACTTCAAAGGCTTCGTCAGATTTTCCGTTGACGTATATTTTTCTTTTTCCTTCACGTTACCCAGTGGAACATAGGGCCTCAAGCTAGTGGCTTGAAGTTTCTGTTGCAGTGTTTATTATTTTACAGGAATGGATTGCTAGCCTCATGCTCAACCTTTCCTCTTCACCAGCATTATTTCTGACTTAGCGAGGTAAAGAAGTGCGTCGGCCGATGATCGAACCCCAGACCATGTGCATGGTCAGCGAGCGTCCTAACCTCTATGCCACCGACGCACCCGTTAACGTATAGCATCACAATATAACTATCAAGAGAAGTTGATAAAGCCTTTGGGCACTCCATAGTGCTGAAGGAGTCCTCAAATGAATTGACAATCAAAACTATAGAAGGTTGAGGTAAACAGTTGACTAGCGCTCTATGCTCTGTTCTATGATGCTGCGTACAGTTGTAATTTGATTCGCACATGATTGATTTTTCCTAAAATTCAGCTTGTCATGAGTGAGGTTTCACATCCAACATATCTTTTGTTCTCTCCGGGATGATGCAACTCAGAATATTACTTGGGGTAGACGAGTGCATGATTCTGCGCCAGTTATTGCATGGGTTTAAGTCGCTATTCCCATATGTAGATTTCCGAGAAAATATTTATTAGACTGTAGTCTTATACTGACAAAATTTAAGTTAAATATTAAGGGTTATGACTATTAATTCCCAAAAACCTGGTATATTTCACTATTTTGGTTTTGTATAATGTACATACACTATACGTAGAATACTTTCTATATAAATTATGAAAAATAATTTAAAATGATCCACTGTGACTTGGCGCTCAAATTATTCCAGGAAATTTAAATCATCTGCTGTCTGGATACTCATACTTTCTATACAGCTGCATAAAATCATCCAGATGAGTTGTACATATTAATACTTTGTCTACTCTAGGTGACAGAAAGTAAAATACATCCCAATATATATTATTCAATGAGTTACCATCTGTTTTGTGAATCGGTAAAAATACTCCAGTTTTGACCATGGATTGATATCAGTTAGAGAGCCGTTGAAAATCATGGAGTACTAGACAGCCGTTTCATCTTAGTTTGGAAGTCATCGGCAGCACACACCTACGGGGATTCGAAACCAGGGCCTGATGCAATGGCCCACCAGGTAGGGCATGAGGACAATTCCTCGCCAGTGACATTGGCTAGCTTTCTTTTACACCTTTACATTCCCAGTGGAACATAGGACTCTAAACTAGAGGCTTGAAGTTTCGGTAACAGTAGTGTTTGTTTATTTTTACGGGATGGGGTTGCTAGCATGCCTCATGAGCAAACTTCCATCTTTATCAGTCTTATTACTAGCTTAGTGAGGTAAAGGAGTGTGTCTGTGGCCGGGGATAGAACCCAGGGCCACATGAGGAGTGGTTGGCGAGCACTCTACCACTGTTCCGCCGACGCACATTGGTCAGTAGTCACAATAAAATCACAAATTGATTGAAGTTGGAATTCACGGGTGATTGAACCGAATCTCAGTGGCTAAATGTTCTACGGGGCTTATCTTGTATCCGGAAAGTAGAGAGTGTGAACCCCCCAAAGGGTGTGTTCTGCTGAGAAAAAGTCCCAAACTAGCAAGAAAGCGCTCTACAGTAGTCCCCTTCCGGTTTCCGGTGGTTCCCTTAATAAGATCAATCCGTAGTCAAACTTGAAACAAAACAAATCCCAGTTGAGTAATTCTCGAAAAGAAAACATTTGACTATTTCATTTGAATAAGGAAGAAAGAATGTGTACTGTTTTTGTTATGTAAAAATTATTACTGATAGTGTCTATCATTCCAGTCTAATATCTTTCATGATAAAAAATAATTTAAATTAAATGTCACATTGTATATTTGCGAATAGTGGGAATAGTAAGGGAACAGTAAAAAGAAAACTGTATAAATTTGTTATCCCACCTGAAAAAGGACGTAATATACACTTCCCTGCATAGGTTGATCTTGTTTATGGAATCGGAAAAGTCTTACAAATCAAGTAAAATGATTCATTCACTGTTTTGTCAGTTCTAAAAGTGATACCAGAGTGTGTACAAAACAACTGTTATGCTTGTTTGGACATTGTCATTCAATATTTATATATATATGTATACACTTGGCATAGACCATCTGTCTTTATAGCTATTGTTGTGTTCGTTAATAAACCCGTTAATAATAATAATAACAACGAAATATATTATTAACAATAACAATAATAATAACATCTTTATTTTGGACAGTATTTATAAAATGTACAGGATTTTCAGAGGAGTTTATTTATTGCATGATATTTTCCCTTGGAACAACAATAATTTCAAGTGAAATATTAATTCATTGACAGTATGTCCTGTGACACATTGGTCTCTGGGCTGAAGCATATACCATTCCACTATAATAATATCTGCCTTGTCTCTTTCAAGAAATCCACGATATCTGGTTGAAAGCCAATTGTAAGATGTTCAGAAGTACATTTTAAGACCCAAGGACACGACTGAAGAACAGTTGTTTCATGTATTGCAACATGTTGTCACCCATAGTCATGCAATTCTTCAAATTTAGTTATTATTATTTCCTTTAGTTCCTAGAGGAACATAGGGCTTCAGCCATGCGTCTCCATTGCGTTCGGTTCTCTGCTAGAGTTTTCACCTGGCTCCAAGTCTGCCCATGCGCTTTCAATTCTTCTTCACATGATCTCCTCCAGGTCACCCTTGGACGACCAACTCGCCGCTTCCCTTTCGGGTTCCACTCAAGCAATGGCTTGTCTAGTGATGTCACTTGATGGTTTCCTCAGAGTGTGGCCAATCCATCTCCATTTCTTCCTGCCTATTTGTTTCACAATCGGTTCCTGGTTGGTTCGCTCCCAGAGATCTTTGTTGCTGATCCTTTCCGGCCATCTGATCTTGAGTATTGAGCGAAGACATATGTTAATGAAGGTCTGTAGCTTGTTTGAGGTGCTCTTTGTGACACGCCAAGTCTCTGATCCGTATAGTAGTACTGACTTCACATTGGAGTTGAAAATACGGATCTTATTTTTGACGCTGAATGCTGTTGACCTCCACACAGACTTGAGAGTAATGAAAGCTTGCCTTGCTTTCCCGATCCTTGCTTTGATGGATCGGGAAAACAAGGCAAGCTTTCAAATTTAGTAGGAACTTGCGAATCAGAAGCTTGTAAACATTTTGAATAGATACACGAGAGTAGATAATACCAATAGAGATCATATGCTAATAGATTAAAACAAACCGAAAGAAAGAAAATATATGCAACATAGACAGAGGGAAGATTTTTGTAGCCCAATTTTTAAGCAGGCCGCCAACCAATACAGAATGCAGTACGCTGACTGTACGTTGAATTAATTTAGAAGGATATATGACGTGATTTTGATGCTATTCAACGAATACACTAGGACATTGGACGAATATTAAGCTACGAAATGGGTAAACCTTATGTCTTTTTTAGACTTCACAAGATATATTATTACAGTGGTGAAAGTTAAAAGAATATACGAAAGAACAGTAGTAGTAGTAGCAGTGGCAGACCGTGTCGTTTAATTTGACTAATACTATGTAGACAGTAATCCTTTGGACCGACAAGCATACTATAGAAGATCTGGCGTTGGCGGACGATTTACGTTTAGTGTCATACAAACTAGAACATCTATGAGTGAGGAACAAACAAGTTGACAGGAAAGGCAGCGAAGACAGGATTTCAAGTGAATGTAGGGTTGGCACAGTTGATGAAGACACCTTAACCAACAACAACAAGAACAACAAGCACCAGTCGTTATCAAAAGAAGTAATCTGAAGGGAGAGACTTCTTTCACTTACTCCGACAACGTCGTCTTTACTGCAGGCGAATGGCACCGATGAGAATGTCAAATAAGGGGGTGAAAAAAGCAAGAAAGGTACTTATTATTTTGAAGTCAACGTGTAAATCCGCTACAATCAACACAGGGAACAACAAGATTAAGACTATCAATACTAATTTCAAGCCCATCAGTCCTTCTATTTGGTTCAGATACATGGCTAATGCGTCACCAAAAAGAATTCGGAACAGACATCAGGCGTCTGTCAACAGCTAACTTTACTCCATATTGGGGAACAGATGGTCAGAAAAGATTAACAATATGGAACTCTAGCAACCAACTAACCAAAAACCCATAGTCTGGCAAATATTTAGAAGAAGATGGAGATGGATTGTACGTACACTGAGAAGACCTTTGAGTGGAGATGACGAGTTGTGCGTATGAGGGTAACATAGGGGAATTCATGAGACAAGAAGATGAGAATTTATGGGCAATTGTAGAGGTGGCCACAGAGAACTGTGAGGGACGGGAGTAAATGGGTATGTGTTGTTGACTCCTTACGTTCCCCTCTCAACCTTAGGGAATAATTATTCGTAATCAGTTCAAAAATCTAATGACGAATGTAGGCCTACAGTTCAACAAACCATTTATACAGATACATATTCCCGTAATTAAAACACAATATTCTGGTAAAGAATATGATAGAAAATTTCGATAGGGTTGAATGAGAAGTGATTTGGAAACTACTTCAACACTAAAGGATGCCGCAACGTCTTACACACCTAATTCAACATATATATGATGATGCTATATGTAATGATTCACAAAGGAAAGCTCGGAGATTTCTGAGAAAGGAAGACAGGAGTAAGACAGGACTACCTACTATCACTGATGATACTCCTCATGGTGGTGGACTGGATCACGCAACAGGCCGTGCATGGAGTCGAAAAGACAGTAGTTCGTTGGATTGGCGAGAGGACTTTTGAAGATTTGAACTTCGTGGACTATTTATGTTTAGTATCACACACACTCGAAGATCTATAGGCGAAAACGAACCAGTGGGCAGAAAAAGCGGGTAATGAAGACAGGATTTCAGTCGAACACATAGAGGGCAGAGGTGATGAACATAACTGACCACCACCAACAAGAACATGCACCAGTCGCTATCAAAGGGAGAAATTTGAAGGAAATCACTTCTATCACCTATCTAATTAGCGTCTTCCCAAATACAGGTGGCACAGACGAGGATTTCCAAGCCATGCGGGATCACAAAGTTGATACAGGCCTTCATTATTCTGAAAGCAGTAAATAAATCTACTGCACTAAACATTAGGTTTACGATTCGGTTAGTCAGTCAAAGCTTCTATATGGTTCAGAGACGTGGCGTACGAAAAAGAACTTACAAAATGCCGCTTGAAACTTTTAACAGCAGCTTGATACGGATGATTAGAGGGCCAGCCAGAAAGGATGAGTAACATGGAACTCCGGCAAAGAACCAATCAAGAACCCATCGCCCAGCAAATTAGCTGAAAGAAATCGAGATAGATAGGACACAGTCTGGTGAGATCTTTGGATGGAACGCGAATGGGAAGCGACAAGTTTTGCATCTGAAGGTGACATGAAGGAGATCGTGGGAGGAGGATGTGACAGCCTATGGGCATTCCTGAAGCCAGTTAAAGGGGGCTGTAGAAAAGTAGATAAAATAAAGATATTCCCCACTCGAAACTCAAGGAAATAGTAATAATAATGAAGTCAAGTTCATTTTAACTTTTATGCTGAATTGATAACAGATATAGCAGGTTAAATCCACTAGTTACAGGAGTGACTACACACTTGTAATGAATCATGATCTAACTCTGCCAGAAAGCTAAGGTCATCAAAAGAAACAGTTTGCTACTTCCCTAACTAACCTACGACTTGGCCAATGACTGAATATCAATGAAATGCTCCCTGGCGGCTGGCCCTATTCAAGCAGTTAACCTGAAGTTCTAGTGGGAAGCCCTGATCAGTAGCGTACAGCAGGTTGAAGATGAGAAGACTCTGCGAAGTAGTCGCGCTGTGCCATGAATTGGCAGTAATTAGAATTCATGGACGGGCTACTGGATAGGGTTCCAGCGGCTTAATGGTATACGAGCTAGCTCGCCTTGTAACCAACAGGTCCTGAGTTCAAACCCTGGCGGTGGGTACGTACTGCTGAATAAGAGTCCAAAACTAGCCCAGTAATCCCTGCAGGTTTTCCAATGGTTCTCTAACTGTTGTCAGCTCATGATAAAATCCTGTAACTAATCAGTCAAATCCCTACAAGCCAATACATTTAGCTAATTACAAACAATTTGTTAGTATCATGTTACAGTTCAACTCTTGAGGGAACCCTTGTTGAAAAAAATGAGTTTTCTTCTTTACTTCAACTTTTCATTTAACGCGCCAATTTTTTTCAATTGGAATTAAAACAAAAAGGCAAGTAACACTAATTTTTGGTTGTTTTTTTCAAAATTTATTTTAAATTACTTTATGAATAAAATCAAAATGCATCTTATAATTGATAATGTTTACTAATTATAATACTTATCATGAGTCACAAAATAACACAATCAACATCACCATGATCGTCATTAAATGAAGTTGAATATGTATGTATGTATGTATATATATAAATATATCAGTTACATTCTCGAGTATTTTTTTTCGTGATGTATGAATAACAATAGTGTATTTAAACAAATATCTATGGAAACCATTGAAATTTGAATACATATATATATGTATATATGTACGGAGTTTAATAATGATAGCGTTTATCGTAGGAACTATAACGTCTTGGTAGAGCATCATGTTGCTGTTGTGTATGATGATGTTGATGCTGATGATGATTGGCGTTACGATGAGAGTTAACAGTAGTCTTTGATGAATGTGTTGATCGAGCTGGTGATGGCCCGTTGGATGAAAAATGTAATCCACTGGTATGTGATGTGGTTGTTATTGTACTTAAATTACCATTAGTAGTATTACGATTACTAGTACTATTATTATTATTAGTATTATTATTATTATTACTAGTACTACTACTATTACTATTATAACTATTCCCATTTGGTACTTGATCAAATGTATTAAAACGTTCGTGGAGTTTACGACGTACTCTAGCTCTTGTTAAATTATCCATATCATTGAGATTTAATTTATCTGTGTCTAATTTCGCTAGGTATTCTTCAGATGTTGTATGTGATGATATATCTGAATAGGTAATAATTGTATGGATGCCACGTGGACGTGTATTTGTCTCTTGATTAACTGTTGCGATTGAATCTGTATTACACGCGCGTGTACGATATTGTTTAATGGCTGGTTGATGACTAACTGACTGATCATTGTTTTGTGCTTCATGATGTTGTAATTTATAAATACACGAATCTTTTGATTCATTGATATCGCTTAGTGTAATATCAGTTTGACAAGCTGTTGAATTGATACATGGTCTGTGGAATTAAAATATTAGAGAATAAATGAAAAATAAAATGATTAGTAAGAGAATATGATTAATTGTCAAAAGACGAATGACCTCTTCTAAATAACTAACAATTTGTGATTATTCCCTTGAGTCCCGAGTGGGACGTGGGGCTAGCTTCAGCAACACATCTCCACTTACATCTATTTCCCTGCGTTCTCTTCATCTGGGTCGATGAATGAACCATAATCTCTGATCTTATACAACTCGCCACACGATCTCGTCCATGTCACTCTTGCACTGACGACCCATTCGTCGTTCCCCATTGGGAATCCACTTGAGCGATGGCCTGCATTGAGCGCCATGTCATTCGATGGTCTCCTCAATGTATGCCCAATCAAGCCATCTGCATTTTCTCCCACATATTCATTGAGCAATCGTCTCTCGCCTGTTGGTTTGTTACCAGCAAGAGTTTCTTGTGACTGATTCTTTCTGCCCCATTTGACCTTCAGTACGAAGCGAAGGCTTTTTGTGACATGCAGTGCAAGTTTCTGGTGTTGAAAATTTGGCTCTTGTTCCTTATCCTGAGTGTAGAAGTTTTTCAAACTGATTTCAGATTGATGAAGGTGTATACTGCCTTTCTGATTCTGACTGACTTTGACATCTTCATCCGTTCCGGCTTCCTGTAGTTGAAACGATGCTTCCTAGATAAATGAACGAGAAAACGTCTGTTCAGTCTCTCCGTTGATAGTGACTGGTGCTGGTTATTGTTGTTGCCGTTATCTTCATCACTTCCGTCTTCTCTATGTGCACTTGGAATCTTGTTTTCGCTGCATGACACTATGTACTACTGATTGACTGACATGAGTAGTAGTATATAACCAAACATCCACTGGTACTACTTGCTAGATCAAAGGGACCTGGACATACCAGACTGTCGTTTCACCCTTTTTAAGGCTGATATGAGTGATGTATAATTACTCATCACAACCAATCAGTAGTATACAGTTTCAGTTAGTTATGCTTGGTTTCCTGAATACTATTTTATCGCACCAAGCAGATTAGATATTGGGCTGACGTAACTACCTTGGACAGTGTAAATTGTGAATTTGATTTGTGGTGTCAACAGTTCATCCAAGTGGCTAACAAGGAATCGAGTGGTTTCAAATGATTTATCTCTCTGAAATGAGTGAAGCCTATTCTGCAGCTGATGAGCCTGGCTCTAATCGAGTGAAACCGCCTACTGGTAATTAAATTAGTTCTATCCAACTGGTCAACAAATACTACTGGTTGATGTTAGAAGTACACAGTACATTGTGATCTGAATACATTTAGTTACCAAAAGAGACTGTGATAACTGAAAATTGCGAATTTTACTTTATCCTCAATAAGTTTTATTGGACGGTGGGATGAATCCAGTCTTATTGTAATGACAGAAGACAAGGGCCAGGCAACAGATCGTTTAATGAGAAAATCAACAGATATTTATAGATTTTTGTGTACATTATTATTCTCTATTGTCAGTAGAGAAGCAACGTCTTGTGATTGGTTGTTTTCCTGCTGAAGGTTATTCTGTCATCTCTTTGTTGCCGTTTCTGAGACAGTCCGGTTATATATTTGCGAATCGTATCCGCCCACGCTTGGTCTGCTGTGTTTGGTTGTTGAGTTCCTCAAAGTACGGCTTTGTTTTTGTTTTCTCCCAAGACGCCGATTTGGGACGTAAACATCGACATCAATTGTTGTTTACAATTTTATCTTGTAGACAGCTCTCACAATATTATCTTGTGGAGGTTATTTACCAAAGTCACCAAATGATACTAACGGTGGTCTGCGGATAAATGGTGTTTTATATTATTCTGATACTGTCAACTGACTAACTACAGTACGAAGTTGCCTGGAGATCTAGTGAGAAGTCATGACCGGTCAGATCCACCATGTTGGGTGTGATGACATACAGTAGCAGACGACAGTAGCTCGTGGTCGCGTTTTATGTCCCTAATTAGCAGAAGTTAGAATTTATGAGCCATTAGATTCCGTCCAAGTGGTCAAATTGTAAATAAGCTAGCCTTTTAACCTGAAGGTCCTGTAAACCTTGGATTTCCAGTGGGCTCATGGGTAAGTATTGTCGAAAAGCCCCGAAATATGACTAAATATCAGTTGCATCTGAGAATTTTAAAAACACCGCTGATCATAAGCAGACTCATTGGAGAGATTCAATGAGGACAGAAATGTAAAAAAGCAGAACATCAGTCTCCAGTCCACTGATGGATAATGGTTGGATGTTCTGAATCTTTATTAAGAAGTCATAACCTCCGGGTTCCACCATGGATGCATTTTGAATGCATTGGTTGAAGACATCACCATATATCACGAGTTAGGGTTCACGGGTCACTGAATCCCAGCGCAAATGGCTGAATGGCAGATGAGCTTGATCTCGTAACAGGAAGATCATAGGTTCGATTCTTTGGCTTCGTCGTAAGTCCACTCTACTGAAAAGTCCAAAACAAGGACGAAATTGCTGTCTTGTACTTCTTAGTTTCCAACTATCTCTAACTGATGTTGGCTCTTGATGGCTAATAGTAGCTTCATTTTGAACAGTATTTACACAACCTGCATAATTTTCAGCGGAATTCATTGGACAATAATTTCTCCGTCTGCACGATCTTCAAGTAAAGTAGTAGTCGACTGTAGATCACTTATGATATTTCTTCTTTGTCGCCTTCAAGAAATACATGATACCTGGTTGAAACCCACTTAAAAAAGGGGCAAGAGTACATTCTTTTACCCAGGGACACAATAGTTAAATAATTGATGACTGCAGGTAATCCATTTTATTTCTCAGGCGGTGGTAGTTTGTACTAAAAATCCCAGGAGGTATTGAAATAAGCCGCCATCTACGACCATACACTTTCTCAAGTTTAGTAATAAATTGCTCATGAGGAGATCGTTAACATTTTAAATTCTCGCGAAAGTAAACAATACAGTTACAGGTCATACTTTTAGTCGATTAAAACAAAGTGTACTAGAAAAATTATATACAATGTAATGATTGCGTATTTTGGTAACCTGGGTTTTAAACAGGCCGCCTATTTTTGAATTTAAAAACAGAAAAAAAATAAACCCTTCAATTCTGATAGTCAACAACTTACCGATTAGCTAATTCCAGTGATGATGCAGGTGAACTGCTTGACGAGGAAGCACACTCTAATGGCATTGACAAATCTTCATAATTCTCTTCGTCATCATCGTCATCGTCATCATCATCATCGTCGTCGTCGTCATCTCCATCACCGGCTTCATCCTCGACATCATCGTCATCATCATGATTCACGGTATTCATATTCTTCACAGTCATTTCATTTGTTAAATAGCCTAAATTAACACTACCTGGTCTAAAATAGATCTGTGCTGTGATTGGATTGAATTTCTCGGTGATTAAATTCAGCTGATTCAATTCAGCAATTTTTTGATATAAAGTTGTTCTAGCCAACAATAGTTCCATATCTTGATTGTCTAATGAATTAGCAATATCTTTGAATAAATTCTCAGCAATTTCAATATGATGTTCTTGATCTGGTTGATTTTGTATTTGGCGCATATTTCGCTCACCGATGAATTGATGCAGTTCATTGATTAAGTCTTGTTCATGTCGTTGAATCTAAAAGTTATTGGAAAAAGAAGGTGTTTTTTTAATGAAGGCATTGTTTTTTCTTTAAAGTGTTCAATGATCAATGAAATTTGTTTATATGCATTACTGTTAGCTGTTTTAATCGAGCGCGGGTATTTATAGATTATAGGAGGAGAGTCATTCCGTCTGACACATTGACATGAATTATGAAATACACACATTTTAGGAATGAGATACTAAGGTTATGAGTGACAAAGTGACCATCACAAGAAGTGATGATCCTTAGACATACCTATATCGTATAGACTTTCGGAATCCTAAATCCATTGTGTATCGTTATCTCAGCCTAAGCAAGATTGAAAAAGGTAATGCAGTGCCCTTCGAGTTTTACCTGTTCTGAATAATTTCAGAACACGATTTAAACAAACATGTATTTACGAGAAAATTCTCGCCTCGATGACAAATAATAAAATATTATTATTAAAGTCCCTTTGGGTTCCGAGTGGAACAACACATCCATCTCCAACAACACATCTCCACTTTGTTCTCTTCTCTCCTCGTCAGCTGGACCACGATTGCCTATAATCTGTCACCTCCTCCTCGCACGATCTCCGTCACGTCAGCCTCGGATGACTCACCCGTCGTTGATCATTCGGATTCTACTTGAGCAATGGCCTGCTTTGAGCTCGATGTCACTCAACAGCCTCCTCAGCCTGTTACCAGTCCATTGCCAGTCTCCATTTCCTACTTCAGATTTGTTGAGCAATCGTCTCTTGCCTGTTGGTTTGTAACCAGTCAGAGTTTCTTGTTGCTAATTCTTTCTGGCCATATTAGTCATAGGTGTTTGAAACAATATAGGTCAATAGAATCAAACAGAATATTAGCGGATGAAAACAGAGGCTCTAATAAAAAAAGTAATAACAATGGTGAATTTATTCAAATGTTTATACAGTCCAAGTAAGCGTATACTAGTAGGAGAGGCAGGGGAAAATAACTATAGCAATTAGATAATATTTTAATAAATTGTGCGTCGGTGGCACAGTGGTTAGGACTCTCGCCGACCATGCACATGGTCCGGGGTTCGATCCCCTGCCGACGCACACCCGATATCTATGGTCGGCCTGTGAAATTTGGGCTACCGATATGCATGCTGAAAATTCCATACTTGTACTGAAAATACGGTGTGGCATCAAGCTGTAATCAAAAAAAAATTAAAAATTAATTAAAATGTATAACTGTAACAGCAGATGGCAAGACACGAAAGCTAAGGTATATTTTTAAGTGATCAAACAGCTATTTATATCTGTGCAGTTTATGTTCTTTAAGCAATCCCTGAGCGTGCGATTTTGGTTTACATTCAACGAAATGAAATAGAATGTTCAAAAACGTAAATAATCCTGTTGCTAATGTAGTACTGAACTGTGGGAATATGTGAGAATATCATTCTCTTGGAATACATTGTCTGTATCACACCACCACACAAGTACAACACCACATAATATTGATAATACAGTTGACATTAAAAATAAGAATAAATAACTATTCTTGTTGGTAGTGAAGGGTGGGGGAGGGATAAAAATTGAACAGATTTTTTCTGAGCAGAGAAACTGCATTGAAATTTCTCTTTATCGCACCTGAGTCCACTATGTTTAGCAACTGAAGGCGTACAAATTTGGAGCATTGAGGTGGCCCCTTTTGTAGGAATTTAAAGATTTAACTTTTACCAATTTTGTGCTCCATGAGGTGTGACAATACTGAACTCATGATTAAATTTACGACTCCTTTACCTAACCATATTGGATAGTGCTCAAGAAGACGACACTGAGGTTTCTAAGTCGTTCTACCTATGCAAATGTCTCTCGCAGAACAGTTAAATTTTATGAGTGGACATTAAAGTAGCCAGATTCAGTAGCTTAGCCTTCACCTGGGCTGGATTTATACAAGTGGTGAATTTTAAACACAGTGTTGCGGCAAAGAATGTTTTATCTATTATTTTTTGGATATTGGATGTCATTAATTCGGTGACTGCGTCTCCTTTGAACGGCAAACTCCTATATATATATATATATATCTTCTGCACAGTCAGAAGGTGAGGCAGTAACTAACTC
The DNA here is from genome assembly GCA_944472155.2 of Trichobilharzia szidati. Taxonomy (NCBI): domain Eukaryota; kingdom Metazoa; phylum Platyhelminthes; class Trematoda; order Strigeidida; family Schistosomatidae; genus Trichobilharzia; species Trichobilharzia szidati. Next base: position 39,079,143 of record OX235272.1, read on the forward strand.
ATCGAAGAAGACGTTGCGAAGTGGTCGCGCTATGACATGAATTGGCAGAAGTTAGAATTCATGGACGGGCTATTGGATCGGCTCCCAGTGGCTTAATGGTCTAAGGGCTAACTCGCCTTGTAACGAGAAGGTCGTGAATTCGAATCCTGTTGGTGGGTACGTACTGCTGAATAACAGTCCCGAACTAAGCTGGCGAAACAGCTGTTCAGTACTCCCAGTTGGTGTTCCAATGGTTCTCTAACTGATGTCAGCTCATGATGAAATCCCTCAACTAATCAAACAAAATTCCCTACAAAACCAAAACCAATACTTGGTAATTAGAAGCAACAAGTTGGGTAACCAAAATTGACATAAAAAAGATTATGTGTGGAGGGGATGTAAACTTATGGACAGTTTTGATATCATTAGCTGAAATGGATGGCAGAGAGCTAGGGAGAGACAATCAAGATTTGCGTCTGAGGTCGTATATTGCAATCAAAACAGAAAGAATGATTAATAATGATAAGTTTATAAAGAATGAAATAATAAGGTTAATATAAAATTATTATTCGAAGGCAAATATTCTCTATTTAGATTGTCGAATTTTGGGAAAACTTGGATTAATCTACTTTCAGTTATTAGATTTCATCATGAAATAACATTAGCTGAAGAGATCACTGAAAACCAAGCAGTAGTGCACAGTTGTCCCCTACAATATCCGGAGAATCTTCAGCAGCAGCCACCTATGAATCCAGTGGGGATCGAACCCTGGACCTTCAGGTTCTGAGACCAAGCCTGTTGATCATTCAACGACTTGAGCTTAAATTCAGTGACTCTTGAATTTTAACTGTTTCATGAAGTGTTTACTCGTAGAAGGCACTGGTGAGGGTAGCGTTGTAACATGGGTCACTGAATTCCTGTGTAAGTAACTGAATGGTCGACAAACTTGGTCTCATAACTTGAATGGCCTTGAAGAGGTCGTGTATTTTCAATGTTGAAGAGTCCTAAATTGGGATGAAACAGCTGTTCATTGCTGTCTACATTTCAGTGGTCTTTCTAACAGATGTTATTTGGTTGGCAATTCAGTACCGAGTTCCATTTTCACTTGGATTATTGCCACTTACAAAGAATTTTTCACTTTTTTTTGGTTTTACTGTCAATCAACATAAACAATAACCTAAAAAGTAGATAAAATGTTATCTGCACTTTAAATCTTTGAAGAAAAAAAGAATGAAGTTTTATGCACCATAACGGGTTGTTTTATGCATACTTAAAATTCTATTTTATGAAAATAAGTATATTTCATCTTTATGCCTTTTTTTATTCTTGGTAGTTTGGAAAAAATGAAAGTGCTTGTTAGCATTCGTCAGCCGATTACCTCCAACCATCCACTTAAAAAATTTCAGAGCCAATTAGTAGCATGATGACTACATTGCAAACTTGACTGCTAGAATTCAGTCTACACCAAACAAAGGAGTAGAAAAATGATACTAGTTACTCCTTGGTGTGTAATGAAATCAAGATAGTATGTCTTGGACATGTGCGATTCATTTCCAGGTGAATTTAGATGATAACGAATTCATGAAAGTAACTTTTCCATGTAGAAATATATTAATAAAAAAGAATCATACCATGTATTAAATATGTGTTAAATATTTCAATATGTATTGCAAACCAAATATGTGGATTAAATTGAAATATTTAAATATTTGGGCGCTCGAATAGCTCTATGATAACGTCTACTGCAGTACCGAAAGATGCGTTTCTGAGTCTATAAAAAGGCAGATATGTCTTCGTCCCGATAGCTAAATAGTCAGTGGACTAGCCTCATAACGTGAATGTCTTGGGTTCAGTGGTCGGTGAGGCTATGGTTGTGAACGACTGCAGAGACTAGTGAAATAATTACTAACAAGTTAAAAAAATCTGTTCCAAGAACTTTTAATGATTTTATGCTACAAGACAATTTCTACACGACCGGTTGTGATACCTCGATGGAAAGATGAAGTGCTTAGACTAGCCACTTCTAATTGTATCTACAAATTCAACTGCACGTGTGGTGGAGCAAGTTATATCGGCTGTTGTTCTAGGAACCTGATTTTCCGTGCTCGCTCGGGAACATCTATCAGTGTTGTGGCTAAATAAAGGTGTAATAAAAACCATCAACTGTTCGATATTAGATCACCTGGTCCAAACTAGCCACAAACCCAGCCACCATTGAAGAATCCTCCTCTATCATCTACTGGGTACCAAATGAACTGCCAAAAACATCAAGTTACCGCACACTCAAAACATCAGAGGCTATCGCGTTCATTTTAAACAACCGGTGACAGCCACTACTACTGCCCTGGCTGGCCTTCAGTGGAGACTGTAAATTCATGAATTTGTATTATTATCCTTCCCAATATTTTTAATATTCAGTGTGTATTGTTATGTTGAGCCTATTGAACTGTAATCCATTGATATAATTATTACTATTGATTCGATGTTATTTAAACAGCAATAATGTTGTTAACAACACTAATTGATTCATTTTAATGCATATATAACTGTAGAAGCTACATGATGATGAAGTTATAGAAAAGGATAGTAAGCTTATTTCGGACTTATGACCCTTATATGCAAAAACAAAACTACAGGTACAAAAATTTGAAAGTTTAAAGCTGTATGTTTCAACCAAAATGCAAGGGACGACAAAACATTTTAGTATGTTTATTAAACGGATTCGATAGTACTGTCCAATAATCATTCTTATATTATTTTAAAGATGTTTTTACGTTAATACCGAGTAAATTATCCGATAAACAGTCTTTAGTGCAACAAGTTTATTCACGGATTGATTTCATTTGAAGTACTATCGAAAACCAGCAGAGAGTACTAGAGAACTGTTTCGTCATAGTTTGGTGCTTTTTGGTAGCAGGCGGCCACTGGGTTTCGAACCCTGGACCTCCCGATTGCAAGACGAGCTTGTTGACCATTAAGCCACTGGGACATGGCCCAGTAGTCCATCACTTGCAAATTCTGCCAATTTTTGATTATAGAGCAACCGCCAGCCATTGTCCTCGGTGACTGCTTGTCCCCACACCCAACCTGGTGGAATCCACTGGTCTTGGCCCCTACTCAGTAAACATTTAGGCAGTTCCAGCCTGTGATCAGTCACTAGTGAGTACTAGATTAATTTTCAAGTAGGTAGTTACCTGGGGTTCTCGTGGGAGCACATGACCAGTAGGGTACAGCACAGTCGTGTGTGAGGACAAATACTCTCCGAAGACATTGGCTAACGGTTGCGCTATATCGTGAATTGGCAGAAGCTAGAATTCATGGACGGGCTATTGAATCGGTTCCCAGTGGCTTCATGGTCTACGAGCTAGCTCGCCTTGTAACCAGAAGGTCCTGGGTTCTAACCCTGTCGGTGGGTGCGTGGTGATGAAGAATCCCAAACTGGGACGAAACAGCTGTCCAGTACTCCCAGTTAGTGTTCCAATGGTTCTCTAACCAATGTCAGCTCATTATGAAATCCCGTAACCAATCAACCAAATCCCTACAAAGCAATACTTGAATAATTTTCAAGTGTTGAATGGTTCACGAGATCGCCGTGTACCTTGATTGTCCTGGGTTTGATGCTTGCTGTTAAAGGAGAGCCTGAAAATAGGGAGAAACAGCCGTGCAGTACTCTTGGCTGGGTTTCTTTCATTGATCCTCTAATTGACGTCAGTCTTTGATCAAAATGGAAACAAGCCATATCCCTACAGACCAAATCTTCAAAACGCCTTATTTCCTAATACTTTTTTAAGCCTCATTTCAAAGTAGATTTTGTCAGAAACTGATATCAGTTAGCAAGTTATCAATACTTAAACCATTAAGCTATGGATAGCTATTTTGTTCTAACTTGAGACTGTCAAGCACCGGTGTATATATGTACTAAAAACAAGGACCTTTAAGGAAGTATATGGTGTGTATGTGATGTCTTCTCCAAAAAATCTTGAGTAGTGAAATGACAGATTAATTTGTAAAATGGAGAAATGAAAGATACCTATAAAATAATGTGGAAGGCATTTATTTAAGGGTAATAGAATGGAAATTTCGATGTCAAATTCTTTTACATTGAACATCATCCTACGAAATATAATCGACAGCAAAGCTATCAGAAATCCACCTGTGTTCTACCTTTACAGAAAAGTAAACTACTATACTAGTTATGTATATTTCTAGGACAATTGCATATTTCAAAAATTTCTAATTAAATAAATTTGGTTCTTGAATGTTTAATTAAACAAAATTCAAGCGAAAGATTTAAAGAAGGCAATATGCGAAACTCATGTCACCTTATTTTGGGAAAAAAGAAACTAGGACAAAGAATTAGATTTGTTTCTTTTGAAATTTATTTTGGGAAGCATTATACAATCAAAAAAGTTTAAGTTAGGCGAACAGTTACCATTAACTAGACAACATCATGTTTTAGTAATCATGCTGTGCATTATGTACTTTTAGACAAAGAAAAAATAATTATAAGTGAAATAGTCAATTAAAACAAATTTCGTAAACTGGAAATATGCATTTCTCTGATTTTGTTTAAATATGCCTTAATCAAACTTTGTAAAGTATTTATTATCGAAAGATTAAATGAATGAATATGTGTTTCATTATTGTTATTATTATTGTTTCCTTTAGTTCCTAGAGGAACATAGGGCTTAAGCCGCACATCTCCATTGAGTTCGGTTCTCTGATAACGTTTTCACCTGACTCCACGTCTGCTCACATGCTTTCATATCCTCTTCACATGGCCCCCTCCTACATGTCACCCCACCCTCACACTGACGACCGACTCGCCACGGCCCATTCGGGTTCCGCTCGAGCAATAGCCTGGCATGTGATGTCACTTGATGATGGTTTGTTTTCTCAGGGCATGGCCGAACCACTTCTATTTCTTCCTGCACGCATTCCTGTCGCACAATTGGTTCCTGCTTGGTTGCTTCGCTTCCAGAGATCCCTCAATCCTGCTGATCTTTTCTCATCATCTGATCATGAGTAGTATTGACCGAAGACGGCTGTTAATGACAGTCTGTAGTTTGTTCGAAGTGGCCTTAGTGAGGTGGCGCCAAGTCTCTGATCCGTATATAATAGCACTGACTGCACAATGGAGTTGAAAATCTGGATCTTTTTTTCATGCTGAGTGCTGTTGATCTCCACACAGAATTGAGAGTGCGCTACATTTACTTAGCTACATTATTATTGTATACTATTAATTCCTTCGGTCCCGAGAGAAACGCAGAGCTTAAGCTGCACATCTTCAGTTCCTTGCACTTCCCTGTAACTGACTCAATTATTTTCGATAAGCTGTTGTCTTTCCGACACAGAATCTCCTCTTTGTCATCCTCAGAACAACGCCCAACTCTGCATTTCCCATTCAGTCATCAGTTAATATAACTGTACTACACTGTGTGATTTATCAAAATAAAATCTTATCCATTATGGAATTATACTCTACCACAGTGCCCAAGTTTTATACTTATATCAATTTCCCATTCGACTTACACTCAAACGATGCCTGGAGATCTATTTTTCCTCAGTATATGTGCAGTCCATCTCCAATCCCTTCAGAGTATATGTTGGGCAATAAGTACTCGGTTGGTTAGCACGTGGAGATCCCTGTGGCTGATCTGTTCTGGTTAGCCGTCTGATCTTCACATACAGCTATCGAAGGTAGCTGTTGATAAAAGTATTCACTGGTCTGCTGGAAATGCTTTCGTTGACACGCCAAGTCTTTGAACCAAATATAATCCCTGGCTTGTTATTAAAGTTGAGAATTCACATCTTATTCTTTGTGCTCAATGCTGTAGGTCATTACGCTGATTTCAGATCGATGAATGTCTATCTTGCCTTTCCAGTCCTATATTTGACATCCTTATCTGCGTCATTTGTCTGTAGTTGAAACGATGTTTCATGATCCAGTCAACTTCATTCAGGAATATCATTGATCAAAGTGAGCAGCCTTATCGTACTGGTGTCCTTACCTCAAAGACTTCGTATTTTCGAAATGCACAAAATATGAAACTGTTAGGAGAGCAGAAGATATATGAGTCTCTTAGTATGCATTATATTTTACCCTAACATACACGACTTATGCTCTCAACCAGTCTTGAAATCTTAGTCCAAAATCTATGTCTAACAAGTTGTCAAACAAATGTCATGAAATTATGCAATCTGACGATAACATCTCTGTCCAGTACAATGCTAGGTTTTCAGTGATCCTCTAACTGAGGTCATTGAATAATAAATCTGGAAATAAGTCGAACATCTGCACACCAAAATTTGGAAATTAGCCTAGTACTCATTATTAACAGACTACAGAATGAAATCGCCTGGAGTTCCGGTGTGAAGAAGTCATGATTAGCGGGATTCACCAAGCTGAGTGAATGGTTACTGCTCCATTTACCGCAAATCGATAGAGGTTAGAAGTGATGGGCCACTGAATTCTGTTCCAATGTTTGAATGGTCTATGGGCTCACGTAGTACCCTGAAGGTCCCCGGTTTTCAAACCCTTGTGGGATCATCGATGAGTACTGGTTAAGAAGTCCTAACAACGAAGAAACATCTGTCCAGTATTCCCTGGCATTCCTCTAGTCAAAGTCATTGCTTGATACAACTTTAATAACGCATAACTGAAACTCAGAGGTATTCTTTACTGAATTTCCCTTTATTTCGAAAGTTAATTAAAAATCAAAACACAATAGTTTAAAATATTTGTGACAGTGATAAATTTATCAGAAAGCTGCCTACTTCTTAGATAAATTTGACAAGCATTTAAACAGATATATTTAATAATTTTTTCAGTAAAATAAAGAACCCTTTAAAATAGTTTAGTAGAAATCATGTCATTCTATGCAGTGAATTTGACAATTTAAATGATGCGCCATATTCAATAGTCTATTGTACATTGATAAGTATCAAAATGGTTGAATTTGTCAATTAATTAGTTGTATAAAAGTTAAATGCATAACCGAATCAATGTAAAATACACACGAACAAATGATGTCAAACGAGATGATTCATTAGGCTTATGTGGTCTGATGCAAAAAGTTCTAGTTACTGGCTTTGGAGTTTCAATAAGGAATATTATCATCATTCACTGGTATAGTGGTACATTTAACTTATAGGTCCAATATGACTTGAAAAGTATCACTGAAAAAATGATGATCATAAACTTTTAATGCACCAAGAAAATCTCAGTGAGGAATTTAATTCCCTGTTCAATATGTGGAGCATTCAACTGACAATGATTTGTGTGATTACTAGTCAAATTGAGTAGGTGAGCAAACCTTCTTCCGTCTGTTCAGGCTATTTCTAAGAGATTAAGTAATACTTTAAGTAGCTGGCAAATTTACAGCAGCGGAAGAAGACGAAGAAGTGTGAAGTACTTGGCAATTTATATCCCTGGAGTTCTAGTGAGAAGTCGTAACCAGTGAGGTCCATCTAGTCAAGTGTGAGGATGGATGTCCCATCTATGACACTGGTTGGTGGTTGCGCTACACTCACGAATTGGTAGAAGTTAGAATTCATGGGATGGCCATTGAATCGGGCCTCAGTGGCTGAATGGTATACGAGCTAGCTTGCCTTGTAACCTAGGTTCGAACCCTAGTTGTGGTTGCGTACTGATGATGATTCCCAAACTAGGATGAAACAGCTGTCCAGTACTCCAGTTGGTTTTCAACGGTTCTCTAACTGATATCAGTCCGCGGTCAAACTCGATAAAAACAAATTTATATCCCTATTTTCAACATCAGCAAGACATGTTGAAGGCATCAAACTGATTTTTGTTCAAACGTGATATACCAAGCTAAATAATACCCAACAAGTTGAGAAAATCGATTTAAAGAGCGTTTAATATTGGTAAGCTGCAGCCTATATTTTACACACAGGACAGGTTGTAATTTCAAAATTAAAAGACAAGTATCTAGATTAATCATCTCTGATGTTGTGCAGCCAGTTATATTGGCTGTTGTACATTAGGAACTTAAATTTCCGTACCCGGGAACACCTACCGGTTTTGTAGTTAAGCGAAAGCACAGTGAAAACCATTCACAGTTCGATATTAGATCACTTCGTTCAAACAGGTCACAAAACCAGCTGGGATTGAAGTGTCTTTTTCTTTCATCTATCGGGTATCGAATTAATTACCAAAAGTCTCTTCAGATACCAAACACTGTAAACAGCAAAGACAGTTGTAATTCGCTTTAAAAAAGTTGGAGCTGTGTTAGCAAAATCAATAGGTCTGGCCAGTATTGTGTCTCCCCAGCCTGCTGTGGAATCCGAAAATTCATATATTCTGCATTTCTCCCTTTCTTAACTTATCTGGGTTTGAGCCTCGATGGGAACATCATCACTCAATGGGGAATGCAGTGATGCCCAGATGACGAGTTCAAAATAGGAGCAAATGCGCATCCTGGATTCCACTGCAAATTATATCTGATATACGGTTTAGCATGATACCAATGCATATTATCGCTTACTGCAGCTTATGAACTGCAGTCTATTACTATTATTGATTCAATGCTATTTAAAACAGCACTGTTGGTAATAACTATGGTTCTTTAAGTATTATGGTCGTATAACTGTAGAACCTTATGTACAAGAAATTGTCAAAAAGAATATTCAGTGTTCACTAATCCCAGTCTTTTAAAACTTTTTTCCATCTCATTTTACGGTTCACTAAAGGGTTGTTTACAAATTACACAGGGAATTATGCAAAAATTGGTAGCTTTTTTACTGAAAAACCGCCGTTTTAGAACACAATGGGAAATATTTCTAGACTTCATTTTAAACTAACAATGATTAGATTAGATTATGCACCTGGAAGGTCAATAATTTATTCGCCACACTAAACACTGAATATATACATATATTATCACAAGGAAAAGTACGTATATTCTTATGCATTTGTTCTTGAGAATTCGATTTATTTCAAGTCGGATCTGAGTCGGATCCCAGTGGCTTAATGGTCTTCGAGCCTGCCTGCCTTGTAACCGGAAGGCCCTGGACTCGAACCCCGGTTGGTATGCACTGTTGTCCATTCTTCCTCGGTTTTCAATGGTTCTCTAAATGATGTCACTTTGAGACTCTTCAACAGCATGTAATCATGACGAGAAGGGATTCGAAACCAAGACCTTCAGGTTTTGAAGGGAGCTCTTTGACTATTCAACCATTGGCACAGAATCCAGTGGTCTACTTCTACCGATTCGTGACAAGTAGAGCCACTATTTTGGATATAAGTACAAAACTTCGGCACTGTGGTAGAGTATAACTCCATTATAGGTAAGATTTTATTTTGATAAGTCACACAGTGTTATACAGTAATATTAACTGATGACGTTTCGAGCACAAATTATTGCTGCTCATAATCATATCAAGTCACTCACACACCTTTTTTCCCTCATTTATATACACGTGTGGAATTGACTAGATATTTGAATAAAAATCAATGTTAGATAATGTACATTCAGAAATAATAATATGAGTGTTATTGATCAAATACAATTAGATGGGAAATAAGACGAATGTTCTTATAGTTATAATAAGTAATTTGTTAGAATGTTGTGATTTGCCTAATTGAAATAGAATTTTGAGATTATTTATTATCCTCTTCTGATTTGACTGGTGGTAATAATATCTTCCATATTTCTGGTATTTGCATTGAGTCATTTCTGTTGCATGTGTTGGATGTAGACTCAATGAACCAGGATTCAGTAATCAATTTCTCTCTCCACCTACACAGATTACTTCTTAGAATTTTAACCCTATCCCACCACCCTATTGTGTGGTTGTGTGTTAATGCATGGAGTGCAGTTGCTGAGCTTTTTTCTAAATTACTCATCTCGGGGGGAATCCTTCTAACCTTAGCTAAATTCTTATGTTCCGACAATCTGATTACCGCCGATCTACTAGTTTCACTTATGTAGTTGACCTCACTTACAGTCATTGCAAGGTATTTTGTAAATTATATTATTTTGTTTAACTTGGTCCACCGGGTCTTTTAGCCTCTCAGAAAATTTAGTAGACCCTATTGGTCTTTACTTTTCACTAGAATCTCAGGTAACCGCATGCTCTGACTTGTATTTTATCACATTATTTAATAGTCCAATAAAAAGACATTTTATAACCACCTTAGATGGATCAAGATTGTCTAAAATTTAGTTCATAATCAAGTGACACTGAAAATGCGTTATGTCCAACACATTACAAATTAATTTGGGCACATAAACCCACACAAATGTACACATGCACACATACAGATACACAAACACGCAGTTTAGATAAACAATAATTTTCCTTCTATTGATCTTCTCCCTCTTTTTAAAACTTTAGGACAAAAAAGGAAGGAAGTGAAAAAATGAAAATATCACCTATGGAGTTTATTGTTTATCTGCTGATTCATTGTTATCTCCTTCAACTAGTATACTAAGTGTCATGTAAACAGAAATGAAAACTAGTCAGTGTGCATTGTTTAGCCATGATGTATTATTATTATTATTATTTCCATTTTGTCTTGTTTTATGCAATCCTTCTCAGCTGGCCCCACAATTGCTCATAAGCTCGCATCTCCTGTTTGCAAGATCTTCTCCATGTCACCCTTGGACATACACCCAAATTGTTGTCTTTCTCTCGTTGACAGGTTCCTGTCAGTGGCCTGTTCGGTGTGTGGTCTCCCCATCTTCCATCGAAATATTTATAGGGCGATAGGTTCTTCTTCGATCCACTGCACTGCAGAGTTCCTTGTTGCTACTCCATTCTGACAGGCTATCTGATTTTCAGTATGGAGTCAGTGAAGGTATTATTATTATTATTATTGTTCCCTTGGGTTCCTAGTGGAACATAGGGCTTCAACTGCACGTCTCCACTTGCTTCTGTCTTCTGCTGTTCTTTTCACTTGCGTCCATGTTATTCCATACTGTTTCATCTCCTCCTCACACGATCTCCTCCATGTCACCCTTGGAAGTCCCACTCGCCTCTTCCCTTTCGGGTTCCACTCGAGGGCTTGACGCGCGATGTCACTCAACGGCCTCCTCAGCGAGTGTCCAATCCATCTCCACTTCCTCCTGCATATTTGGCGGGCGATTGGTTCCTGTTTCGTTTGTTCCCATAGCTTCTTGTTTGTGATTCTTTCTGGCCATCTAATCTTCAGTATGGAGCGAAGACAGTTGTTGATAAAGGTCTGCAACCTGTTGAAAATATTCTTGGTGACCCGCCAAGTTTCTGATCCGTAAAGCAAAATTGACTTGACGTTTGTATTGAAAATCCGAATTTTGTTGTTGATACTGAGTGACGAAGATTTCCAGATTGGTTTCAGGTTGATGAATGTGTTTCTCGCCTTCCCGATTCTCGATTTGACATCGTCGTCCGTTCCTCCTGTGGTTGAGACAATGCTCCCCAGATAAGTGAAAGAAGTAACCTCTTTCAAATCCCTCCCGTTGATGGTGATTGGCACTGGATGTTGCTGCTGTTGTTGGTTGGTTATTTTCATAACCTCCGTCTTGTCTATGTTCACCTGCAGTCCTGTCTTTGCTGCTTCTTCGACCAGTTTGTCGGTTTTTGCTTGTAAGTCTTCGATTTTGTGTGACATCAAACATAAATCATCCGCAAAATCCAGGTCTTCTAGGTTCTTCACGTCGGTCCAGGATATCCCTGTCTTCTCGTTTCCCACTGTCTGACGCATAATCCAGTCCACCACAATTAGGAATATCATTGGTGATAATAAGCACCCTTGTCTGACTCCTGTGTTTACTCCAAACGCTTCGCTGAGTTTTCCGTTGTGGATCACTTGACATGTGCCGTTGTCGTACAGTTGTTGAATAAGGTTGATGAATATTTGAGGTACGCCGTAGTACTCGAGTAGTTTCCAAATTACTTCGCGGTCAACGCTGTCGAAGGCCTTCTCAAAGTCTATGAAGTTGAGGTAGAGATTTGATTGCCATTCCATGCTTTGTTCTGTGATGATGATGCGTAGAGTTGCAATTTGGTCAGAACATGATTTGCCTTTCCTGAATCCAGCCTGTTCTGGTCGGAGTTCTGCATCCAGCGCGTCCTTGATTCTCTCCAGGATGATGTGACTCAGGATTTTACTTGGCGTCGACAGGAGCATGATTCCCCGCCAGTTCTTGCAGAGTCCTAAATCGCCCTTCTTTGGTAGTTTCACGAGATAACCTTTCCTCCAGTCAGTAGGCACCTTTCCCTCTTTCCAGATCTTTTGCAGTAATGGAGTCAGCATATCTGCCGTCGTTTCTGGGTCCGCTTTCAGTGTTTCAGGGGGTATTCCATCTGGTCCAGCTGCTTTTCCAGCTTTCAGAAGCTTGATTGCATTCATGACTTCAGTTTTCTACAGTGACATGTCGGAAATGCTTTACATGACAAGTGCGCTAAGTGTCTGACTCATTTAAAAACAGTACTGATTTAAAATTGATGGCTAAAATCCGAATTCTTTTCTTTTCTTTTTATCCTTCACGTTCCCCAGTGAAACATAGGTCTTCAAGCTGGAGGCTTGAAGTTTCTATAGCAGTGTTTCTTTTATAGGATGGGGCTGCTAGCCTCATGCCCGACCTTTCCTCTTCACCAGCTTCATTACTGGATTATCGAGGTAAAGGAGTGCGTCGGTGGCCGGGGATCGAACCCCGGACCATGTGCATGGTCGGCGAGCGTATTTTTTCTTTATCCTGAGTGTAGTAGATTTCCACGCTGATTTCAGATAAATGGAGGTCTTTCTTGCCTTTCCCATCCTGGCTGGCATTGATGCCCTCACCCATGCCGACTGCCTGGAGTTGAGTTGATGCAGTTTAGTTAAGAAATCTCTTCCGAATTTCTCCCGTTGATAGTGACAAGTGTTTACTGTTGTTAGTTGGTTACTTTCACCACCTCTATCTTGTTTATGTTTACTTTAGGTCATGATGTATACTGAGAACTACTTTAGAACAAAATAAACATAAAAGTTTATCCATACTTCTGTTTCCCAGTTGATGTATCTGGATTGATGTTTGTTGGTTGGAGGCAATACACAGGAAGCCCTGAAGCTATGTTTCGAGTTTGTCTACAATCTTGAAGGAACTAATTTCCTCCAAGAGACTCAACTCACTGTCATCTGAGCTATCTAGACCTAGTTAATGGCCACCAACAACATAACACAAAGTCACATAGTACGGTGATGGAGAGTTACCTATCCTGTAGACTTCATTAGAGTCAGCATGGAAACTAAGGAATAGACGCATGACAGTGTTTAATCCACAGTACCTAAAAGAATCCAAACAGCACTGAAGAAACTGCTATTTAGGAATGCTGAATTTAAAGGTGATACCGCAGCTGAGTTTCTGATTAACGTCTTATGCAGATCGCTGGGAAAAGCTTCCTTTCCTACGTATCAATCTCTACTGTCAGCAAATGATGATTAGTGGATATGCCAGTGACAAACTGGTACTTTAGGCCACTTTGGTGTGTGTCTATTAATTCACTAGCTCCTGTGAATCTAGTCAAAATGGTTGGACTAAGTATCCACTTACAAACGCATCTCTTAATATTACCCGGTATAGGAGACAAGAGAAGAATACATTACAATACAATACAATTACTAGCTCAATCCTCAAGCACCTGGTAAGCTAAAGCCACATAGTCCCACTAGTGTCATCTGCAAGATGACAACGAATAGTACAAGGAGTGTTAGGATTTGGCTTTCTTGTATTTCATGTATATAACCTCAAACTCAGTGTACACAAAAAAGTTTGTCCAGTCCCTTATTCTACTGTAGCATTAATCTCTCCTCTAATCGCTCGCTCTTATTTTAAATATTTAATTCCCTGTTATCACTCTTACATATTTACTTTGTACATTTTCTCACCCTCTCCACACTTTTCAAGTGGCCACTCAACTGCCTTAATTCTCGTTCAAAAGTCAATTTAACCTTATCGAATTTGAAACTCTTTCTCTCACTGTATCACTGATAATTGTGTAATTTTTTGTTACAGTTTTTTAATTTTTTTTAATTTTCTTCATAACTCATTGGTTACTTTCGGTCTTTTAATCAATATATTTAGACTGAATCGTGCGTCGGTGGCATAGCGGTAGAATGCTCGCCAACTACGCCTCATGTGGTCCGGAGTTCGATCCGCAGCCACCAACGCACTCTTTTTGTCTCTAAGCCATTAATAAGACTGGTAAAGGGGGAAGGTTGGACACGAGGCATGCTAGCAAACCCATCCCGTAAGAAAATAAACACCACTGCTACCGAAACTTCAGAGCTCTAGCTTGAAGCCCTATGTTCCATTGGGAACGTAAAGGAATAAAAACCATTTAGACTGAATCAGACAGACTGTTCTTGGAATTTGGGATTCTGGAATGAACGACTTGGAGTTACTAGTACTACTAACTAGGAGTTCACCATTTGATTGCATCTGCCATTGGAATCCAGAATTTGTTTCTCACTTTCTTTAGGAGTCATCAAATTTATTCACTTGCTACCTAGTCGGTGATGATGTTCAAATCTGCCACAGTCTCTGTAAACGCATATCCTGAAGTACACTGCTATACGCCATCAATCAAATATCTGAGAATCATAGAAGTTCTTGGAATTTGCAATAAAATGACACTGACCCATGAAGAATTGCTGTAATTAAATTGATAATATGTTTTTTTATTCACTGATTTTTTAAATTTGTGTACTCATTAGTGAGTGATCAGTGTATATCTGATGAAAGGAATACCATCCATTCGACGCCTCTAGTGATATTTTCAAACTTCCCTACGTCATTCCGGAAGGAAGCATCGTAGCGACAATGATTTTCACTATAAATAATTGATAACCAGAAAGCGGTTATAAATAGGAGAGGTTGTTTGACATATTTCATTTTACTGCACAGCTTTTTACTGATATTCAACTATGCCTGACATGTCTGAATATAATGATTAGTTAGTGAGACTTAATGAATGTCATGTATTTAGCCCCATATGGTACTGGTTGAATTTTATCTATCATGTCTGCAATTTGGTCACCAAACTAGGAGACGCTCCTCTGTGGAGTATTTCTAGTTAACCTAAGATGGTCGGATGTAATCGGCAGGATGTCTTGGATCTAGGTTCACTGTTTACTGTTACATATCAGCAAGGTGTATGTAGAACTGAAGTGTTACAAAGAACTACATACTATAAATATCAGTAAAAAGTTTGAGCATTGTGGATTAGATCAAATAAAGTATAATTATATTTTAATAGTTTACACACAATGATAAGTTTTGTTATTGGTAATATTTCGAGCAAAATTACTGCCCGTGTTCACACCAGTGTTGGAATTGTTTGATTCACACATTTGTGATTTGTACTCATATATATAGTTCATTATTTTTGCTCATTCATATTTTTTTTTTGTATTTGAGTTGTATTCCAAGTTCATTCATGTTTTTGTATCCAGAATTATATTCCAAGTTGTTGACAGTTGTACTGAGTCACCCTTGTTACATGTATCCGGTGTGACTTTAATGAATATCGATTCTGTTATAAGTCTTTCTTTCCATTTGTTCATGTTAGTTTTTAGAATACACACATTGTCCCAATCGATATTGTGGTTTTTGTCCCATGCATGTGCAGCTATCGATGAATTTTTTTCAAGATTTTTGTAGGCTTGTGTTCCTGTTGGTTGACCTTTGGTTAGGCGTTTATGTTCATTCACTCTTATTTTGAGTGATCTGGACGTTTGCCCCACATATTTAGTCGGACAGTCAGCACAAGATATTTTATAAATCAAGTTGTTTTTATCCATCATTTTTATGGGATCTTTCAGTTGATTTATTTTATTTTTGATTAGATTTGTCGGTTTAAAAGTTGTGTGAATGCCGATACTTTTGAGGTTTCTTTGAATTGCCTCTGATGTACCATTTTTATATGGTATTGTGACTGTCTTTTTGCATTCTTCCATCTTGTTATTCTCCGGTTTTACCCTCTTTTTTTTTCTTTTTTTATATTATCTTTAATAAATTGTTTTGGGTAGTTGTTTTCGAGTAGCATCTTGAATAGGACGTTTATTTCTTTACACTGGTCCTCTTGCGTTATTGTAAGTCTACGTATTCTATCTGCAAGACCTTGTATTAATCCTCGTTTCACCGTGAGTGGATGAGCTGAGTGATAATCGAGGAATCTTCCAGAGTGTGTGGTTTTTCTATATAGCGTTGTTTTAATGCTGCCATCTGTTATTCTTTGTATTTTGCAATCTAACATAGGCAGTTCCCCAATTTCATTCTCTACTTCCATAGTGAATTTTATTGAGTCGATATGGCTGTTTATGTGTGAGAAGAGTTTCTCAATATCGTTTTTTTTCACTATTACTAGTGTGTCGTCTACATATCTCCACCAACATTTTAGTGATGACCTGAATGGTTTAGTAATCAATCAGTGTGAACATTACGGTCCTACAGGGATGAGCCTGTATACCATTCAGCCATTGAGACAAAATCCACTAGCTCATGAATTTCAACCTTTTGATCAAACCGGTAACCTATTGAGTTCTTGAAAGCCAAGAATTGAGAATTAATTTCATGCTCAATAGCCACTAACTGTATAGTGGCAATTACCAAGAGTTCTAGTAGATAGTCGTGACAAATGGGGTTCACCGAGTCTTTTGATAGGATAGTTACTTGTCGATACTATTAGCTGGTAGCTTCTCTCTCTCTACATATATATATATCAAATGGAGAGAAGATGATATTTCTGAGCCATTGGATCGGTCGCCAGTGGTTGAATGATCTCCGAGCTCGCCCCCTTAACTGGAAGGTCTTGGGTCATAATCCCGACTGGTGCATTCTTCCTATGAGTCCCTAATTGGGACGCAGCAGCTGTTCGGCACTCCTTGAAAGTTTTCCAATAGTTCTCTAACTGACATCAGCTTACAGCTCCTCATCTAACCTGTGACCAATGAAATTCATGGACTTCAACACGTAAAGACTGTTTTCTGATAATTAACTCCAAAAGAACACCAATATTCACTTTTCACACTTTAAATTTTCTACCAAAAGAAACTGTTATTTAAAATAAATTGACATTCTGATGATATACTTCTAAATTAAAGTACTATTAAATTCTACAACTAAAATTTCTTTTTATCATAACACTTAAATGACATAAAAATTTGAGAGGCTTCAAAAAATTCCCACACATCAGCTGAATGAATAGCTTACATGACATAAACTTATTATATCACACTTATTTTCTAGCCAGATGGCATTTTGTTTTGTAAAACAACACAAAAAGAGGATCTTTCAAAACTTCAATCAAATTGAAACATGAAACAAACATTCAGCTTGCCTTTATTTTCTAACTGCATATTTCACTTTTAGGAAAAACAGATAAAGTCATAAACACACATGCATATATTTGTCTACGTGTGCGTGTGTGATTGCCTGCATGTTAGTATTTATGAAGCGATCAATAAAAACTGTAAAATAGCTGAAACTCCTGATGTAGTTGTGTTCTCTGAGCTAGCTGGATGGTTTATTTTCGAAGCTTTCATTGCCCTACTAGGCAACATCTTCAGTGCATACTTCAATTCGTTGAAGTGAGCTTTTAGATTTCTCCGCGAGTTTATTAGTCATCTCTCCTGTCGGGTGACCTTGAACGTGATTGGTTGTTTCTGTGTGTTTTCACATCCTACAGGATACTTGTTTTGGTATTGTTTAAGGTCACCAGGACAAATGATTAGTAAACTCGTGGAGAAATCTAAAAGCTCACTTCAACGAATTGAAGTATGCACTGAAGATGTTGCCTAGTAGGGCAATGAATGCATCGCAAATAAACTATCCAGCTGGCTCAGAGAACACAACTACATCAAAATCATCCATCTGAGCTACAAATCTTCTCGAACATATCTATACCTGGAATTGCATACTCTACATTTTGAAGTGTTATTCTGTAGAGGTTTGATCTGTTTCAAGAATCATCACGGAGTGATGTCAGCTGGAGAACCTGTCAGGATGGACAAGCTTCTTTGTTAGCCATAAAGTCCTGGTTTATGCGTGTACTGACATGCTAACCCTATTGGATAGTTTTAATTCGCTTATTTAGAGCCTAATTTTCTGAGAGATTGTGATGTTGTACTATTGATGAAAACACCTGACCACGCAGTGATATTGGGTTGTTGGGTCGTGTAACAGTCTAACAAGTGATCAGTTGAATTTATCTCGTACACTGAGATGAACAAAAAGGTCAGACTGGGGAAAACATCAATGACAACAGCAATAATCGCAACGACAACTCAATAAATTTATTAGTCGAAATAAATGGTATTTGATATTTACAAAGTTTCAGGAAATAAACGAATCAGAAATATTCAATAAAGTTATCGTGTCAGTACATGCATAAACCGCGACTTCATGGCTAGTGGAGAAGCTTCTCCATCCCAAATACCTCCGTTTATTTTGTTAGTTCTCAATTGGAGAACAACTAGAAGGTATTTTGTAGGTCTGTGTACTCTTCATCTATGATGGACCCCTTGAAAACCAGGAAATACTGTACACCTGCTTCGTCCGGTTCTTGGACGGTTTTTCAGAACGCGCCCAAGATCCTACAGCTAAGGACCGAACCTAGCATCATCAGATTATAGGGACAAGCTTGTTGACTATTCAGACATTTGGGCCGGAATCCAATGACCAGCCCATGAGTTTCTGCTTCTTTCAGTTAGTGCAAGTAGCCAACCAGAAAACAGCTAGTTTCAACTGATTCGGCTCCCCGAGCTGAATCATACAGGGGAACACCACTTATCAGGTCAGACACAAACAAGCGAAACATTTGTCCTGTCGTCAGATCACTTTGATCTGTCCAGCAAGTACTACTGGTTAATGTGAGTGGTACGCAACCGCTCGATGCAATCGATCAGTAGCATATAGTTGTATATGCATATATAGCGATGGCCAGCCGATGTCATTAGCTACTGTTTGTCCTCACACCCAATATGGAGGACCCAACTGGTCACTGCTTCTTCGCATTAGAACTCCAGCCACCTTCATCCTCTAGCCAGTAGTGATCCGTGAGCATAAGATTAATTTTCAAAAAGTAGTTTTTCCAGTCATCAAACCTGAACTGAATTCTCTACACTTATGCTTCACTATCTTCTATACACAACAGGCATAGGGAATATATATCCCAAAAAGCATGTTGGTGAACACCTTTCATGTTAGTGATATTTTCCCTAGTTCTTTCTTTCATACACTATAAATAGACAGCTTGTAAATAAGCTAGTTAGACAGTTAATTGTACATATTTCTTTTTTAACTAGAAGAGACGACAGTCGATGACTTTTAGAAATCATACTATTTTTGAGACATTCTTCTTGTTTTGTTTCTCTTTCTGTCTTCAATCTTTCCAAGAAATTGAAAGGTAGGCAAAGAAAAAGCACTGTCAGCATTTTTATGCAATGCTATTCTTCAAAAGGTTATTTCATATTGGCTTTTTTTAACTGTGTAGAAAAATTTATGGACTACTTTCACCAGAAAAATAATCTCGAATGTAAAATAAATTCTCTTAAAATTGGCGAAACTCAAATGGGGAAGTTATAAATTAAAAATGTTAGCGTTTAGGAATATGATTGACGCCAGACATGAAGTTGAAAACTGAAGAGTATTTAAGAATTATTGCACATTGAATAGCAGAGATGGATCGGGCACACGCTGAGGAGACCGTCGCACGATATTGCGCGTCAGGCCCTCTAGTGGAGTCCAAATGGGACAGGATGAGAGCGACATGGAGGAGATCTTGCGAATAGGAGATAAGAGATTATGGGCGATCGTGGACCAAGATGAAGAGGACGCAAGGAAATAGAACAAAGTGGGTATGTGTTGTTGAAGTCCTATGTTCCACTTGGAACCCAAGGGGATAATTATAACAATAATTATTATTAAATAATCTGCGACATCGATTATATATTTTGGTCTACTTGATAGGCAACCTGACTAATAAGAAAGGCCCTTTTCAATTCGCTAAATTATTGAAGAATTTGAATACCCCCATGGGGTTGTTTTATGCGTTTTCACTGTTAATAAATATATAAATTTACGTGCATCTGGGGTAGCGATTACATTTAGAGTACCGAAAATAGCGGGGGGCACAGCTTCGATTTTCTGGAAATGTTTCTCAAGGGAACAAGCGCTTGCAATAGTGCCACTGCTAGATATTTCATTAATACGAGTTATGTGGTGGACATGAGGAAATCCCTAAAAATTATCAGTAGACAATATAGTCTAAGCCTCTTCAAGTTTGCAGAAGCAATCGCTATGAAATACCTGCAAGCCGATTTATTTATTAAGAAAGAAGTAGTTATCCTCACTTTCTTGTCAGTGTGGTGAATTTTAGGCAGAGAAAAATTATTTTCAAGTATTGGCTGATTGGTTGGAGGATTTCATCATGAGCTGACATCAGTTAGGGAACCATTGGAACAACAACTGGGAGTACTGTACAGCTTTCTCATTAGCCTAGTTTGGACTGTTGTTCAGCAGTACGTACCCACCCCCCGGGTTCGAACTCAGGACCTTCTGGTTACAAGGCGAGCTAGCTCGTAGACCATTAAGCCATTGAGACCTGATCCAAAGGTCAGCCCATGAATTCTAACTTCTACCAAGTCACAACATAGTGCGACCATTTCGCAATGTCTTCTTCAATGAGCTACTGCCTCACCTTCAAGCTGATGTACTCTACTGATCACGGCTTCCCCCTAGAACCCAAGGTAAAGTGCTTGAATAGGGCCAGTCGTTAAGTTAATTTTATCTTTCCATTTGATTGATTATTACGAGCTGACACTTCCAATCTCTGTTGACATGTCGAATTTTAGTTTATACAGACGTCTTAATAACGTCTGAGAGTTAATTTTCTGATGGGTACTGGGCCCGAGTTTCAGGTGGGCAAACACCAGCACTCACTGAAGACTGTAGGTACATCTGGTCGATGAGTGCTAAATAAGACGAAATATGTATCTTGGACTCCACTGATAGTTGTCATTCACCAAATAATAACATACACATTATTTGTTTTCTAGTTACCAATGGTGAAAACATCAGTCAGTCGCGTTAATTAGATTTATTTTATTCGTACATTTATAAAGTACACTTTCCCTCAGTCCAGCTGTCTATTATTCCCCTACTTTAATGCTTAGCTGCTGAATATTGTAACATGCTTCTTTTTAAGACGATTAAGTAATTTGAAGTAACATTCTTCAGAAGATTTATCATATTACGTCTTCACATGGTTTATTCAGTCAACGCACAACAATGCAACTTCAATTTTACCTTCAATAATTATGCTGCAAGTTGAATATTTGCATTAGTTGTGATCACAAATACGCCTAAGTCAGTCTTAAGAAAATCAAATAAAACCACAGATTTCTCACTTGAGTTCATTTTTTTGGTTAATTAAGCTAACTGAAATAAGCAGCTTTCAAGAGGACAATAGAATATATGATGAGGCGAATGATGTGATATCAAGGGTGCGTACTGCCGATGATTCCCAAAATAGGATGAAACAGCTGTCCAGTACTCCAATGTTGGTATTCATTGGTTCTCTAACTGATGTTAATCCGTGATCCACTCGTAAAATCAAAACTAATCCTTACAAACCAACTGTAGTAAGTTAATATTTCCAATCTTTTATCGATAAGTGAAACACTTTTAGTCATTAGACTTTTGTCCACTTCGAGTTGCCGTCAAAGCAAAAGTAGTGTTCAAAGTTAAAAATAATAAAAAATCTAAACCATTTTGATTAGTTGTTTGTTTTCAGAGAACTATAGACTCTCCTTCATGGGTCAGCGATTCACTGATCGGATACTCACCAATCACACTGGAGGTTTGTTTTCAATGCTCGGCCAACACGCTCCTACAGACTCACTCAGCCGGTAGTAATTCCAAGAAAGGAGGGAAGGTTGAACGTCAGGCTAACAACCCAACTCTCTAAAAGGTCACTTCAACCACTCAAGCTTCAAATCTTCAAGTTTTTTTCTACACTTTACCAAGTGATCTTGACGAAGCAATTGCTGTTTAGCATTTTTATGTGGTCATTTAGTACATAAACTGCACTTTTTTTTATCTATATTAAAAAACTTTCTTATTTTACATTTGATCAAATATTGTGTAATGAACCAAGAAATCAGCAGGGTTCTATCATATTAAGAAATTAAACAGTTGTGATTTATGTCATAGTGAATTCGAATGTACTTTTTATCCCGAATTGATTTTGTTTCCCTTCACGTTCCCCAGTGAAACATAGGGCTTCAAGCTAGAAGCTTTAAATTTCTGTAGCAGTGTTTATTTTTACAGGATGCGGTTGCTAGCCTCATGCCTAACCTTTGCTCTTCACCAGCATTATTTCTGGCTTAGCGAGGTAAGGGAGTGCGTCTGTGGCCGGGGATTGAACCCCGGACCATGTGCATGGTCGGCGAGCGTCCCGACCGCTATGCCACCGAGGTACATCCTGAATTGATTACAGTAAGTAAACTACTGAAAAACACAAGAAGTTTAACGACTGAGTTATCATATCCTGGGACTGTTCACTGTTCACCCAGTGATACAATGAGATATCAAACTCATAACTTGTGTGTATTTGATCAAGCAGGTTGTTATTCAGCTATTGTACTCAAACTAACTGATTTGTGGTGATTTCCAGTCAGTACTCATTAGAATACACTATCCAATGTAATATAAGTAGTATATAGAGTAATGTTTTCAAAGAGGGATTGATAATTTGTGTGTGTGTCAATGGGAAAGTTAATGTAGAAAGTATATGAGAAGGAGATAAAATGCTGGAACGAACCTAATATGCATCAGAAAACCATGAGAAGAACCTATGCAAAGGAGAATGGAATATAGGGCTTCGGCAGCATACATTTGATTTCACTCTCATCTCCTCCTCAATGTCATCCTCCGAACAATAGTCACCTCCCTCTTCCTATTCGGGTTCCACTCAAGCGATGGCCTTCTGCATGATATCACTCAGTGGTCACTTCAGCGTTTATCCCATCCATCTCCGTTTCCCACTACATATTTGCTGAGCAATAGAATCTTGGTTGTTGTACTGAATTGCAGAGTCCTTTGTGGGTTAATTCTTCTGGCTGACCATCAGCAAGAAGCAAAATGGACAGCTGTTGATGAATGTTTGCTACCTGTTGTAGATGCTTTTGTAAACGCATGCGCCAAGTCTCTGAACCATATAGAATCACCGACTTAACACTAGTATTAAACAGAACTGAGATCTTGTTCTTTGTTCTTCAAGGTGATTTCAGAGTGACGAACGCCTGTCTTGCCTTTTCGATCCTGCATTTGACTTTCTCTTCCTTGCCATCTGCTTGTATTTGAAATGGTGCTTCCTAGCTAGGTGGAAGGGGTGACCTCCTTCAGATTTCTTCCTTTAATGGTGACTGATGTTCCCCGTTATTGGTTGATGGGTATCCTCATCACATCTGTCGTTTTCTTGTCCATTTGACATTTTGTCTTCGCTGCCTGACACCCCTACCAACTTGTTGGTTTTCGTCTGCTGATCTTAAAGTTTGTGTAACACTATTCATAAATTGTCGCCGTAATTCTTGACCAGCATAGATTTATGTCGGATAGCTTACCGAGATTGATCAATCTTCCACAAAAGTTTCTGATGAATGATGGTTACGCACTATCATGAACTAAAAGTTACCCCAAAGTAATTCTTTTTTCTGGTTTATGAGAAACATGAAAAAAATGTATTAGTAGAAATTATTTACTGCCTCTAAATAAACAAATATTTTTTTATTGAAACACTGAACCCGTTAAAGACCAACATTTTTTTACAACTTTTATTGATCATGTAATCTAATATGATGATATACCTTTAGCTAATATTCCCTGCATGATTTCTTCCTCAAAATGAATACATGATTCAATTTCCAATAATGCTTTGTTTTAATCTTTCTTCTTCTATGTATCAGTGTTTATTTTGAAAGTAACATTCATGGAGTGAGTAGTGTAAGTTTTCGTCAAGAATAATTTATCTGTCTTTCTTTTACGCCAAGTTGAATGGCTAGGTCAGAGGCGTTCAATTGCGATTTGAATTTCATCAGGTAATAGTTGGTCTTTAGTGATTTTGTAACACGTACGTTCTTAGAGAAATGCTGTTATCATATCAAATCTTTTTTTCACGAGTTGATCACATATTGGTATCAGGTAGAGAACCATTGAAAACCAGCACTGAAGTACTGGACAGCTGTTTCATCCTAATTTGACAATCATTGGCAGTACGAACGCACCATCGAATGACGTCGTGTGCCAGGCAATCTGTCCAGTGGAATCTAAATGGGAAACGGCGAATGGGACGTTCGTAGGTTACATGGTGGAGATAGTGTGTGGAAGAGATGAGGGCATATGGACAATCGTGGAACCAACTTATGATAACATGACAGAATGATGGTGTTCTATTGAAGCCCTACATTCAGGTGGGAACCCAAGGGAGTAATAGTAATACTTATAATAATCATTTCGCGATAATTCTAAGTCACATTAATTCATGCAGACAAATAAGGACAATAGTTTGACCGGGAAAATGCTGGTTTATAAACCAGTATCAGTCGTGCAGATCATTTAAAACCACTAGGGAACACTAGAAAACTGTTTCATCCTATTCTGAGGCCTCCCACCAGTGGCCACTTGTGATCCTAACTAGGGTCGCACCCGGGAGTTTCAAGTTTTGTAACCAAGCCTGTTGACCATTTGCACACTTCAGCTGGAACCCATTGACCTATGAATTCTAACTTTTTTCAATTCGTTGTGAGATAAGGCCCCCTACTATCACCGAAGATATTGCTAATTTCCGTGGACTGGATAATGCGGTACACCGACAGGAGAGTGAAGAGGGGAATACGTTGAACAGATAAGAAAACTCTAGAACGTTTGGACTTCGCGAGCGATTTATGTTTGAAGTCGCATAAATTCGAAGATTTACAGGTAGGAAACAGTTCTTCAGATAAGGCGTGAAACGAAGACAGAGGTGATGAGGATGACCAAACAACAGCGAGCACTAGTCTCTATCAACGCGGGAAATTTGAAAGAGGTCATTCACTTCGCTTGTCTATGCTCCGTCATTTCAACTGCAGGCGACAGCATGGATAAGGACGTGAAAACCAGAATCCGGAAGACAAAGCAAACATTCATTATTCTGATAACAGTGTAGAAATCGTCTGTAATCCATGGACATTAAGAAAAATATTCAAGTTTTCAACACCACTGTTAAGTAAGTTCATCTATATGGTTCAGGAACTTGACGTGCGGGTCAGATGAGTATTTCCAACAGGAAGTTGAATAGTTTTATCGATAACTGCTTTTCCTTGCTGAATCAGGTGAGTGGCCAGAATGGATTAGTAATAAGGAATTCTGGTAACCAACCAACAAACAAACAGCCTGACGCCCAACAAAAATGCAGATGGGTCAAACACACTCCAAGCTGGTCGCTGAGTGACATCGCACGACAGGCCCTCTCGCAAGCAGAACCCAGGAAAGGAAAAGACTGGTTGGCCGTCAGTCTCGGCTAAGCATGGGAGAGATAGTGTGAACAGAAAATAAAAGCTAACGGGAAGTCGTAGAACCAGATAAATGGAAGTGAAAATATGGTGTTGAAGCCCATTTTTCCAACTGAAACCCAAGGGAATAATAATGAACAATTCGTGATACAGCGCTACCCTAGACGTTTGCCCTCGATGAACATCCAAATCACTCTTACATTTGTAGACTCCACTGGTACGACTTCTCAGTACAACAGCTTCAGGACATCAATCCAGCAGACATCTACGATATTAAATTGTTGGTTTGCAGGGATTTAATCGGTTTCAGGATTTCATCATGAGCTGGCATCGGTTAGAGGACCATTGTAAAATCTGGGAGTACTAGACAGCTGTTTCATTCTAGTTTCCTAATGGTTCTCTAACCAAAGTCAGCTCATTATGAAATCCTGTGACAAATCTGATGCTCACTAATGACTAATCCTATTCATGTACCTAGTTACCTCGGTTCTAGGGGGAAGTCGTGACCACTTGAGTACATCAAGTTGGGCGTGAAGACAAATACTTACCACCAATGACAGTATCTATTAGCAGCCGGTGGCTGAATGGCTTACTAGCTCGCCTTATGACCTGAAGGTCCTAGTTTGGAAACTCATAGGGTGAGTACTGATGAAAAGTCTCAAACTAGGCTGACGAAATAGCTGTTCAGTACTTCCTGCAGGTTTTATCTAACCAATCTCAGTTCAAGATGAAATTCTAAGACATCTATGAGGTGGAGATTGGTATTTAGATTATAGAATTTGTAGAATTTCAGATTATTTTCAGCTATCAGATTTCTTTATGAATCAACGTCAGTTAGACAGATGATTGAAAACCACGAGGCTGTTTCATACTCATAGTTTTGAACACTTTAACACTGCCCACCCACGATTCTACTGCTAGAGAGTTATTTGAGAACCAGCCTAGATGACCACCATTTAGCCATTTGGCCTGTTAGAATTCAATGACCCATAAATTATTCTAATAAAATACTGAAATTCATAAACAAGACAGCAGTCACAGTAGTAGTTACAATGTTTACCTACATTGAAAGTAAGTAAGTAAGTCAGTAATTACCCACCATGAATCAATGAATGACTAATCAAAACACTTCACTGACTGAGGTGAAATAAACAAAATTTTCGAATTCCGTTGTTTTTTTTTAGTTTATTTAACCTTCAAAACCTACAAAATTAAACGATCAGTATAAAATTGTAGCAAAGGAACTATTTAAAGCATTGGATTTCATGCTGTGAGACATTGAAAGACAGAAAGACAGAGACAGAGAAAAAGAGAGAGAGAGGGGGGAGTTTGGGGTAGATTGCGATGAAGCAACAACAGCTGTACCACGTAAATCCACATGTATGTTTGTATGCGTGCGTGTCTGTGTGTAAGTATGAATAGAAGCCAGTGAAGTAGTAGTATTAGTAGTAGTATACTTAATAAGAATGCCTATCTACTTACTATACAAGAGGTAGTTTTCTCCTTATTGCTTAGAAAATTAGTAAAAATTGAAGGTTTTGCCTTAACAAAAAACCAAGCTCACTTCATAATTCTATAGGACAAACAGAGGAGAGGAAAAACATTTTGAAGACCTCACAATGATACACCAATGTACATGTGATTTATGTTTATGTGTATTGGAAGTCATCCTTCTTGAGAAAACTGTTGTGTGATGAAATTAGACTTCTGTTGTTTAACAAAGTATGTTTTGACTTGTAAACACTTTGTGTACATATACATTCTAAAATAGGGTGGGATAAAATTACATTAAAAGCTTTTATTGGCAGACAGGCTAACTGATTAAGAGATAGTAAATTCTGATGATGATAATCAGAGTGTAATAATCATAAGGAAACTTTTCTAAACTAACATTTTTGAAAGTACTCGGAGGAGATAATAAATGACCCTTCAGCGTCCAGTTGAACATTGGGCTTCAAAGAAACATCTTCATTTCATCCTCTTTATCAAGCTCCACGATCCACTCAAAGACTCTTATCTCCTCCCTTTACAGGATCTCCTACATGTCACACTCCAGTATCAATGCCTAACTAATCATTTGCTATTCGGGTTCCATTTGAACGATGGCTTACCACGCGTGTGTGTGATTCACCTCCATTTTCTTCCGAATATTTGTTGAGCTGTAAGTTCTTGATTGATTAGTTCCTGAAGTTTCTTGTTGCTTATTCTCTGTCGTCTGCCACTTGATCTTGTTTATGGAGCGAAGACAGCTGTCTATACAAGTCTGAAGTCACGAAATATACACATTGGGTCATAGGAATTAATAAAAAGACAATTGCAGCGAAGAAAATTTTCTTTTCGACGAAGTCATCATCTAGGCTGTACATTCGTGTATTTATATCAAATGGATAGGAAAGTTCCAGAATAATTTCTGGTTAGGGGTCAAATTAATAAAAATTACAATTAGGAATTAAAATGACGTAACAAACGGGGGGGATGGATAAAACTCGAACAAAGTAGCATTATAATAACTAAGAAGACTGACATTATGCAATTGGGGGTTAGAAATGTAGAAATAACAAAATATACAGGATGTTTGGATAAGAAACTAGTATGATGAATAATTGTTTATGCAATCAGGGATTAAATATGTAGAAATAGTAAGGTGACAAAATAAACAGGAAGAGTGGGTATGAAAATATGGTAGTGTAAACAGGGTTTAAGAAAACTTAAAATAACATGAATAAACAGGGTTTAAGAAAACTTAAAATAACATGAATAAACAGGAAGTTTAGATAAGAAAGGTGATGAGATTGTCATTACTAAAAAAAAATTTTACCTGTTTATGATGGCCATGGTAGGGAGAGGGGTTGGACGTAATTCTTTTGGATACAAAGTGTGGGTTTGAGCTTTTGGATAGCTAGCGCCTCAGCTATGCCCAGATGTCTTGATTTGATTCCCTTTGATAGGTTTGATTGAATTTTGTATATTACTTTGAAGGATTTTTCGAAAGGCGCTGAATGTCCTGAGTTGACCAAATGTTCTGTCACTGAACTGTATACACGTTTTCGGTCTCCTTTTACTAGCCAGGCTGGGTAGTGTTCGCGAGCGCGTTTTTCAAGTCGGCGCATGGTACGGCCGATGTACTCAGCTCCACAAGAGCAAGTAAACTGGTATATGCACGTTGAGGTGGCCCAATGCGACGGCTTGTCTTTCACGTTCTGGCTGAACAGTTTCTTGCAAGAAAACGTCAGTCGTAGGCTCGCGGCGAAGTATGTTTTCTTTAGAGATTTGCAGAGACGTTTGCGGAGGATTTCTGCTTCGATATCACCTTTGAATTCTAGATTAAGCAGAAGTGTTTTCTTTGGAACAGATTGGACTTGTTCTGAAGTCTTAGTCTTAGATTTGAGATTTCTGTCTATGAACCTGGGCGGGAAACCGTTTTCCATCAAGGTTTTCCGGAGATTACGCAGTTCTTCTTCAATCACTTCCTCGCTGCATATCTTCCGAATCCTCGAGGAAAGAGCGTATATCAGGTTCCTCTTTCTGCTTAGGGGCACGAAGCTTTGGAAGTTGATGAATTGACCATTCCAAGTAGGTTTTTTGTATATGGATCTTTTCAGAGAGTTGTTGGCGTTTCTTGTCAGCTGGACGTCGAGGAAGTGAAACATTCCGTTGGATTCAGTCTCAAGTGTGAAGTCGATGTTTGGGTGGGCGTTATTGAAGATTTGAAGTAGGTTTTTTAAATCACAATTCTCATCACAAATAATGAAAGTATCGTCGATGTATCTCTTGTAGAGATGAAGGTCGTTGATAGTTGATGATAGGGGGTTGTTTTCTAAGCTAGCCAAAAAGCAGTCGGCTAATAGGGGTCCTAAGGGAGAACCCATTGCTACCCCATCTACTTGCCTGTATATTTCTTTGTTGAAACTAAAGTATACGTTGAAGGTGCATCGTAGTAACAGTTCTTTCAGGTAATGGATCGGTATACCAACATCGATGCTATTGGATTGAATGTAGTCGCAAAGGAAACAAACGGTTTCTGTCAATGGAACGTTGGTAAAGAGAGAGACAACATCCAGGGAAGCCATTTTCTTTTCTGCCACATTGACATTCTTAATTGAATCAACAAAGTCGAATGTGTCACGGAGGCTGTGTCTTGAAAGCTTCTCTTTCACCGGCCCGAGAATCTCCACCAGCCATTTCGCGATTGTATGATATGGGGAGTCTATCATATCTAGTATTGGGCGGAGTGGGACGTCTTGTTTGTGCACTTTAGGTAAGCCGTACATGCGCGGTGTTGTAGAACCAGATGGGCGCAGTTGTTCGTATAGTTTTGAACTGATAACTGATTCGTCTTTCATTTTCTTCAATGTCTTTGTTAGCTGGAGCTCCGTCTGTTCGGTGGGATCTTTCTGTGGAGACTGTTTCTGAAACTTTTTCTCATCAGATAGTATCACCAAGAGTTTGTTTAAGTAGTCTGATTTGTTCATCAAGACGATTCCGGATCCTTTATCTGGTCGTGTGATGATCAAGTTTTCATTATCCTTCAATTCTTTCAGTTGCTTTCGATGTTCTTTGGATAGTACGTTACGAAGGCTGGGTTTTTTGTTGATGTAATCGAGGCAGCAACTTAAAACGGTTGATTTGAAAAGGTCTGCATTCTCATATGAGATGGGGGTCAGATCCTTCGTCTGGTCGATTAAATTCTCGAATTGGACTTTCGTGTTCAGTTCATTCACTTTTGACGTTGCATCACAAAACTTAGGTCCAAGTGCTAAGATTTGCATTTGAATTGGAGATAGTGGAATATCAGAATAATTGTATACGTATTTTTCCGGACAAGTAGGAAAGACGGTTTCTTTTGTAACGGACTTTAGGCTTTGGTTTAGTTTCATTATGACATCATCTGTTCTTTTCTTTGTAACCGTATTGGAGTAGTTTTCGAATGATGTTCTTTCGTCTTCAGATAGTTCATAGAGAACGTGGGAGCTTTTTGAGATATTCTGTTCTAGCTCAGGTAGTCTTGATCGCACTTCATCGATTTGATTGAGCGTGTGTCGTTTCAGTGTACGTGAGTTAGGGGATATGTGATTTCGTCTGAGATGTTTCCAAAATACTTTTTTTTTAGTAATGACAATCTCATCACCTTTCTTATCTAAACTTCCTGTTTATTCATGTTATTTTAAGTTTTCTTAAACCCTGTTTATTCATGTTATTTTAAGTTTTCTTAAACCCTGTTTACACTACCATATTTTCATACCCACTCTTCCTGTTTATTTTGTCACCTTACTATTTCTACATATTTAATCCCTGATTGCATAAACAATTATTCATCATACTAGTTTCTTATCCAAACATCCTGTATATTTTGTTATTTCTACATTTCTAACCCCCAATTGCATAATGTCAGTCTTCTTAGTTATTATAATGCTACTTTGTTCGAGTTTTATCCATCCCCCCCGTTTGTTACGTCATTTTAATTCCTAATTGTAATTTTTATTAATTTGACCCCTAACCAGAAATTATTCTGGAACTTTCCTATCCATTTGATATAAATACACGAATGTACAGCCTAGATGATGACTTCGTCGAAAAGAAAATTTTCTTCGCTGCAATTGTCTTTTTATTAAGTCTGAAGTCATTATTATTATTCCCTTGAGTTCCGAGTGGAACATAGGGCTTCAACAACACTTCCTTCTGTTTTCTACCATCCTCTTTAGCTTGGTCTACGGTTGACCAAACTCACTCATCTCTTCCTCACACGATCTCCTTCATGTCGCCATAGCACCAACAGCCCCCTCTTCGCTTCCCGTTGGGATTTCACTCGAGCAATGGCCTGGCGTGCGATGTCATTTGGTGGCCTCCTCAGTGTATGCCCAATCAATCCATCTGTATTTTCTCTTAAATATTTGTTGAGCAATAGGCTGTCACCCCTTGGTTTGTTCCCATAGTTTTTTGTTGCCTATTCTTTCTAGCTGGCCATTTGATCTTCAGTATGGAGCCAACGAAGTGGGTGGCTGTTGATGAAAGTCTGCAAACTGTTGGGAATCCTTTTCAGGACACGCTAGCCAAGTTTCTGACCAGTATAGAAGAACCTACTTCACATTGGTGTTGAAAATGCGAACCTTGTTCCTTATTCTGAGTGTGTCAGATTTCCAAACTGGTTTCAGGTTGGTTGATGAAGGTGTACCTTATCTTTCCGATTCTGGCTTTGACAACTTCGTCCTTTCCGCCTGTAGTTGAAATGATGCTTCCCAGAAAAGAGAAGGGAAGGATCTGCAGCAAAGACATCTGTCGATACAAGTCTGAAGCAGCCCTGTCAAATACTTTTGGAGAGATGCACGCCACAAGTATCTTAACCATACAGAAGAAGTGACCCGACACTGATTTTGGAAATCTGTTTTTTCTACTTTATGCTGATTGAAGCAGATTTCCAAACTTTATTGAGGAGTGATGAAGATCCACATAGCCTTTTCGATTCTGGATTTGACATCCTCATTCGCGCTGTCGCCTATAGTTAAAACGATGCTTGCTAGATAAGTGAGGGAAATGACCTACTTCAAATTTCTTCTGTTGATAATGACTGGTGCTTACTGGTGTTGATTGTTTATTTTCATCACCTCTGTATTCACTATCTTTCCCTAAAGTCTTGTCTTTTCTGCTTGCTTCTGCTACAAACTTGTTAATTTCCACTTGTATTATTAATTATTGATTGTTTTCCTTTTATGGTGAGAGCTGTCTGCTAGCCGAAATCGGTAGACACCAATTTAGGTCAGTGTTTACGTCCCAAATCTTGGTTGCGAGAAAAACCAAGAACAAAGCCTAACCTTGAGGAACTCAACAACCAATCACAGCAGACTTAGCGTGGGCAGATGTGATTCGCAGATATATCACTTGACTGTCTCGGAAACGGCAGCAAAGAGATGACAGAATAACCTCCAGTAGGAAAACAACCAAACAGAAGACGTTGTTCCTCTGCTGACAATAACACTAATAGTGTACATAAAAATCTATAAAAATCTATCGATTTTCTCAATAAATGATTGGTTGCCTGGCTCTTGTCTTCTGTCGTTAAACTTTGAGTTCCATGTGGAACATAAGGGTTTCAAGCTTTTGAGCTCTGAATTTTTAGTAGCAATTATTTAATATAAGAATAAAACTTGGGCACTGTGGTAGAGTGTAATTACATTATGGGTAAATTTTTATTTTGATAGAGTCTCACAGTGTTATACAGTAATATTTACTGATGACGTTTCGAGCACAATTTATTGCTCATAATCATATCAAGGTAATCACACGACTTCCTAAATTCATTTATACAGTTCCATTGTTTTTCACTTGATTTTCACTTGATTTGATTTGTAGTATTATTTTCCATATTTCAGGTATGAGTGATGATTCATTCCTATTGCATGTGTTGGGTGTAGATTCGATGAACAAAGATTCAGTAATCAACCTCTCTCTCCACCCACCTAGATTACTTTTTAGAATTTTTTAACAGAGCTTGTCCCTCACTCAGGGACAAGCTCTGTAGGTTAAAGGACCCAGTGGACCCAATTAGACAAAATAATATAATTTACAAAATACCTTACAATGACTGTGAGGTCAACTACATAGGTCAAACTAGTAGGTCAGGAATAGTCAGATTGTCAGAACATAAGAATTTAGCTAAGGTAAGAATGGTTGACCCAGAGAAGATAAGTAATTTAGAAAAAAGCTCGGCAATTGCAATGCATGCATTAACACACAACCACACAATAGGGTGGGAGAGGGTTAAAATTCTAAAAAGTAATCTAGGTAGGTGGAGAGAGAGGTTGATTACTGAATCTTTGTTCATCGAATCTACACCCAACACATGCAATAGGAATGAATCATCACTCATACCTGAAATATGGAAAATAATACTACAAATCAAATCAAGTGAAAATCAAGTGAAAAACAATGGAACTGTATAAATGAATTTAGGAAGTCGTGTGATTACCTTGATATGATTATGAGCAATAAATTGTGCTCGAAACGTCATCAGTAAATATTACTGTATAACACTGTGAGACTCTATCAAAATAAAAATTTACCCATAATGCAATTATTTAATTTTTACAGGAGTGGGGTTGCTAGTCTCACGCCTGACCCTCTCTCTTTAGTGCGTCTACTACCAGCTGAACAAGGATGAGGAATACGTAGGCCGAGGATCCAAACCCGGACCTTAAGCATGGTTGACGAGCATTCTACCGCTCCAACACCTACGCTCTACCTATAAGCCTTCGAATTAGTGTAACATTAGGCATAAATCGTCTGCGAAGCCCATATCTTCCAAAGTTTTCCTATCAGTCCAAAGTTCTCCAGGCTTTTCGTTCCACAAAGCCCAAATTTCGTCTGCGTTAATGTAACTGATAAGATTTAGCTTGTAGTTAATAAGTGTAGTCATTGCAGGCACACAGAAAATCAGTGGTAGCTAGAATAGTTTAATAATGGTTACCTGTCTGACTTCAGCACTTGGAATCTCTGGGCAGCAAAATCAACCCCATAATAGTTGCATATGCATATTTTGATTCGGATCTTCCAGTAACTGTAATACATTTCTACATTAAATTATTTCCATCTATAAAAGTGTCATATACTAATAAAGAAAGTGTTAATTTCCCTTGTTATATTCTGACACCAACCAACATTAATTAGAGAACCACTGGAAACCAGGGAATCCTGAACCGCTGTCTCGACTTATTTTGAAACTCCACTGAAGGGAGCGTCCACCACTTCACCAGAGATAGAACCTGAGATCTTCAGGTTACAAGCCGAAGCTCGTTGACCATTCAGTCACTAATGCCAGATCTCAGTGACCCATGAATTATAATTTTATCAAATCTAACAGTTGCAATTAAATAAATCCAAAGCTGAATATCAATCTCCAGCTCATTAATGACTCCTGGATCATTATTGTGAAGCTGCAGTGAGAGGGCATAACTAGTGGGGTCCACCATATCAATGTGAAGCAGATTCTCATCGAAGGCACTAGTTAAGGGTAGCACTTTATGACGTATTTACAAAGTTAGAGTTCACGGATCATTGAATGCCTTCCTAGGTGGCTAAATTATCCACGAGCTTTGTCGCATAACCCGAAAGTCTCGAGTTCTATGCCTGGTGGGGTCGCTGGTGGACAATGATGAAGATTCCGAAACTATGAGGGTGAAACAGCTGTGCAGTGCTTCCTAGGGGAAGGCGGTTCAGGGATCTCCTTCTGATTGATATTGGTTCGTGTCGAGGTCTAACAAATCAAAATAAATAATCCAAATATCTACAAGTTCCACCCTCTTAAAAAATTTCATGATTAGTATTCTAACTTAATTTTAGCCTTTTCTGGCGTACGTTATTTGTCAGTAAAAGGGGATAGGCAGAATTTTGTAAGATTCAAAGATGGATTTTGTTGCGAAGCACTTGGAAACAAATCATTAACAATTTAGAGATTCTCTAAAAACTTGTTTCATCTGAAGTAACTATTAGATTAACTGGATTTCAGCAAGTAAACTGTTATGAATCTCTCATATATTTTGTATGTAGTGAAGTGTTTCAAAAATCTCAAGTACACCTTAATTTTAAAGAGAGGTAAGTCATTGAGTAGGTGAAATATGACGCCAGGGAGCATAGAAAATTGATATCAAACGTGAGGTTACTTAAATACAAACAAAAAAACAAATCCTGTGAGGAATAACGTCAGTCAGCTGTCTCAACACCATATCAATTAAAATGTATATTAGATAGTGTAGGTAGATTCAAAGTTCAGTCCCCAGGTGAACGAAGGTTGGACATGATGCTAGTAAGCCTACCCCATAAGAAGCAACCTAACCACCACCAGTAAACCTTTATAGCTCAGTACCTCCAGTACTTCAGGCTTAAAGCTCCTTGTTCCTCTCCAAATTCAAAATAATGAAAAATAATGTGATCAAACTGTAGTATAAACCCGTCGAAGGAAATAGACCAAGTTTGCATTATGTTTCTTCATGTCTGCTGAACTCAATAAATCACCAACTAGTAGAAGTTGGAATTCATGCGCCACTGGATCTGGTCTCAGTGGCTGAATGGCTTACAAGCTTGTCTTTTGACCAGAAGGTCCTGGGTCTGAATCCCAGTAGTGAGCGCGTATTGCTGAAGAGTCGCAAACTGGGACGAAACAGCTGTCCAGTACTCCCAGTTGGTTTTCCAGTGGTCCTCCAACCGATCTCAGCTCGTGATCACACTTCAAACAAATCAGAGCTTTTCTCATGTAAACATCATGGCTTTCTAATGTAAATCATATGCATAGAAAGTATAAAATAGTAAAAAATTATAGTTTTATTTCACTTCAACTCACTTCTTCTATAAAATGTTCAGCTGTATCATGAATTCTTTGTTCTATTCTATTGACTATATCCGCCGCCTCACGTATATCGTGTATTTGCGACTGAACTTTACCAATTCGTTGACAGGTGACATCTAAATTCCGTGATAATTCATGGCGTAATTTTGTAACAGCTTCACCGAAACTTGTTACTTCATGTTCACGATGTGTATTAAACGTGCACAATACACATATACACAGTGAACATGCATCACAATAGAATCGAACAGTTTCACCAGGATGATCTTTACACTCAATTTCACTATGTGATTGTAATTCAAATGTTGAATGATCTTTAGTGACTTTTGTATTTCTATGCCGTTGAACACATTCATCACAAAGCAGTTTATTACAATCTAGACATTTTGAAGTTGCTTTCGGTGAATGACTTAAATTGGCTGAACTAGCACGTTGTTGATTAACACTGTTATAACCATTAGCAGTAGTAGTATTATTAGTTGTGGCGCTGTTATTCCCATTGATTTCTGATGAATTAATCTTATTCAACGGTTCACTTGAATGACCCCTATCACCACGACTTACTTGTGAGCATATCTCACATTCACCATAACGTAATGGCTTTCTTTCTAAACTGGGTAATTGATGTAACGAATCGACACTTTCATTCACATTACTAGATACCTGGCGATTATCAGCGGAAGTATTATTCCTAGGTGTAGTTGGACTACCAATAATTGTAGCCGTTGACGAACCATTCGATGAAGCTCTTTGTCTCAGAACTAAATCAGTTAATCCAGAGATAAGAAAATTATCAGGTAGACGTTTAACTCCACCCAACGGTAATTGTGTACGTTTACGGCATAATGGACATGTAAAGTCACGATAATCTGTGTACTTGTTGTAGGTGACTTCAGCAGAGATATGCTTTTCAATGCATTTAGCACAGAATGTATGCAAACATGCTAGACATTTTGGATTTGTATAACTATCGAAGCATATTTTACAAACTAAAAACTCGTCATGTATTTCTTGAGCTAATCGACCAGCTACTGTGCCTAAGAATGGATCATTCGCCAAACGAGTTGTATCAATTCTTGGCAGATTCTCATTCAATGCAGCATCATCTTCACATTGTTTTGTTGTAGGTGTTGTTTTCTCTACACCGTTTTCAGCATCATCATGATGAACTGTAGGAGAAAAATGGAGGAGGGGAAAGAAAAAGTAACATGTATAAGAGACTTATAGAAATATATCATAGTAATAGCTTTAATCTTAACAGTGTTCATCATACAATGTACAGAATTTTCAGCGATATTTATCGCATAGTGCTATCTGACCTGAAGCATAAACCAAACCATAATAGTATCTCTTCTTCGGCCACTTCGAGAAATGTACGACGCTCGGTTGAATGTCAGTTATAAAACTGTTCAGGAGTACATTTTGAGAACTAAGGTCACTAGTGAGAAACAGTCATCTCATGTTTTGGGATACCTTACCACTCAGGATTATGAATTTTTTATTTATTTATTAGAAACCTGTGAATCAGCAGGCTGTAAAACTTTTAAATACTTACAAGAGGGAATAATACGATAAAAACAAGCTCAAAAGGAGAATTTATACGCAACATATTGATAGGGGTTTTTGGCAGCCTAAGTTTTAACCAGGCCACCTGCTTTTTCAAACTTGTTTGATTTGAAGGGGTAAATAATTCCTTAAAAATTACTAA
Source organism: Trichobilharzia szidati (assembly GCA_944472155.2). Classification (NCBI taxonomy): domain Eukaryota; kingdom Metazoa; phylum Platyhelminthes; class Trematoda; order Strigeidida; family Schistosomatidae; genus Trichobilharzia; species Trichobilharzia szidati. Next base: position 39,116,703 of record OX235272.1, read on the forward strand.
ACTACAGCACTGGATGCCAAACTTCACTGTTTAAGTCGACTTGGAAAACCGAACGTTCGCAGGGAAACATTCATCTGTCTGTTTGTCTGGTTTCAACATAGAACTTTGCACCGATGTGCAGCATTTCGAGTCGCCACACTTAACTCAGCATACAAAACCACAGAAGAAATTAAAAAGAAACGCAAAATAGAGACAGTAAACAGAGATATGAGGCAAAGAGAATAGTAATATCGAAGAACAATATTGTTTTATTGGAAATTGTTAGTCACAAGGAGTGGATGCATCTACTCCATTGAGAACGATTGTCTCCAGCCATTGGTGTCTATCGTCTCAAGGACCCCAACCAGGAAGACTACACCTTCCTACGTGGCTTAAGCTAACTATTGTAGATTTCAATGACTGATGAAGTCATATTTTCGTTTGACCACCACTGGCTCCTTTCCAGCCTGACCCTAAGTCAGCTAACATTGCCCACTGTCGAGGAAGACGATGGCTAGGCATGCGTAACACAGTTCTAACCATCTCAGTCAATGTAATTTCACCACCTAGTCTATTGATTTCCCCTCCCTCCTTACCTAACACTCTACCGAAGCCTAACCTCAATATTGCTGACCTTATTATATCATCACCCCACACGGGAGATAGAACGCGAGCACCTATGATCAAAGACAGATAGCTGGCTTTTTCATGCCTTCCACTTTCAATGGCCAGGTCGCAATCACGGCCATAGAGGAGGATGGAGCGGACGGCTGAGCAGTACATCCACCCTTTAGTCGATAGCCGGATATGACGTCAGTGCCAGAGACGGCGTGAACTGGCATATACGAAACTAGCCTTCTGTATCTGGCAATCAACCCGTTGTGGCTAAAGCAACTTCCTAAATAAGTAAAGTGGTCAACATGCCCCACCAACCACTTCACTCCCTAATTCTAAGCTAGGAGTTAGTGTAGTCCAGTCCTGTAGCATCAACTGACATTTGGCGAGAGCGAATTGCATGCCAAACATTCGCAGATTGCAACTTAAGGTGTTAAGAAGACTGCATTATGCAGCGTCTTCACTAGAAGGACCACATCATCTGCATATTCTAACTCAACGAGATTATTCCCTGATGGTAACAAGTCAATCCCTAAGTCTCTGAATTGAGTTACGGTTAAGTCCATTAGTATATCTATGGTGAAGTTGAATAGAAATGGGGACAGTGGGCATCCCTGTTGGACATCACTAGTTGTCACCACTCCAGATGACAAGTCACCGTAAGCACTCATCCATACCATTCGGCACACTGTCATGTTGTGTCCAGTCTTTCGTACACAATTCCTAGCTAGCTAGGCGATCATCACTGGACCAAGAATCTCATTCCGAATTACATCTCGTATTCTGCACAGTCAGTTTGTCGTTTTGATTTAATAATAATTATTACGGTCGCCCTTATTTAAAAACAGTGCTTATGATACAGTGTGGAATTCTCACTATTGAGTACAATAATGCATCTAATTTACTCAATAACAATAAATAACATTACAGAGTATACGTAACCAAAATTGATAATAGCAACATATTGGTGTTAGATGTGACAATAAAGATAAGACATCTGAATCAGTGTCACCATAAATTATAAACAGAAGATAAAAGAGCCAATTGTTATGCTAATACACTGTAGATCATAAGTTTCACGCTTAACATTGTCTCTATCATACAGAACATGGGATGGCCAAATACTGTATTTCTGAGTTCCTCTACTTGATTGTGCAAGTGTATAATCTTTTATAGTGACTTCTAGTCCTCCTACCTAATGAGATGGAAATGGAGAGTCGTGAATAGAGAGAGTGTTGAGAGAATCAGACAATATGGATTTAGACCATTTCTCACATGAGTTTTCAGGTGTCTGTCGACTACAATAGTAACGAGCCAACTTAGTAGTGGCACACTACTTGCCCTAATGACAATCGTCAACACCCTTCACAATATGACATAGTTCCCTTTGTGGAACCCAGGACAGACTAAGAGGGAGCAATGGAGTACGACAGATAAAACTCAAGAGTTAACAAACTGTAAAGGTATTGGATGAACGATAGCTACCTGATTGTCTTAGCTCTTTAATGTAGAAGGTCAGGTGGAACATTTTCCTAGAAATCGGAAAGACACGGGATGACCAAGAAAGGTTAGAGGAAGGAACTATTTTATTTTAATGTTTGACTTAATTTCCATTTCAATGCCCCCTATGCTACAAGCACCAAGTGAGCGAATAATATCGTATTGATCATATTTATACTTGAAGGTGAATTTAACTGCCTGGCATTTGGAGGGATTTAACGTGAACCCACTTAACTTAGACCACTGTTTTATGTCCAACAGTAAGCTACTCAGTTTAGAACAGTCAGGACAAGATGTAACTGGCAACCACACAGTTCAGATCATCAGCATATTCAACAATGTTTATGTCTCCCATCTAAGCAGAACAGGTACTTTGGGAGTTGCGGAATCAAAAATTCCGTTTATATTACAGCTCATCTTGAGTAAACGTCGACATTTTTTCATTTCCTAAAGGTTCTATGTACCCAATAATAAAATTTAAAAGGACTGAGTTTAGTAAACGAAGGATATTCTTTTCGATAATTGAACTGAGGAAATATCAGTGACAGTGGTAGGCTGGGACAGATGGATTTTAAGCACGATTCATTTTTAACGTCAAACTGTGTGAACTTGTTTCACGCTATGAAATTATGCACGAATTTATACATAAGAGGGCAAGTTTAAACGTTGTTCTGATTGATCCAACGCCTGCTTTTTGAAACGATGCTGGGAGACGTATGAAAAAGTGACCACATAATGACCTATATACATTAGATCAATAACAACTGTACACAAAAATTCCAACAGTACAATTTGTCACACTTCATCAAAATAAGAAAAAAACAGAGAAATTCAGAGGTACCATAATAATAATGCCGCTTGTCACGTGATCCACAACGGAAAACTCAGCAAGGCGTTCGAAATACATACAGGGGTAAGACTAGACAGCCTATTTCTAATCGTGGTGGACTGGATTACACGGAAGAATGTGCTTGGGAGCAAGAAGACAGGATCACGTTGGACCACTGATAAGAAGACTCTAGATGATCTGGACTTCGTGTTAATTTGTGTCTATTATCACACAAACTCGAAGACTTACATGCGAAAAGCAACAAACTATTCGAAGAAGCAGTGAAAACAGGACCTCATGTGAACACAAAGAAGATCGAGGTGATGAAGATAACAAACCAACAGCAACAGCAACCAGCATTAACCACCATCAACGGGAGACATTTGAATGAGGTTACTTCCTTCACTTATCTAGGCAGCATTGTTTCAACTACAGGCAGTCGGATAGCACGGGTGAAGATGTCAAAACCAGCCAACCAGAATCGAAAGAGCAAGATACGCTTTCATCAACCTGAAACCAGTTTGGGAATCTTCTGCAATCCACCTCAGCATAAATTACAAGATTCGAATTTTCAACACAAATGTGAAATTAGTCAATTAGCCAGTTCTTTTATACGGGTCAGAAACTTGCACTAAGTGTCCCGGAAAGGATTTCTGACAATTTACAGACTTTTATCAACAGCTACCACCTTCTCTTGCTCCATAGTGAAGATCGGTCAGAAAGAATTAGCAACAAGAAACTCTCTGAGGCTTACTGGCTGGCTAATTGCTCGACAAATATGTAGAAGAAAACAGAGATGGATGCGGCATACACTGAGAAAGCAGTCGAATGATATCGCGCTCAATACAGGCCATCACTCGAGTGGAATCAGAAAGGGATGTAACAAGTGGGTCATCAGAAGGTGACATGGAGGATATCGTGTGGAGAGGAGGAGATGAGAGATTATGATCAATCGTAGGGCCATTTGAAGAAGAATGCAGAGGTTAGAACAAAGAGGAGATATGTTTTTGAAGCCCTATTTTTCACTTGAAACCCAAAGGAATAATAATAAACCAGAATTTATGATAGTAAGATTAATAACACGGAGAATTATAAGAAATTAATGAATCCGAAAGATCATCAAAAGTCAACCCATTTGGCATATCATTAACAGTCTTCAACCAAGTGGTCTTTAGATTATCAAGCATCCTGACCTGATAGTCTTCACCCTCATTTGTGACTGCAAACCAGTAGTTAAAAATCTTATGGATTAACGTCATGTTTCAGTTTGATTCTTCCCACCTCCCCCTGATTCTTATCCAATCCAGTCCTGCTTTCAAGCGATGATTTGCAGAGATTTAGCTGATTTCAGTTCTGACCATGAACTGACTTCATTTAAAGAACCACTGGAAAGGAGGGAGTACTGGAAAGCCTCCTCATCTCAGTTTGAGACTCTTCAGTGACGGACACACTATACCTTCTGTTTATGAAGCGAAAACCATTTACTATTCATCCACTGAAGCAGGAATCCAATGTACCATCAGTTATAATTTCTGCTAATTCGTGGTACAGAGTGACGGTAAACCAAAGTCTTTGGTATCTGCCCCACGTTCAGTTTGGGGTATCCCGGCGATCACGACTTCCAACTAGGAAATTAGGCGACTTCGTCCTACATATAATCAACAGTAATCACTGGAATAATTTTCAGGCATTGATTTTCGGAGATTTTATTGATTTCAATGGTTCTCCGAATAAAGTCAATTCCTGAACCTAACCGTATTTGACATCCTATCTCTCATTACTTCACTGGTAACTAGTGATATATTTATATATATCACTAGTAACTAGTTTGATCTGTCTAGTCTTTTGTCCAATCAAAAGTATCCAATACAGTCCTACAGAAGGTCAGTTGCGAGCTCTAATAGCTCAGTGTTAACGTCTCTGGCTGAAGGCGGCACTAGGTGACGCGATTTCAAATCTCAGAAGGGACATGAGTTGTTCTTTCAAGGCGCTTGCAGATACGCCTTGCTGACTGGTAAATGCTAGCTAGCACGAAACCTAGGTCCAAGGCATCCTACCGATTGACTTTAACCACCTAACATCAACAATTCAAAGTGCATCGTGATGTTGAGCCACCTAGAATGATGTCCACACTGCAAACCTGACTGATAGAATTCAGTGTGCACCAAAGAAAAGACTAGACACATCACACCTTTTACTAGTGTTCAATAAAAGTATTATTTATAATATATGTAATTTAAGGTATTTTTATTATTCTTGTCTCACTATAACTTTCTTACATCATTTCTTACTACAGAAAAAACTCCTTATGATAAACAAAATGTATGTTTAAGTGTTTTTTTTGTAAGTCACTTTGTTAAATGTCACAGACTGTAGGCAGATGACGGGAACCAAAAAAAACAAAATGGATCAATGTTATTCTGCACCAATGTTTGTTCTACTCCTTTTCAAACTAATAAAAGGAAATTTTTGTATAAATCAATCCTAACTCGACTAAAATTGCTTGAAAACGAGGGCGGTGGCTTGGTATGCAAATGCCTTAACCATCTTAATTGACGAAGCGTCACAATCTCATCGATTGGTTTTAACAAATTTACCTAACACTGTATGGCTTACTTCATTATTACTGACATGAGAGACAGGACGTCAAATACGGGTAGGTATTAAAAATCTTCCCGATTCAGCGACCATGTCTTACAGTCGTAAAGAAGGATGAAGGGAACTGTTCAGTAAAACACATATACATCCTCTTCTAGATCGTATAATATCACGCTTGTGCTAAAGATGATACAGACCGACAAATACGAGAAGAATCTTGTTTAACGCTCCTGAAATATCTTCAGCTATCAGTCCGTTAAGGCTGATATAAATTCCCAACAAAGTTAAGTGGACATGACGTCTTAATAATTCACTGCCTAACCTTTAAACTAGAAGCCAATGTAACCGAATCATGAAGCAGTATTATTGTGATTTATTATGTTCATAGTACAATGGTGAGTATTTCTACAGAATAAAAGAAATAATGATTTCAGTTGTTAGATTTCATCACAAACTGGCATCATTTAGTTAACACTGGTAAACAAGGGAGCACTGCACCACTGTTTCGTCCTCACGGTTTGAGGCTCTTCAGTGGCCTAGACCCAATACTTCACCAGGTATAGAACAAAGTTAGAATCGACGCATCAACGAGCTTGGTCTAGTTAGTAACCTGAAGGTCTCGCATTAGATCCCTGACTATGGAATCGTGGGTAGGTACAGCTTAAGTGTCCCTAACTAGGAAGTAGCAGCTGTTCGGTGATATCTCCAGCTGATGTGTTGTTTTCTGAAGAAATCTAGTAAGGGTCGTCAGCCACAGGGTTAGAGATATATGCTCAGAAGAGGTAACTGAAGATAAACTAAGGATTGGATATGACACCCTAAATGAAAATAGCTATCCAGAAACGTTCATCAAGGAACACATGACCAAGAAAGCAGAAAAGGACTATTCTCCATCTGCAAATAAGAAGCCTCTATACATACAGCTGCGATTCAAGGGTGACGCACCTAGTGAAATAATTACTAACAAGTTAAGAAAATCGATTCAAAGAACTTCTAATGATGGTAAGCTACACGACCGATCGTGATTCCTCGACTGAAGGATGAAGTATATAGACTAGCCACTTCTAATTGTATCTACCAATTCAACTGCACTTTTTGTGGAGCTAGTTATATTGGCCTTGGCTCTAGGAACTTGATTTTCCCTGTTAGCTCGGGAACGTCTACCAGTGTGGTGGCTTAATAAAGGTGTAGTAAAAACCATCAGCAGTTCTATCACCTGGTCCAAACCGGTCACAAAGCCAGCCAGCATTGAAGAATCCTTCTCTATCACCTACTGGGTACCAAATTAATTGCCAGAATATATCCAGGTACCGCATATTCCAAACGCCTTAGACAACCAGTGCTCTGTGCGCAGAAGAAGCAAGTTCAAACATTATAGATTCGATGTTATTTAAACAACATTAATATTGTTAATAACATTAGTTCATTCATTATAATGTATATATAGCTGTAGAACCTGATGAAGAGTAGGTTATCGAAAAGAATATTCTTTGTATAGTAACCATTCTTTTGGAAACATGTTAATGGGAAACTGATCCAAGTCCCCAGAAATCGTATAATTTGGAAATAATGATTTTTCTAACTGACAATACTCTGTACAGCTTTAGACTCTTCTGCTTTCAAACTATATCTAATTAACTGACTTACTTCGTCTAGAATTGTTCACTACCCGTTACAATATTTATCGCCGACAATTAACATTTGCACAAAAATAGACCCAGTATTGTCAACATTATTATTGGACATAAATGATCTCAGGTAATAATAAGTTTCCTATTACGGTTTCTTTTCTGATTCGTTTACATACTCTTGCTAATTTGTTTTAGTTACATTTAACTATTCTGTATTAATCTTCTTCTTTTGCCCGCCATACTGCCCCCCAACGTAGTTATTCACCTAGTTTTTGGCTACACTTTGATAAGGTCAATAGACAAGGCTTCTTTCATTTTCCCTCACTTTATGGCCTGATAACATTTAAACAAATTTATACATGTATGTGAATGTATATTTATTGAACAAGATAGCATATATGCATGAATTAGTGTTATTTAGAATAAGGAAATATATATGTATATATTGAATGATGAATCACTGAACATATTTTCCGATAATATTCATTATAACATTATTTTATTTCAGCCATTTTTGGACAGATAGAACATTATTTGTACAGAAGAAACAGTAAGGAAAAGAAGTTGGAGACGATGATCATGGAGGGAAAACAACGACTTGGGAAACCAGAATTACATAATCATGAATAATAATAATAATATGGTTTTCATTTCTCGAAGATTAATGGCTGATTTTTGAAGAACATAGTTCCTATGAAATAGAAGCATTTATCAGCATTTTGAGGAGGATAGATGTGAATTCCAGGATGAGTTTTACAATGACCAGATTGAATTACTGGGCTAACTAAATTTCCATCCAACAAAATGCTAAAATCACGAATTGGTAGAAGTTAGAATACATGGGCTAGGCATCCAGTTGGTCCCAGTGGCTGAATGGATTGGGGTAAGTTAAACTTTAAGTACCATTAACCACTAATGGAGTGCGGCCGCACCAATAACCTTGAAACGCTTACTGAGAAAGCAAATGAAACCCGGTAAATAATGTTGTCATCACCAATAAAATATGCTAATCAAAGTGTTATGCTATTAAATTGAATATCTGACAAGTTCCAGCTTATGTTTAGGAAAGATTAAGTTGCGGTTTAAGCCAAGGACAATTTAGGGCTAGGTTAACCTCATAAAAGCGACATTAGGTTTGGCTTGAGTTATAATACAGTTAGTTTTGGGATATTTTTCACGTAAGGGTTATGTTAAGGAAAGATCAGGTTTGTTGTTACGGTTAGAAGACTTAAATAATTACATGCATAGAATATGGTTAAATTACTCTGTTGATATAAGAATAGAACTTGTGCACTGTGGTAGAGTGTAATTCCATTGTGGGTGAAATTTATTTTAATAAAGTCTCATGACGCAATATTTACTGATGACGTTTCGAGCACATTTTATTGCTCAGTAAATATTACTGTATAACAGTATGAGACTTTATCGAAATAAATTTTACCCACAATGGAATTACACCCTGTTGATTGATGCACAAACCTAGAACTGAGAGCTACTTTTATCACATGTGAGAAAAAGGTATCCTCTGTAACACTTTTCTACAGATTTTATGCATTTTTGTCATAAATATATGCATTCCATACACAAGAATGCCTCATTCAGGTGATTGGTGCGTTCGAGGTCATTTACTAACTGATAGTTAGTGGTGCGTAAAGTTTAACTTTGCCACGAACTAGGATCTAGCCTTACAACCGGAAGTTCTTGGGTTCAAACCCTGATGATGAGTGCACATTGCTGAAGAAGAGTCCCAAAATAGGTGGACACGGCCGCCCATCCCCCGCAGTACTCCCAGCTTGTTTCCAATGGTTCTCTAACTGATAACAATCCGTCACTAAACTTGAAACACTGATTAAAATTTCCTATATTTCTGGTTGTTGTAGCTATTCACTTACGTCTTTGAGTTGCGAAATATACTCAGGTACAGTTTTATTTGCCTTTCCACCTACTGCTGTCAACAATATGAGACTGTTAAGCCAGTTCTATGGAAAATTATTATTATTATTCTGTTTGGTCCGAAGTGGAACATTGGTCGTCAACAGCACTTCTCCATTTTTCACTCTGTTCTCCGAAACTCCACAATTGCAGATAAGATTTATTCTTTTCTATTCATGGTCTCGGATCCACATTCAACTCGTTGTCCTTTTCCATTTGGATTAAATTGAAAAATCCTTTCTGGTGTATAACTTCTCTCAGTTCATTTCCATTTCAATCTGCAGATTTATTGGGTAGTGAAAGGACCCAGCATAAAATAAGTATATCATCCTTTCTCACGAATCGTGTGATTTACAATGTGATGGAGTTATCATGTGAATGTATCATTTCTCAGGTATATTGTGATCAATTATCGTCTTTGGTCTCACCTTGATCTTTGTCGAACCACCAACCAATCAGAATAGACATTTTCAGCCAATAAGAACAGCTCATTCTCACTTTTGTGAGCCGACTTTAATATGTTAAAAAATGTATAAATACCATGTGTTGTTTCTTAAAATGTATAATACAATATCTTACAGCCGCAGGCCAGCCTTTGTCTTTTGATATTTGCATGGCTCAATGAGGTGGAAGGTACAACAGACAAATAGGCATATTAGCTAGCGTACTAGTCGAGTTCATTAACGTTATGGTAGTTAACAGGCACAGACATAACAAAGTAACGAAAGGGTCAGTTCAGTTTAGTCATAACAGGTGGGGAATAGACTGTTGATTTGCCCGTTGACTGCCAGAGTTCCTTGTCATTAATTCTTTCTAGTGAACCATCTAATCTACAGTGTCAGCACTCTTCTTCACTCTTTTGTTCACAGTGCCCTGAAGACTGAACTTAGCATCTAACTTTCGTTGTTATTTCTAAATGGTAGGAAGTAGCTAACAGGAAATCTTCAATAAATATTTCGTGTTTGTTGGCACTTGTTATCAGGGTGTATCCGCATTCGTGAAGGTACTCATATCCCTTCTTGATGCTCCAGGTCCGAATCCCAGAAAGGACATGATTTCCTCCAAGACAGCAGGTAAGAAATACTGATGACTGCCAGCAAGCACGAAAACTAGTTCGAAGCTTCCTGCATACCACCTACGACCATCTAACAATAACTACTCTTGTTCAAGTTCGTCAAGAAAGACATTTATTCCATTCTCGTACGATTCTCAACTCTCACTTCATCTTGAAGTTATTGGCTGAAAATGCACCTTTATTTAAACACAACACTGGTAGGTGTTCCTGAGCACGAAACATTAAGTTCCTTGTTTACAACCGCCAATATAACTGTCCCCATAGGAGCAGCTGAATTCATAGATGCAATAAGAGTTGCGTAGCTTAGTTAGGTACTTCATCTTTCAGTCTTGGAATCTTAACCGGTTGGGTGGAAAATATAAGCGTCAGCTTACTGGCATTAAACATTCTTTGTTGTTGATAATTCCTCTTGGTATATCGCTTTTAAAATGTCGACGTTTATATGGAGACTTCTTTTTTTCTAAAGGATACAGTGATCTCAGTGAAAATCCTTGAATTATCGTTACGAAAGTGTAGAATAAATGTGAATTTTAAATTTGTTCGTGGACTCTACAGACAAAAGGATGGAGTGACAGTGAATGGGCTCCCCAATAGATCCCATTTTAGTGGATCTCTTTCTGAGTAAGCTAGAAAATGGTCCTTTAAACAATCTGATCGAACACAATTCTCATTTTAGCATCGGGTATTTATTTATTTTTTTTTATTTTGTTTTACAACTTGATTCCACAGCGTATTTTCAGTACAAGTGTGGAGTTTTCAGCATGGATATCGGTAGCCCAAATTTACAGGCCGACCATAGATATCGGGTGTGCGCCGGCAGGGGATCGAACCCCGGACCATGTGCATGGTCGGTGAGAGTCCTAACCACTGTGCCACCGACGCACGATGAAACGTTCATCTTATTGACTCAGTATCACTTTAGAGTAAAAAACAAAAACATTAATATTGTTATTAACAATCATTCTTTAAATATTATCTTCACATAACTATCGAACACCTGATAAAGAAGTTATCGAAAACAATACTCCTTGTTCACCCCAGCTGGGTGTATACTGACGAAGAGTCCAAAACTAGGACGAAACAGATACTCAACCTTCCCAGGCTTTTCAGTAGTTCTCTAACTGATGTCACCTCGTGATCCATACTGTAGCCAATCAAATCCCTGCAAATCAATACTTGCCACTACTAATCATTCTTTTAAAATGCATAATAGGCATCTTTAATCAAACAAAATTATTCAATCGTTTGTGTACGGGAACATTATAACCAACAGTTTTATTGAATTGTTTGACCTTAAGATCTATACTATAAACATTCAAGTACATATGTATAAATTATTTTTTCTGGAAACACCTACACACAGGAACATAAACATGGGATAAAAGTCATGTTAATGACTCTACTGTGGATAAACATCCTGTTTTTCTTCTTTAAAACAAAATATTTTTGTAATCAAAATAATATTGAATTAAGTTGTTTTGCCAAAGCAATTCACTTTTAGATAAATAGTTTTCAGTTTCATGTCGCGGTATATTTGAATAACAATTTTTAAGCAGATAAGATGCGTAATATTTTGTTGAACTTCTAAATTTATTGAATGCTTTTTTAAAACGATACTGGCTGTTGCTTTGGGAACCTTAATTTTTTGTGTTTAGGAAACCCTACAAGTGTTGTGATTAAATGGAAATGTAACCAAAACCATGCATATTAGATGATCTTGTCCAAACAGATTATAAAGCCAGCAGAATTGAAGAGTCTTTGTCTATCACTTATCGGGCAGCGAAAAAATTACCAAAAGCTTCTAGATACCGGACACTTCACACAACAGAAACTACTACAATTAGCCTAAATCAACTGGATTTCAGTGTATAGGAGAAACAAGTCCAACCAATATTGTTATCCTGACCTTAAGCATATTATCACTTACAGATGTTTTTGAACCGTAATCTATCGATTCGATTGATTGATTCAGTGTTATTCATAGAACACTAATGTTGTTATGATGATATTGGATAGTTGGAGGCAACCGGCACGATGCCTCGGACCTAGGTTTCATGCTAGTTGGCACTCATCAGCAAGGCGTATCTACAACCTTGGAGGAACTCATGTCCCTTCGGTCCTGCGTCACCCAGTGTTGCAGTCAGAGACGTTAACACTGAGCTATTCGACCTCGTGATTGACCTCCTGTAGGACTATAGTGGGTATTTTGATTGGACACTAGAAACTAGTGCGACGTGTCTAGTCCTGCCTTTGGTGCAGACTGAATTCTATCACTCAGGTTTGCAATGTTGTTAAATAACAATAATTGTTTAATTATAGTGATCATATAAATGTATAAAGTTATCATAGGGAATATTCTTTGTTCACTGAACTGAGCTTTTTTTAAAAGGATACTTGTCTATTATACTTTAAGGATGTGAAAAGCGACAGTTTTCCGATGATCACGGTTCATTTCCTCTCTCTAGTATATATTTTACAGAGTCATATACTTGGTATGATGAAGAAACAGACTTTCGTGTGCAACCCGTATGGACTAGGTCGATAGTCAAACGACCCGAATAAATTGAGTAGCTGTCTGTTAGCTAGGCAAATAACCAATCAGAAATCAGCACTTTTATAGACGCCTACTACTTGGCCTATGGTACTGTGCAGTTGATCTGTTTTTACGGTAATCTTATGATTATGATTATTTAACCACCCCTAACTCACTTCACCAGAAGGGACGCTTTAAAATAATAATAATAACATGAGTCTTCTCAATCACTAGTAACGGGCAAATAAACTTTATTCAAAGGCTGTATGAATGTCTATTGCTTTTGATAGGTATTCGCATGAATATTCAGGCACCACATTAGTGATATTATACTATCCGTATACTTGGATAAAGATTGCGATTTCACATACACCTTTCTTTTCATTATCACTGCAGTTCCACACAGTGGACGTGCCAGCAATTTATTTGTAGAAAGCAAACGCCAGTATAACAGACCTGTGCATTTCCAGCCTTATATTAGTATTAAATTCAGTCGACACAGGAGAAAGACGTTAGCCTGGAGGCTGCCATCTCGTGATCCTCAACGAATTTAACATTTTTTTCCATCATTTCATGACATAAATATTATTCTATAAATCTGACACCAATCGGCTGTCTAAGTAATCCTGACTGTGGAAGATACGAATCGCCCTCCGTAATAAGGGTATGGACTTCAGTCGGGTGTCATCACATTGATCTTTAAACACGAAACTTTGTATGTTAAATATGCCTGCCAACTGATCCAGATTTCACGGAATATACACATTGGATCATAGGAATTATTAAAACGACGGTTGCAGCGAAGAAAATTTTCCTTTTGACGAAGTCATCAACTAGACAGTAGTATATTCGTGTATTTATATTAAATGTGTGAGGAAGTTCCACAATTATTTCCGGTCAGAGGTCAGATTAATGAAATCACCAAGTGTAATAAACAGAAGATAGGTAGTGGCACTATTCTAGAAATATTTCAGGTCAAAGATCAAATTAAAAATTACAATGTGTAGTAATCTGGAAGATAGGGTGGGAAAGACAAAATAGGATTAAAATTACTGGAAAACTCTTTAGTTTGTATAATTACGGGTTAAGGATGTAGTATTAACGAAACGGGTAGGAGGTTCGGACATACAAATGCCCAGAATTTACCAGATGTTCTGCTATAGAACTGTATACCCCTTTTCGTACTATCTTTGCTAACCATGCTGTAAAATGCTCGCGGGAATATCACTCAGTTCGATAACAGAATTTCTGGTGAATTCTGAACATTCAGCCGCATTTAAAAATTCCTTCAAAACCGTAAACAAGATCTGATCCAACCTACAAAAGGGAGTGAAATCAAGAAATCTAAGAATTGCTGAGGCACTGGTGATCCAAAAACTTAATCCTACTCTCTGTGTGTCCAAATGAAATACGTCCGACCGTTGTCCCTATCGTGGCCATCGTGAAAAGTCAGTCTCACCAATAAGGATTATCCTATTGCCTTTCTTGTCCAATCTTCCCGTTTATTGATTCTATTTACCTTTCAAATCCTTATCTGCATTAATAGATTTGGTTACTGCTTTTATCTTTGTATGTCCGAACCTCCTACCCGTTTCGTTAATACTACATCCTTAACCCGTAATTATACAAACTAAAGAGTTTTCCAGTAATTATAATCTTATTTTATCTTTTCTACCCAATCTTCCTGATTATCACACATTGGGATTTTTAATTTGATCTTTGACCTGAAATATTTCTAGAATAGTGCCACTACCTATCTTCTGTTTATTACACTTGGTGATTTCATTAATCTGACCTCTGACCGGAAATAATTGTGGAACTTCCTCACACATTTAATATAAATACACGAATATACTACTGTCTAGTTGATGACTTCGTCAAAAGGAAAATTTTCTTCGCTACAGCCGTATTTTTAGTGATCAAGATTTCTCCAGTCGTTACTTTTATTTCATAAAAATCTTTCTGACGTCACATACAAATGATTTGCTGACATGAGTAGCTGGATACTACTGACGTCAACCTGTAACTGATCTACACACACCGGAAAACTATTTCACTAGTTTTTGAGGTAAGCACATCAGCGGGTTATACTTGATTTGACTCACCTCAGAGAAACAAATCAGTTCAAACCACTTTAATTCTAGATAGGTAGCTAGCTAGCTACCTGAACAAAGTAGCAGTACCAAAAGTTAAATTCGTAATTTCAAAATTACACCGTTAGAGATGAAATTTAAACCCGATTCCCTTTGGACACCGGAATTATTAATCGAAGCACAATGTATGATCTGCTATGATACCATAAATCCACGATGATATGTACTGTTGCGTAATGTGATTCAGAAACTGCCTCAGCACTATGGAGTGCCTACCCAAACCCCTTCTGGATCTCCTTCAATAGCTATATAATGATGACACATTTCAAGCGAATCAAAACTAAAGACTCAACGATGCATTTGCAGTGAGGATAACAGTAAGATAAGGCTGACCGAGTGAATCCCAGTGGTCACGAATTCTCAGTACGGCTTCAAGACATCCATCCAGTAACTATGATACAATTTAAGATTGGTATTTAGACTACAAGATTTTTCGTATTGATTCAGATCCTTACAAAATCCCGATACGTGAATGATAATAACAGTAGGAATGACAACAGTGAGTATACATGCATTTTATTTCAAGTTTGCCAGCGGAGTGATATGAGTTAGAGAACAACTGAAAACAAACTGGGAGTAGTGCGCAGCTGTTCCAGCCGTGTTTGAGACTCTTCCTCAGTAATACGCATCCACCGAGGCTCGAACCCAGGACCTTCCAGTTGCAAAGTAAGCTCACAGATCATTC
Source organism: Trichobilharzia szidati (assembly GCA_944472155.2). NCBI lineage: Eukaryota > Metazoa > Platyhelminthes > Trematoda > Strigeidida > Schistosomatidae > Trichobilharzia > Trichobilharzia szidati. The sequence goes on from OX235272.1 coordinate 39,132,233, forward strand.
AGCCACTGGGGTGTGACTCAATGGCCCAGTTCGTGATTTTAGCGTGACTACCAGCCAATGTCACCGGTGAGTCGAGTCCTAGTGGTTGAATGGTTTACGAGCTTGTATTGTAGCCGGAAGATCCTGGGTTCGAACCCCTCTCCCTGCTGGTGGGGACGTACTGCCGATGAGTCACAGACAAGGGCGAAACAGCCGGCTGTCCAGTACTCCCAGGTTTTCAATGGTTCTCTAACTGGGATCAATCTATGGTCAAACTCGTAAAAACTAAATCATATCCCAACAAACTTAGTCTTATACAAACATTTTAGTGTCTATATTTAGCATATATACCTTAAAATATAGTCTAATTCATTCACATTCATGTATACAATGAAAAGTGTTCAATATGATGTGTTGTAACTGTTGTCTGCTTTAAAAATAATAATAATAAAAATAATTTAATCTTAAATTCAGACAGTAATTGGTAGAATGAGACTAACAGTAAATCAGCAAATTTCACTGAATATGTCTAGAATTTTCTGTTTCTCTTATTCTTGCCATTATGCTAGAAAACAGAGAAAATTGCACAAAAAATGCATACAGACAAACACAAAATCAGCAGAGGAAGAAGCTTCAGTCTTTTGTGTTACTATTTGTCCAGACTGTCGATTTATAAGTGTGTGTGTGTTAGTGTGCGTGTGCGTGTGCGTGGGTAAGTGTCTGTAAATGTGAAATTGTCTCTGATTTTCAATGATTCAATGTTTATTTTACAAATATTAGACTGACTACAGGAGAAGAAAACACATGTCATGTTATTCTGTTTCATAGCATCTGATTACAAATCATAGTGTACTTTTTATTGTTATTGTTGCTATTATTAGGCGACTGTGTTCCGATTGGAACAGAGGCGGTCAGCTGAACCTTATTCATTTCATTGTGTTCTTTGCAGTCCTCTTTAACTGTCTCCACGATTGCCTATAAATTTTCATCTCTTTCTTCAATTTTACCCGTTGGATGTCTACGTCTAATTCGTAACTTTCACTTGTGGTTCTATTTCGTGTATGATGTGATTCAACGGTCTCTTCTGCGTATGTTTAGTCCATTTCCGTTTCCTTCTGAATATTTGTTGGGCGATGAGTTGTTTGTTATTTGGTTCTTTGCACTGCAGAGCTCGGTGTTGCTAATCCATTCTGGGCGACCATCTGATATTCAATATGCAGTGAAGACGGCTGTTGATAAAAGTCTGAAATAGCTTTGTTGAAAATGCCTTTGGTGACACGTGAGTTTAGTCTCTGAACCTTATTGAAGTACTGACTGACTTGAAATCAATTTTGAAAATGTGAATCTTATTTTTTATGCTGAACGCAGTGGAATCTTCATTATGTAAAGTATTAAAAGTAATATACGAATCTGAGATATGGGTCTTTTTTTGTTCACCAGCAGAAATGGGAGAAATTTGGAAGAAGCAACCTACTTTACCCACCAACCCACCTACCAGGGAAGCATCGTTTCAACAACAGACGGAAAAAACTGATGAGGATATCAAAGCAGCAAGGATCGGCAAAGACAGGCAAGCTTTCATTTCTCTCAAGTCTGTGTGGAGATCAACAGCACTCAGCATGAAAATGAAGATAAGATCCGAATTTTTAACTCCAGTTTGTAGTCAGTGCTATTATATACGGATCAGAGACTTGGCGTCGCATCACGAAGGCCACTTCAAACAAACTACAGACTTTCATCAACACCTGTCTTCGCTCAATACTACTCAAGATCAGATGCCCGGCCAGAAAAGATCAACAACAGGAAGGGATCTCTGGGAGTGAACCAACCAATTGTGCAACAGGAATATGTGTAGGAAGAAATGGAGGTGGACTGCCTGACTCTGACAACAAAAACCATTATCGAGTGACATCACACGCTCGAGTGGAAACCGAACGGGAAGCGGCGAGTTGGTCTTCCAAGAGTGACTTGGAGGAAGTCATGTGAAGAGGATATGAAAGCATGTGGGCAGACGTGAAGCGTGGTGAAAACATTGGCATAGAACCGAACGCAATGGAGACGTGCGGCTGAAGCCCCATGTTCCTCTAAGAACTATAGGAAACGATAATAATAATATAATAATATGTTCCCCGGTGATATTTTATTTCAGCCTTAAATATTCCGCATTTTATTGAAAATAGCTTTAGTTCTTCAGAATAAATACCACAAATATTAAGCTGATGTTTGGATAACAGAATTCAGTCTTGTGGATAGCTGTAGATTGTATCGGTGGTTCAGCGATAGGACCATTGAAAACCGAGGAGTATTAGACAGCTGTTTCATCGTTGTTTGGTGCTCTTCACCAGTACACATCGACGACACCATTTTATTTCAAACTCAGGACCATAGAATTAAACGGTGACGTTGTAAACCATTCAATCACTACAGCCGGATTCATTGGCCCATGAATGCTAACCTCTACCAATGCATGATTTTAGCACGACTTCTAGCCAATGTCATCGGTGAATATTTTTCCGCATACCCAACATAGTGGATCCGATTGGTCATGATCCCTCACTACAACTCCAGAAAATTCCATCCTGTAGCTAATAACTAATTAGAGGACGAGTTTGTCGGGAGTTCTAGTGAGATGAAATTGTCACCAGTGGGATCCACCAGGTAGAGGTTTATGACAAACAGTCGCTAATTACATTGCCTGGCGGTCGCAATAAATTCAGGATTTGATGGGGATGGAATTCATGGGTCCCAATGACTTAATTGTCTACAAGCTAGCCTTGAAGTCGGTAGGTCCTGGGTTTAAACCCTAGCAGTGATTGCATATTGCTGAGGAAGAATTTCAGACTGGGAGGAAGCAGTTGTCCAGTACTTCCTGCTGGATTTCAGAGGTTCTTCAGTCGACATCAATTCACGATCAAAGTTGAAGCAAACCAAATCTCTACAAACTGATGGCCAAAAAATTCACTTCTTTCTGTAAATCACATATCCAGTTATGTAACACATATAACAACACGGTTGTATAACTGATTGCTGTCATTGATTTACCGTATGCTAAATTTCTATTTATACCCCATATTTATCTTCCACTGAAAGGGGAAAAGGAAGGTACCCCATCAACTGACATTCGTTTTTCTTACCCTTAAAATGACGTCAAAGTACAGCATTCAAACATTCCACTAATGAATGTTATGTAATATGCAATTTTTCTTTTTAAAAAAATACTTGATATCACATAACTCGTGATTTCTGGAGAGGGAATAGCGGGGCATGAAAGTTAGTTACTGGTTACACTAACTAGCTGTTTTGCTGTCTAAATAAGCCTTAACAAGGAAAAAAGTCTTCGCATCACAGTGTAACTGTTGATGCAAGAAAGAAAAGAGATTTTCTTTTGGATATCTGTGAAAGAATTCTACACAATTTTTGTGTAGGCTGTGATAGTTAGACAGTTAGTCTTGAAGAGCAATTTAAAAATGCATGAATGCATATTATTTGTTTAAATCGCATGGTAGACAGCCAATACAGATAGAGAGAATTGATGTTGTAGAATGTTGCGCATCGGCCCGTCAGTTCAAGTTCATATATATTTTGAGAAAAAACACACGTGCAAGAAGGAACTATAAGATATTATTAAACTTAGTCGAATAAACATCAGTAAGCAAAAAAATGACTACATTAATAGAAGCTAGTTCGCCCAATTCCATACCATCTTAAAATTAAGCATATTCCACATTTCGGCAAGTTTTTTGTCTTTACTATTTTTATGCACTTCTCCGGTAGCATTTATTTGATACAAATGTTAATGCTGTACCGTCTTCCCTTAAGTATCTAATTCCTAGTTTATATTTCCCGAGGAACTGAAGCCCAAAATAAGCGCATGTGCATTAATAAAAAACCAACTATGCTTATAAATGAAAATGCAAAGTTTAGATTTATTAGTTGCCTATCTTTAAAATATTCACACAACAAACTAAAATCGTTAGGATGCCTTTCACAAAGGTTTCGCTCGTGTTAGAGCTCTTCATTAGCGCGGGTTTTAAACTTTGAAGAAACTGCTGTTCGCCGTAAGATTCAAATCTATATTTTGCCGAGTACTTTAATCAGAGATATCATTACTTTGCTATTCAGATTCATGGTTCATCTCCCATAGGACTGTAATGTAGACAGTGATTTGTCATTAAGATGTGATTAGTGACAATATGTTTAGCACTTAGTGTTGCGACTAATTAAATTCTGTCATTCAAGAGGTGAATTGTGAGCTTGAATACCTCAGTAGAGCCAACTGTTCACTTCTCACTAGGACTGCGTACAACGTCATCCTGTAGCTAGTCATTGTTATTTCATTTTGCCCCATAACCAGAAGCTCCTGAGTGTGTGCTATTGAAGAGTTCAAAACTAGGACAAAACAGCTGTCCAGTATTCCCTGGAAAGGTTTGAAACGCTTCTCTAACTGTCATCAATCTGTGATCAGACTTGAAATAACATTTTTTTTATTCCTTCACGTTCCCAGTGGAACATAGAGCTTCAAGCTACAAGCTTGAAGTTTCGGTAGCAGCGTTTAATTTTATAGGATGGAGTTGTTAGCCTCATGCTCAACCTTTCCTCTTAACCAGCTTTATTACTGGCTTAACGAGGTAAGGGAGTGTGTCGGCCAGGGATCGAACTTCGGACCATGTGCATGGTTGGCGAGCATCCTAAACGCTGTGCCACCAACGCACAAATAAAATAAATATATTTAAATTTGCTACTCATTCTCAAGTAACCTCTTGGAGTTGAATTTAACAGACTATGAATAAAACTCGAAGTTTTTGTTTGGCGTCAAATGCTAACCAGTAACAACTAGTCAATTTGAATCGTCTAATTTTGCAAGGGATCAGTTTTCAACCAGAATTACTTCTCAATAAAGTCTTTGAAATTCATCATGGATAGAATCTCTCAGAGAACAACAGGTAGTCTAAGGGTACAGTTACACCGTGTTTTCGAGTGACATGAATATAAGGAATATAAAAAAATACAGGTTATGAGGAATTTAAAGCCTCGATATTAATACCATATAAAGAGGAGAAATATTAGAAACCCTACGTAGGATTCTTAATGAGGTTGGAATTAGGGTGAGATTTAAACAAACTAACTCACTCAGAGATCAACTTTATCAGCTTAAGGATCCCATAGGTCTAATTTTTAAAAAAGATAGTATCATTTACCGAATACCACAGTAATGACTCTGAGGTCAGTTACACGGGTCAAACTAGTAGACCGGAGTCAGTTAGATTACTGGTACGTAGGAATTCGGACATACGTGAAATGACTGACCATGCCAAGTTGAATAATCTCAAAAACAATTCAGCCATCTCATGTAATGACACTATAGGATCGGATAAGGTAAACATATAAAGAAGTAGTAGTTAGATGGAGAGAGAAAGGTTAATCACTGAATTTTCGTCCAACGAATCAACAATGAACACGTGCATTCAACTATACAATAGATATGGAAAAGTTCAATGAATAATAACGGGAAGATAAGTAATATGTATGAGGCAAATTATGAAGCCACATCAATGATACATTGACACGAATATGATCAATAAACCGTGCTCGTAACGTCATCCGGTTGTCAATATTGTGTCACTGTGTGCCACATGAAATAAACTTATCTAGTAAGATTCAGATTTGCAACACAAATATCAAGTAAGCTCTTCTGTGTGGGTCAGAAACTTGACGGGCTCATCAAGGAAAGCATTCCCAACACGTTGCAGTCTTTTATCAACAGCTGGTTTCATTGGCTCTGTAATGAAGATCGAATGACCTGCGAGAAAAAATTAGGATTAAGGAACCATAAATATAACCTAACCAAGGGCCAGTCGCTCAAAAAATACATAGGAAAAAAAGGAGATAGATAGGGCACATGCTGAGGAGACCGTCGAATGACATCACGCGCCAGACCCTCGAGTGTAACGTGAATTGGAAACGACGAGTGGGTGACATGCAGGAGATCGTGAGGGGAGGAAACGTTAGATTATGAGCAACCGTGGGCTCAGCTAAAGTGGACAGCAGAAAGTAGAACAAAGTGGAGATGTGCTGTTGAAGCCAGTCCTATGTTCCACTCGGAACCCAAGGGAACAATAATAACAATAAAATATGTGTAGAGTTTTACTTATTGTCATTATTATTATTGTTCCCTTGGGTTCCGAGTGGAACATAGGACTGGCTTCAACAGTACATCTCCACTTTGTTCTGTTTTCTGTCGTCCTCTTTGGCTGGGTTCACGATTGACCAAACTGTTTCATCTCTTCTTCACACGATCTCCTTCATGTCACCCTAGGACGACCCACTCGTAACTTCCCATTTGGATTCCACTCAAGTGATGGCCTGCACTGCGCGCTATGTCATTCGACAATCTCCTTATTGTGTGTCTGATCCATCTCCATTTTCTCCTACATATGTGTTGAGAGATCGGCTCTTGGTTGGTTTGTTCCCAGACAGCCAGCGAGCCAGAGTTTCTTTCTACTTATTCTTTCTGGCCATTTAATCTTTAGACTTTTATTTGTTCAAGCTTATCTCCCATAGTTTGTATTGACTTGTATATTGCTTTCTTGATAACTTCTCCTTATAAAACTTGACTACCATATTTGTAGAAAATAATTAATATAATTATAAATTCTCTCCTAGATTAAAAGTGTTTTAATAAGTTAGAAGTGAAAGATATCTCGAATTTGATGCGTCCAGTTTCCTTTACAAGTTTAAATAGATTATATGCCATTAGAGATTAAGAAGAGCACATTACATTCATGTAAAATTCAGTCAAACAGCGTAAAATTTTCTAAACACATATACGTATATATAGATACACAGGTAGATTAGAATTATACACAATTTGCAAACCAGCTAGCAGTTTGCGATGTACACGTTAAAGTGTGAAATATTGCCACAGATTCCTTCCAAAAGTAAATTATTCAAACCACAATACTAAAAATCGTGATCAGGAAAGTGAACATATTTGTATAAAACTATGTACCACTGATCGATTGAGATGAATAGTTATACACCGCTCATATCATTCGTCAGTGCTCCTCAGCTACGTAGAGGTGATGTAATCACCACATGGCCGTTTCACTTGTTTACAGCCAAGCTTATCAGCGGCGTACACTGTTTGACTGAGCTGACAGAGCCAAACCACTTCAAACCGCCTGATTTCTGGCTAGCTACTTAGGCGACCACTTCTGGTTGACATGAGTGGTAGACAACTACTCATCTTACTCGATCTCTAGTATGTAGTTTTAGGCAAATTTGAATTATGTTTGTAAGTATATTGTATTGTGCAAGTACAAGCTGGGACAATGGTCAGTCAGTGAGTCTTGATTATCAATATATGTGTAAAACTTGGGCACTATGGTGATAAGCAATTCCATATTAGTTTGTTTTTTAGATGTATCCATCACAGTGATGAAACAGTATTATTTACCGGATGACAAAGTTTAGAACACAATTTATTGTTGTCCATAATGCTATCAATTATAATCACACAACCTCGAAGCTTTCGTCTCATAGTTTCCTTTATTCTTTCCAATTTATCGTCTTAGGGGTAGCAAAATTTTCCCGACATCCGTCTTGAACAGGTGTTGAATCATTCCTTTTACACGTGTTTGCGGTTGATTTGATAAACAAAGCTTCCATTGTCACCAGTCTCTTCCTCCACCCTGCTGTTATATTAGATTTTAAAACTGTCATCTTATCCCATCCATCCTATACTTAATGGTTGTGTGTATTTGGATGTGGTGTAGTGCTTCAGCTGAACTATTCCCCACACATCTTATCTTGTTATTGGTGTAAACTAATCTACGTTTTGCAAGATTTTTATGCTCCGCTAGTCTGACTGCATTTGTTCTAATACTTTGACCGATGTATTTGATCTGACAATCATTACTGGCAGGGCAATAGATAAACTAAATTGTTTTGTTTAATTGGCACCACAGGATTGATCCTTTAACCGACAAATCTTGTTTCTAATTGAGTTTGTGGGTGGTTTGAATGGCACTTTTATTCCTGCCTTGTTAAGAATTTCGCGTGAGGTTTCCGAGGTTTCTTACTTGTATGGAATTACTACTGATGATTTAGATTCCTTATTGTTGTTGTTAACTTGCTCATGTTTGACATGCATGTCGCCATTAATATTACTATTATTACGATTATTATTATTAATATTATTATCATTATCACTATCACTACTATCACTATTTATTTTATTTTTACATTTCCCTACATAATTCCTGATCAATTTATCAGGGTAATTAATAAGTTTCAAAATTTCTCTTATATTCCTCACTCCCTTGATATAAGAATAAAACTTGGGCACTGTGGTAGAGTGTAATTCCATTATGGGTAAATTTTATTTTTATAAAGTCTCACAGTGTTATACAGTAATATTTACTGATGACGTTTCGAGCACAATTTATTGCTCATAATCATATCAAGTTGATATGATATGATATGATATGAGCAATAAATTGTGCTCGAAACGTCATCAGTAAATATTACTGTATAACACTGTGAGACTTTATAAAAATAAAATTTACCCATAATGGAATTCCTCACTCCCTGTCTTAGATTTTCCTTGGTACTACTTAGTTTTTGTGCTCTATTACGCAGACATTTCATCAATCCTATTTTTACTGACACTGGATGGGTGGGATGATCCAAGGTCCAAATATCTGTTTGAATGTGTGGGTTTCCTGTAAACAGTAGTATTTAACTTCCCATCTGCTTTCCTTTTTACACTATAATCTAACATTGGAAGTTCCGCTTCCTGACTTTCCAATTCATAAGTGAATTGAACTGGTTACACCTTTGGGTTAATGTGTTCGAAAAATCTATCTATATCCTAATTTTTAGTACCGTGACAGTTTTGATTATCATTTAAATTCATATAAAAGTTATAGTCACTAAGAACATGAGATAAAATTTGTTTGTGAATATATATATATATATGGTGAGAGCTGTCTGCTAGCCAAAATTGGTAGACCGCAATTCGCGTCAGTGTTTTCGTCCCACTGTGTGAACCTAAGGCAGCCGTCATGCATTGGTGGCTCAGTGGTAAAATACTCACCGATCATACCTCAAGTAGCCCAGAGTTCAGCCCCCAGCCGATGAACTCCTAAACTTTGTTCAGTCGATAGTAAACCGAGTGAAGAGGAAAGGTTGAACGTGAGGGTGGTAAATTTACCCGGTAAAAATAAAACCACTACTACTGAAACGTCAAAGCTCAAGCTTGCAACTTTATTCTTCACTCGGTGCCCAGAAGAATAAAGTGAAAAATAAGGGTAATAGACACAATATGGAAACATCATGAAGTCGTAAAAGGTCTGAAACAAACACCAGTAAGTGAAACAAAGGAAAAAAGAAGAGAAGAAATTGCATGCTGCAAATAATGGACTTATAGCTGTTGAAGTTATAGGAAAATTTATTGAAAATAATGAATCGGCCTGATGATTCTTGTTCTCAATTAATCTTGGAGATATTCATATATATATAAATATATGTCAAGTGACTGATTGAAAACAAACAGGTTGGCAGAAAAGACGGCCATCAGAAACAGAACTTCAAGTTGATATAGAGAAGATACTCAAAGACCAATAACAACAAGCACCAATCACTATTAGTGGAAGACATTTCAACGATATCCCTTCTTTCGTTTATTTAGGAAGCAGAATGGAAATGGATTTCAAGGCTAAACAATATCGCATTCCTTTATTAATCTAAAATTCCTTTTGGAAATCTGCTGCACTGAGGATAAAGAGATCCAGATTCTTCTCCCTAGTATCAAGTCAGTCAGTCAGTCAGTTCTACTATATGGTTTGGAGAATTGGTGAGCACTTCATCAAAACATTCCCAACAGGCTATAGCTAACTTTAACCAATAGCTGTCTTCGTTCAGTGCTGATTAGCTGTAGTACGACGAACTAACCAGGTATCTGATGCCCAACAAATTTGCTAGGCAGGCTCTCAAATGGAACCGAATGAGAGACGACAAGTTAGGCGGGAACCTGAGGGTAACACTGGAAGAGATTGTGTTAAGAAGAGATGGGATTTTAAAGGCGGTAGTGGAGCCAGATAAACAGGAATGCAGAGAACAGGATGGGGGATGGAGATGTCCTGTCGAAACCTTATTTCCTAATCGCTAAATGACGGGATAATAGTCATAATAATGCTAGTAACTCATTAAAAGAGATTAATGAACAAAGATCACAAATTAGATTGTATATACGCTAACCTTGGGATTGCAGTTTTATTTCAAAATTTCGTCGTTTGGAAATTTGAATAAATAAACAAAAATATGAACACCAATAAAGAACAAAGGAGGCATATTTAGATGGCACAGCATAAACTTTGTCACTTTTAAAAATAAATGATTTAATGACGAAGATAAAGATAAAGCCAGCAGGATAAGATGTAGTATACATTACATCACGTGGAAAAGTGCAGAAATTATTTGTAACAAAGAATTCAAACAAACAACAGAAGGAAGATAAACTATTTCTTGTACAAAGCATTCTATATTTAGAAGATTAAGTATAACACAAATCATATAAGAGAAGAACGAAAAGAACTTGCACAGGATAATGACAACACCAACAATAAGGAATTTAAATCCCCATCAGTAGTACTTCCATAAAAAGAAGAAACCTCAGAAACCTTACGGAGAATTCTTAACAATACAGGCAGGAATAAAAGTGGCTAGCATTCAAACCCACAAACTTAATTAGAAAAAAGATTTGTCGGTTAAAGGATCAATCCTGTGGAGCCAATTAAACAAAACAATTTAGTTTATCTAACACCCTGTTTGCAATGATTGTCAGGTCAAATGCATAGGTCAAAGTAGTACAACAGGTGCATTCAGACTAGCGAAGCATAAAAACCTGGCGAAATCTAGATTAGTTGACTCGAATAAGATAAAAAATGTGGAGAATAATTCAGCTGAAGCACTACACTACATGCAATTACACACAACCATATCAATAGGCTGGATGGGATAACATGACGGTCTTAAAATCTAATCTAACAACAGGGTGGAGAGAGAGATCGTCAACAGAAGCTTTGTTTATCGAATCAACTGCAAACACGTGTAAAAGGAATGATTCAACACTTGTTCCAGACGGATGTCGGGAAAATTTTGCTACCCCTACTACGACGAATAGGAAAGAATAAAGGAAACTATAAAACGAAAGCTTCGAGTTTGTGTCATTATAATTGATAGGAATAAGGACAACAATAAACTGTGTACGAAACTTCGTCATCCAGTAAATAATACTGTTTCATCACTGTGTGATATATCTAATAAACAAATTACTACGGGAAAACAAGTAAATATTTTAACGAGATTTAACTATTAGGCGATTATTATTATTCCCTCTGGTTCCCAGTGGAACACATGGCTTCAGCAATACATCCTCATTTTATCTTGTTCTCTGCAGTGTTCTTTAACTGGCTCCAGGATTCCCCATAATTCTCACCTCCTCTTCACACAATCACCTCCACGTCACCCGTGGATCTACGCTTAGTTCACTGTCTCCTGTTCGGGCTCCACTTGACGACCTACAGCATATGATATCAGCTAACGGTCAACGCAGCATTTGTCCAATCTATCTCCATTTTTTGAAATGTTTGTACAGCATTAGGTTCTTGATTGGTTTGTTTCCAGAGTTTCTTGTTACTAATCCTTCATGCCTGGTGGTCTGATCTTTAGTATGCAGGGATGGCAGGCGTTGATAAAATGCTGAGGCTTGCCGGAAATGCATTCGGTGAGGTGCAAAGTGTCTGAACCGCAAATAGGCACTGTCTTATTTGAAATTAGTTCTAAATACCAGAATCTTTTTCCTTATGCTGAGTTCAACCGATTTCTACATTGATTTTACAGAAATAAAGGTCTATCCTGCCTTTCCGATCCTGGTTGATTTTAAAATCTTCATTCATGTCATCTGTCCATAGTTGAAACGATTCTGCGTTGATAGATGATAGTGATGAATTCGTTCAAGTTCCCTACTAGATGCACAACAATTATTCGTTCAGTAAACAACTCAAATGGAAATTTCCCCTAAAATTTTCCAAGAAAACCTCGAATAAGTGAAACAACTGTTCGGCGTTTAGACTACTTCAGTCTGGATAGCAAGTACTACTGGCTGACATAAGTGGCTTCCAACCGCTAGCGTTCGAATCCAGGACCTTCTGGTTCCAAGGCGAGCTAACTCGTGGACCATTAAGCTACCGGGAGCCGATCCAATGTCCAGTCCATGACATAGCTCGACCACTTCGCAATGCCTTCTTCGATGAGTTAGTTACTGCCTCACCTTCAATCTGCTGTACCCTACTGGTCACGGTTTCCCACTAGAACCCCAGGTATCTGCCTAAATAGAGCCAGTCACTAGTGACGAAATCCTCCAACCAATCAAAGAAAATCCTTACAAAACCAATAATAGAAAAAAAATTTGTGTTATATAAATGTGTGTAACGTGTAACATAGTGTACTGCTTCATTTCTGGACACGTCCAATAAAAAGCCTCCGTATCCTTTAAAATATTCAGATGTTCATTAGCTATTTGAAATAAATACATACAGACCAGACAATAAGATGTATCTTACTAAAATGTGCATCTTAATTCACGTTGTCTGTTCAGGGAAAGAAACATGTTTGTTATCTTTGTCTAATTTTATTATTTAATTTAAGGAAACAGATCTGCAGTCGAATTGCAGCATATTTCTTTTTCTGTCCGAAGCTTCAACATCTGTTTTTTCTACCTTCTTTTCTTTGCTAGTAATATTCATTTATGTCATATTGAAAAATGAACAGAAAAAGAGAGGGAAATTCAAATTATCTGGATGTTAATCAGCTCGGATTTAATATTTGGCTGGTTCACTCATCAGTGGGAGTGGAAGAAAAAATATAGAAAACAACAGTTTTAATTGAGATTCATTTCAAACAGACCACCTTTGAAATACAATTTTGGTTGCAATATGTTTTCTAAAGGAAGCTAAAGAGATAGAGAATGCTTACCTTTAGCTAACTAGACTTTGAAACTTCCTTAGACTGCGAAATATTAGAATATAGAAATAATAAATTAAATATCGGGATGGATTCATTCAAGGAACCATTAAACACTATGAAGTAGCAAACAATTGTTTCGTCTTAACTTAGAAAATATCCAACAGTACCCACCTATGATCCATTGAAGATGGAAAGACGAAACTTTGCTGACTGGTGTGTGACAATAAACACGAAACCTATGTCTGAGACTTCCTGCCGATTACCCCCAACCATCGAACAGAAAACACCTCCATCAATCTGTCAATATTTAGCGGCTGATTAATTCTAAACTATTAGATTTAACTAATTTCGAGGTAGATTCCTGGTTGTGTTGTTGATGCACACTGTTAAGGAGTCGCGAACTACGACGAAACCTTTATCTGGTACCTCCTGGTTTTCATTGGTTCCCTAAATGATGTCGATTCGTGACGAAATCTTCATTAAAATTAATCTGAACCCCTACAAAGCCCCTATTCTTTATATTTGTCCAGGCGACTAGATGAACGTCATGAAATTCTAATGACAAGTCATGGCTAGCAAAGTCCTCCATTTCAGGATGAAGTGAATACTCAGTGATAGCAGTGGTTAACGGCAGCGCTGTATCACGAACTGATAGAAATTAGAATTGATGAATCATTGTATTTCCTTGGTTCAGTCTCTGGTGAGGTCATAAATGCGCACTGTTGAGGAGTTTCAAACTAGGACGAAACAACCCATTACCATTTAAAATGCTAGGCGAACAGAAATGAAAGCCAATGGACTATAAAAATATTCTATCTGAATCAATGAATATTTATTCAGAGTTTATCATGCCTTAGCATTAGTGTGTCATAAAATAGTATGGTGATAATTTCATATATGATGGTCTGAATTATTGATGAGTTCATAAAATCTCATCTTTTGCAATCTTCACCCACTATTTTATAGATCACACAGTTATCTACATTTTTATCAGCTGTCCTGGTGTATAAATCCAAAAGTAAAACCCAGTTATTTAGTGGAAAGTTGATGTTAACAATCAGGGACAGTGACAAGAAAGCCCCGTGGTTTATCCTATATCTCAAAAAAACTGATGCTTCCTCAGAAATTCGGAAGCCTGTTACCAAGTACTGCAGTGAAGGACATTATCACTGAGTTACTTAGGGTCACAACTGAAGCTTTCCACCAGTTACGTTTATCCACGTAACATCAGTTCATGACATTAAACCTGACCTTTTAGCTCTTTGACTATTCATAGTATTCGCTAGCATATATTGCGTATGTTTTCTATGAATCGAATGTCATATTACCACACCTGTATGTTTAAGAGACATGATTGGGATGCCATTAAAAGCATTTCTGACAGCCTGATGCAAACTTTTGTCAATAGATGCCTTCGTTCAGTGCTGAGGATCAGATGGCCAGCTACAAAAAAATAGGCAACTAGGAACTCTACAATGCAGCAGACTACTCGAGAAGCTATTTGCCATCCAGGAAATATACCGAAGAGAATGGAAATGAATTGTACATACTCTGAGGATACATTGGAATGACATAACAGGCACTCAAATAGAGGCTAAATGACAAGAAAAGCGTCGAGCGTGAATCCGTGGGTGACATGAACATGACTATGTGAGGGGGAAGTAAAATGTTACAGAAGGAGAACTAGGGACAGCGACGATGTGCTACTGAAGCCCTATTTTCCATCCAGAACTCAAGAAACTTATAACAGCAGACTAAATGGTTACGTAACACGACAATGCAGACTAGCATTTAGTAGGAGGAATATCATTAGAGAATAATTGTGTTATTGATCTCAGCTTCCATATTTCTAAAGTGTTGTCACTTGTGTCATTTCAGTAAACTGATGACTTAAGGTGAATAAAATTCAACACGCTGTAAATATTCAACCAACTCTATGCTGGAGGTGATTTCATCTTCAAAAATGACATTCTGTTATACGACGGGAATAGCTTGTAAAAGTGATGTCTTCTAATTGTAATTTACTAAGTTTTAGCTTTATAAACTATGAAATACTGATTTTTACACCCAAGATAACATATCCTCCATCTTCATTATGGATGGAAAATTTAATTTTCATAAAATCACACAGTGTTGTTATGCAGTAATATTTACTGATGACCACATTTCCAGCACAATTTATTACTACTGCTCATAATCATATCATAACAAGTTACTCATACAACTTTCTTGCTTCATTTATATACATGAGTAAAAATTGATTAGGCATTTGTACAACATAATAATATAAGATAAAGTACATTCGGAAATAATATTAGTGTTATCATCAAAAATACAATCAGATAGGAAATAAGATGTTTTATAGTAAAATAAATAAATAACTTGTTAGAATGTATGTGAACTGAAATAGAATTTTAACATTATTTATAATCCTCTGATTTGACTGGTATTAATATCTTCCATATCCCTAGTATTTGCGCTGAATCACTTTTACTGCATGTGTTGGGTGTAGAATCGATGAACCAGGCAGTATTCAATAATCAATGTCTCTCTTCATCTACCTATATTACCTTTTAGAATTTTGACTCTGTCTCACAAACCCTATTGTGTGGTTGTGTGTTAATACTGCTCAGATTTTGTCAAATTACTTGTCTTCGCGGGGTCAGCCATTCTAACCCTAGCTAAATTCTTATGTTCTGATAATCTCACTACCCCCGATCAATCAGTGTGACCAATTACAGTTGACTTAACTCACAGTCATTGCAAGGTATTTTGTAAATTATATCATTTTGTTTAAAAGGATCCATCTGGTCCTTTAGCCTACAGAGCTTGTCCTGCCTGAATGAATATGTAGGTTTGAATGCCACCTATCTTACTGTATTTTATTGATAACACTAATATTATTATTCTGAATGTACTTTATCTTATATTGATTTTTATTCAAATGTCCAATCATCAATTTTTACTCATATATATATATATAATATATATATATATATATTATATATATAAGCGAAGCAAGAAAGTTGTGTGAGTGACTTGATATGATTATGAGTGGCAATGAATTGTGCTAGAAATGTGGTCATCAGTAAATATTACTGTATAAGAACACTGTGTGATTTTATCAAAATAAAGTTTTATCCATAATGAAGTTATACTCCACCACAGTGACCAAGTTTTATACTTATATCCTGCACTGTCTTTTCAAATCGAGCACGAAGAATTCAGTCTATACGATAAACCAATATCAGTTTAAAACATAATTTTCGACTGGCTCAACCGGTTATTTTTAGCCTTGTCACCCCTTGTTAAGTAATACAGAAGTTTGTTCTATACTCGTGTCTGTAAACACTATTACACTAGAAGTTGATGTCAATACCAAGAAACAATGTTCAGCTTATTTTTCCGCCTTAGTTGACGTCACCTCTGTGCAACAAATTAATGGACTATAGAAGAACCTAAAGCTTGGACTGTTATATCTTACTTATTATCAAGTACTGGTTTGCAGATATCTAATTGATTAGAAATGCCCATGGATACTGAACAAAGAATACTCTTTTCGATAACTTCTTCATCAGGTTCTACAGTTATATATACATATAATAGTGAATGAATTAGTGTTATGAACAACATTAATGTTGTTTAAATAACATCGAATCCATAATATCAGTAGATTACAGTTCAGTAGCATCAACCATAAAATAAGCTGAATGTCAGAAAAATTAGGAAAGATAATGTTCCAAATTCATGAATTTATAGTCTCTACTGAAGGCCGACCAGGGCAGTAGTAGGGGCTGGACTTGCTTCTTTTGAACACAGAGCACTGGTTTTTTGAGGCGAATTGCAATAGCCTCTGCTGTTTGGAGTATGCGGTGCTTCGATGTTTTTGGCAATTTATTAGGCAACTGGTAGATAATACAGAAGGATTCTTCCACGCTGACTGGCTTTGTGACCGGTTTGTACCAGATGGTCAAATATCGAACTGTTAATGATTTTCACTAAACCTCTACTTAGCCGTACTGGGAGATGTTCTTGAGCACGAAAATCCAAGTTCCTAGAGCGGCGGCCGATATAACTCACTCCACCACAAGTTCAGTTGAATTGGTAAATACAATTTGAAGCGGCCAGCTAGTCTAGGTACTTCATCTTTCACTCGAGGAATCATCATCGGTCGTGTAGAGAATAAGTCGTGTAGTTCTCCAGCTATAAAAGTTATTTGAACTCATTTTCTTAATTTCTTCGTAATTATTTCGCTTGATATATCGCCTTTGAACTGCAGTCGTATATAAAGAGGCTTCTTGTTTACGGATAGTGAGTAGTCCTTTTCTGCTTTCTTTGTCATGTGTTTCTTGATAAATTTGTCAGGATAACCATTTTCGATCAAAGTATCATATACAGTGCTTAATTCATCTTCAATTACTTCTTCTGAGCATATAGCTCTAACTCTGTGGCTGAGCGTATTCACTAAATCTCTCTTGTACTTGACAGGAACGAAGCTGTGAAAATGTGTATATTGTCCTGTCCAAGTACTTTCTCTTTGCAAATTTCTTTTTATGCTACCATCTGATTTTCTTGTAAGGAGGACATCCAGGAAGGCAGTTAATTCTGTTTTGGGATTCCTCTTCGCACATGAATTTCATAGCCGAATTTACTTCAGTGAATTCAGGTATAATTGGCTACAGGTTTTGATTACGAGGTGATATCAGTTAGAGAACTATTGGAAAACGTAGCAGAGAAGTACTGGACAGTAGTGTTTTTTGTGTCCTAGTTTGGGACTCTTATTCATCAGTAGGCAAATTTTATGTCAACAGTGTTATCTCTCACGTACTTAAATTCAGAAGTGAACAGCTCATACATAATATGACATGATTACCATCCAAGAGTTAATAATAAATATCTTTTGTTATACACAAATGTCATATTATCATTTGACGTGATATTTACATTACTCTGTTATCGTTATATTGAAGTAAATATTTATTTTGTACAATACTGAGATCATTGTAACTGAAAATAATTCACAGATAGGTATTCTATGTTTATACTGTCTTATCAGGCTTCACTATTTGAATGCCAATCAACTACTATTGGCATCAATCTAGGTCTTTTGAAGACTTATGCAGGTTATCTGAGGTCGTTCATCGTCAGTATATGAACCCTCGTCAACAGAGGACCAAAATATTTCCTCACATCTAGGGAACTGTATAAAACAAGAGATGAGTAACGTCAGGAAGCACTGTTTCAACTACAGCCGACAACACGAATGAGGATGTCCATGCTAGCCATGATCGGAAAGGCAGAACAAACATTCATTACTGTGAAATCTGTGTACATTAGCTGCACCAGGCATAAGCAACAAGATTCAAGTTTTCAACACTAATGCTAAGTCAATCACTGCTTCTACATGGATCATAGACTTGGTGCCAGTGTCATAAAAAATCATTTTCAACAGGATACTGTAGACAGACCTATGTTAACAACTGCTCACTTCGCTCTAGAAACGAACCAACCAACAACCTGTCGCCTGACAAATATTTCGAAGAAAATGAAAAAAGCAGATCAAACACTGACATTGTGCACCAGGCCACTGCTTCAGTGGAACTTGAACGGGAGACAATGAGTTGAGCAATGATCTGAGAAAGGAGGTGAGTCGAGGGAGTCAGCTAAATTTGACTGCAGAGAATAAGACGAAATGGAGAGGTATTGTTGAAGTTCTGTCTTCCAGTCGGAACCAAAGGGGATAATAATAACGCCACTGGTCCATAACTATCTGGATTATCCTTGAAGTATTACCTACACGATAAATTACCAAAGCATAAAGTATTACAAAATATCTCTTTGCCGTCAGTTTATAATATCAGCGGTCAGAAAGTGTGTTCTGCATATTTATTCTTAGTTGTCTTTGTAATCTTTAAGATATTTAGAAGAAAATCAACTAAGTTTTATGTGATTTTTAAGAAATTACAGAGAAATTTATAGTCCATTCTACTCACGTGGTTTAATCATCTTAAATTACTGTAGATTATTTATCCTATTAATATAATATATCATTATGCCAAAATAAATCGTCAACCAATATAGATATCCTAGAATAAAATCAAGTGAAATGTCGCCGACTACTCACGTGGTCCAGCTTCAACTTCCGGTCGATGCACTCCTCAACTTTGTGTGATTCACTACCCTCTTTAGTAACAGCAGAGGAAAGAGTGAAGGTTGGATGTGAGGCTAGCAACCGCAGCTGGAAACTTCAAAAACTTGAAGCGGTATGTTCCAATCGTAGTGTGGAAGAATGACAAAGCTCGCATTAAAGCATCTTTTTCTATCATCTACCGGGTATCGAATAAATTAACAAAGTCTCACAGTGTTATACAGTAATATTTACTGATGACGTTTCGAGCACAATTTATTGCTCATAATCATATCAACTTGATATGATTATGAGCAATAAATTGTGCTCGAAACGTCATCAGTAAATATTACTGTATAACACTGTGAGACTCTATCAAAATGAAATTTACCCATAATGGAATTACACTCTACCACAGTGCCCAAGTTTTATTCTTATATAAATTAACAAAGGTTACTGAATACCGAACACTCCAAACGGAAACGACTATTGTGATCCGTTAAAAAAAAGAAACCAGAGCTCTGTCTGTGCAAAAGAAACATGTCCAGCTACTACTGCTGCAATGACCTTCCCTATGATTTCTCCCAATTTATCTGATTTATTTAGTTCAGTGTTACATTTCTTTTGTATATTATCACTTACAGACGCTTTCGAAATGTAGATATAATGCAGAAAACTTGTAACTCAAGTGGATGATTTTGATGTAGTTGTGTCGCCTGAGCTAAATGATCTATTTGCGAAGCTTTTATTGCCCTACTAGGCAACATCTTCAGTGCATACTTCAAACTGAAATACTACATCAAAAAGCTTTCGAAATGTAGTCTATCGATATTACTGACTGAATGTTATCTAAGTATTATGCACCCACCTAGGTTCTGGTTACAAGGCGAACTCGTCAACTGTTAGGCCACAGGGACCAGTTCTAATGTCTAGTCCACGAATTTCACCTTCTGCCAATTCACGATATAACACGTCACTAGCCAATGTCATCAGCGGCGAGTATTTGTACTCACACCTGACCTTCTGTACCCTAGTGGTCACGACTTCCCATTAGAACCCAAGGTAACTACTTACCTGAATAGGACTAATCGCTAGTGAGCATCTCACTGATATTCAAGTATTGGTTTGCACGGATTTGATTGATTGATTCTCTAACCGATGTCATCTTATGATGAAATTCTGTGCCCAATCGATCAAACCCCTACAGAGCAATACTTGAATTGTCAGTTAGCTTTGAATATGCATGATCAGTGAGTACTTGAGGTTAAAGGTATATAAATATTGTTAGTTGTCTTGACAATCATTCAAGTGTGAGAGTAATCAGTGGTGTGTGAGACGATATGAATACTACAGAAAAATAAACCAACATATGGGAGTGGACTAGACATAAGTTCAAGGGTGAAAATAACCACAATTATAATGATTGTGAAATCATAACGATAATGTGGTGTAAAATTAAAAGTACTACACGTGAACTACTAACAAATATCAAATAATAATGAATTTAGTGAAGTGAAATGAACAGGATTGTGTAAATATGATAACAAGTTAGAAAAGCATTACTTAAACCTAAGGTAATAGAAATCATAAGAAAGTTCATTAGGTCGTAAAAGGTCAAAAGTGAACGTTTGTCAGTGAAACAAGGGAAAAGAAGAAGAAAAGAAAAAGTTGTGGTAGGAATTTAAAGTGCTAGTGTTTATGGAGGATTTGTTGGCCTTATTGTAGACCAAGGTATACAAACAGTCAGTCTTGTGGTATTGATTGCTGACTATTGTTCCATCCCATCTTACTTATACTTTTCCAACAATACACATTTCTGATATGATTCTAATTTGCCTTTACTGGCTGGCTATTGTATGGCATAAATTAATAGATTTAAAGTTTTGGAGGCTGAAGGAGGGATAATGTATTGAAATCTTCATGCATCATATACCGGAAAGACTTCTTAAAGGATTTTACATCAGAAGAAACAAACAGTGTATAGCCTAAATTGTAACACGCGGAAACCCAGCGGGATTAGAACAGCTTAAAAAATAACCTACCACGATATGTTGAAATGCTATAGAATCAGGTCATAAAACTGATTTTCACTATGTGGATAAGAATGACAGATTAAGACAGAATTTAACGCGGATTCAACACCTTTCACACCTTCAGGTGAACTCATATAGTCAGTCCAAACGTAGAAACCTCCTGCTTTTACGTTTTATGCACTTATCATATCCAACAGTCTGTTAATCCACAAACTTAACGATACAGAATTAACGAGTTGATCAGGGATTGATATCATTTGAAGAACCATTGAAAGCCATCATTGGAGTACTGGACAGCTGTTTCATCCTAGTTTGAGAATCATCGCCAGTACGCACCCACAACCAGGGTTCGAACCCAGGACCTTCCGGGGCTGAGTGGTATACGAGCTTGCCTTGTAAATTATATTATTTTGTCCCAATTAGACAAAATAATATAATTTACAAAATACCCTGCGATGACTGAGGTCAGCTACATAGGTCAAACTAGTAGGTCGGGGTTAGTCAGATTGTCGGAACATAAGAATATAGCTAAGGTAAGAATGGTTGACCCCGAGAAGATGAGTAATTTAGAAAAAAGCTCAGCAGTTGCACTTCACGCATTATCAAACAACCACATAATAGGGTGGGATTGGGTTAAAATTCTAAAAAGCAATCTAGGTAGGTGGAGAGAGGTTGATTACGGAATCCCGGTTCGTTGAGTGAATCTACACCTAACACATGCAACAGAAATGACTCAATGCAAATACCAGAAATATGGAAGATATTGTTACCACCAGTCAGTCAAATCAGAGGAGGATAATAAATAATCTTAGAATTCTATTTCAATTCACATACATCATAACATTCTAACAGGTTACTTATTTTGACTTTAAAAACACTCGTCTTATTTCCCATCTGACTGTATCTGACTGATAACACTCATATTATTATCTCTGAATGTACATTATCTCATACTGAATTTTATTCCAATATCTAATCGATTCCACACATGTATTTAAATGAAGGAAAAAGTTATGTGAGTGACTTGATATGATTATGAGCAATAGTTTGTGCTCGAAACATCATCAGTAATTTATCAAAATAAAATCTTATCCATAATGAAAACTATTAGCAGCATTAAATAATCGAAGGTCAGTAAAAACAGTATCGATTTATCATGGAGTAAATTTATTCGATAAAGGCGCACAGTGATACAGTGTTATTTATTCGTTGGTGATGTATTTAGCATAATTTCATGCTCATAATCATATAAAGGTGCTCAAACAACCTTCAAATTTAGTTTAAGATAATTGCATTATTTCTTATCTCTTGATTTTATCGGTATTAATATTTTCCATGCCTCTGGTTTTGGTGGTATTGAGTCATTCCTACTGAATGTGTTAGGTGTATGTCAGGTGAACAAAGATTTAGTGGTCACACCCAGTCTTCAACAACTCTATACCACCCTATTGTATGACTGTGTGTTAATATATGAACTGCAATTGATGAGTTTCTGTCCAAATTACTTACCTTCGTGGAGTGAGTCATTCTACACTTAGATAAATTAATATGTTCCGATAATCTGACTATCCCTGATATACTGGTCTGACCTATGTAGTTGACTTTATAGCCATTCCGGTTTTTGATGTAGTTGTGTTCTCTAAGCTAGTTGGATGGTTTATTTGGGAAGGTTTCATTGGTGTACTAGGCAACATCTTAAGCGCATACTTCAATTTATTGAAGTGAGCTTTTAGCTTTCTCCACGAGTTTATTAGTCATCTCTCTCCAGGTGGCCTTATACGTGATTGGCTGAATTTGTGTGTTTTCACACCCTCTAGGTTATTTGTATTGGTACTGATTTTTCCCTTGATTGTTTTCCTCAAACTTCAGATACCAGTTTTATAAGGAAAGTGTAGAAATTTCAGACAATGAGTGAAAATACTTATAACTGCTAGAGAAATTTGGCAAGCCTGATACTTAGATGAATCAGCGATTAACAGACACATTACTATTAATGATAAAATTTACCAACTATTAAAGCATATTTTCAAGAGTATGTTTGTAGGGATTTGATTTGTTTGACCAAGTTTGATCATGAATAGATATCAGTGGGATCCATCGGGTCAGGAATTGAGGACAAATATTCACCGATAATATGATGAACATTGATCTGCATCTGGACTTCGCCGATGTTATATGTCTGATTTCCCAGAAACTGGAAGATATGCAGGCGAAAAGCAACAAGTTGGCAGAAGAAGCATCAAAGATAGGACTTCAGGTGAACATAGAGAAAACAGAGGTGATGAAGATTCCTGGGCAACACCACCACCACCAACAACAACAAAAGACAACAATCAGCATAAATGGGAGGAAGCCGAAAGAAACAAACTCCTTCACCAACCGACCTGGGAAGCATCGTTCCAACTACAGGCGGCGGAGCTGACGAGGATATCAAAGCAAGAGTCGGATAATTAAGACAAGCTTTCACTACTCTCAAGTCTGTGTGAAGGTCAACAGCACTCAGCATCAAAACGAAGATAAGATCCGGATTTTCAACTCCAATGTGAAGTCAGTGCTACTATACGGATCAGAGACTTGGCCAGCGCGTCATAAAGAGCATCTCAAACAAACTACAGACCTTCATTAGCAGTTGTCTTCGCTCAATACTCAAGATCAGATGGCCAGAAAAGATCAGCAACAGGGATCTCTGGCAATGGGCGAACCAACCCAGCAGGAACCGATTGTGAAACAAATAGGCAGGAAGAAATGGAGGTGGATTGGCTGGCCATACTCTGAGGAAACCATCAAGTGACATCACTAGACAAGCCATTGCTCGAGTGGAACCCGAAAGGGAAGCGGCGAGTTGGTCGTCAGTGCGAGGGTGGGTGACTTGGAGGAGGTCATGTGAAGAGGAGATGAAAACTTGTGTGCAGACTTGGAGCCAGGTGAAGGTTCTAGCAAAGAACCGAAAGCAATGGAGACGCACGGCTGAAGCCCTATGTTCCCCTAGGAATTAAAGGAAATAATAATAATTCTCCAATGAATTTGGCTCTGTGGTCGCACCAGAATCACGAATTGATAGAATTTAGAATTCATGGCCACTTAGTCGGGTCCCAGTGGCTCGATGGTCTATGAAATTCCCACATAACTGGAAGATCCTGGATTCGAACCCTGGAGGTAAATGCGCAATACTAAAAGCTGAGTCCCAAACTAGGAGGAAACAGCTGTCTAGTACTCCAGTGCTGGTTTTCAATATTTCTCCAACTGATTTCAATCCATAATAAATAATAAGTCACATAACAAAAATATTTAAATTCTAAGTCAATAAAAAACGATCAATAAAGATGTAAATTAACAACCAATCATGATAAAGTTTGTCAGAAGATACAATTATATCATTCACATAGAGAGAATCCAATCAGATCAGTTGACTTCATATATTAAAGCCTGCGCTGAATAATATTGTCCAGAAGGATAACGAAAGCCTGGCAAGCTCACAGAACACAACCAAACAGAAAAACAGAAATAATAATAATGAAAGTCGTGTAACGAGTGACCTACACCTTAAGAAATTACTGAACATAATGAATATTAAAAAAAAAGAAAAAGCTAAAATGCATAAACCATATTTACTGAAAATTAAAAACTTACATGCTTGACGAGTATGTCTATATCGATAGGCGCTTTGATGTTGACCATCTCCAGGCATGGTGTTTATTACTCAAAAAGTATTAATGGTTATATGTAGATATATCTTCAGTAATATTTTTTATGTAATATAATGTAATGTATATGAAAGTTTACGAAATATTTATAAATTTGTGTTTGTCTACTTTTTTTGTTCTAGATAATTTTATTTTAAAAAAAACTTGTTCAATTCCGTTTTGTATGAAAATGTTTCCACCCTCGGATGGATACCAAAGCCTTACAGTCTCGCTTTCCTCTTTTTCCAAATACGAAAAACAGCACTGATTAGTCGATCGATGAGACGACAGGAAAGACGAACGAAACAGAGAAATTATTACAATCACAAGAACAGAGTTTCTTCAGAAGTTTAACTTCATCGAAATTACAACATAAATTCGAAATGAAATCTGTGATACTTTCTCCCCTATCAATATTATCAACATTACATCAAAAGGACACAATAATTATGGCATATTTATATGCCTCATATGCACATAGGCGAGCCTGCACACACACACGCACAAACAGATTTCCACTTTTCACGAGAGTATGTAATATTCAAACTATCTCTGATTGGGAATAATCCCTACTGTAATGTTGTGTAATTCTTATTGGCGGATGATTGGTTATAACCAGGAAAGCAAACAAACTAATCTTTGGATCAATAAGTGGTGATGGGTTTAAAGTGATTTTCTTTTTCTTTTTTGAGGGGGGATTTGATGGTGAAGACTAACCTTCAAGCAAATTGTCCTTGTTAGTGAAGTACGCCCACACACATGCACGCACACGCGCACGCATGCACACAGACGCAAACCCACACACACACACACAGATAGGATGCACAATTTGCTTAGGGATAAATGATGAACATAAGTGAGAATCAATAAGTAACACGACAATATATGTACAAACACCGAGATCTACTTTAGACAAAAATTCTCTTTTTTTTCTTTTGGCCATAAAATATAAACAGTGATTAACTGTGTGTATTAATTATTTAGAATATTGTTAATTAACATTGGTAATTCACATGGGAATATGTTATTGATTTGTTACACTGTTACAATTTTTTTTAACGGTATTCCTCACTTTTTCAACCTTTCAGTGTTATGGAGTTTCATTAAAGCATGTAAGCAGGAGTAATTGTAGGATCCCTACTTCTTTTTTCTGGGATTTGTCAACTAGTCTACTGCAGAATCTCTGACAGCTGATTTAGGCGGTGGTTGGTTCCAGTTTCAGTAAGTGTCCCTTGTAGGGACACTTACCTCATTCTAATTTGTTAAGCATACCAGTTACTTCTCAGTCAGATTGCTTCAAAATGAATATCTTTTTAATTTGAAATTAGTCAGTAGTCCTTGTTGAATGGTCCTAAGTTAAATCTCTGTGAATGTCATATTCAGATCCTCTGACCTTTCATGGTCTTCCCATATCATGTTAATTTCTAGATCTAGCCTTCCATGTAAAGCAGTCTGATATCCTGCGCCGAAAGCTGATAACGGAATGGACAATACTTAAATTTTAATAGTTTTTGTCCAAATAGCTATAAACGAGCACTAGTCAAGACTGTGTACTATAGAGCGAGGAGAATATACTCTGAAGAGAAATCAGAGGAGGAATTTACGATTCTCGAGAAAGTGTTGAAAAACAACGGTTATCCTAAAAGATTCATGAATAAATATGCAAGATGTGAAGGCTCAAAGATCAAACAAATCACAGTTGAAAAAAGCCTGTCCTCATTCAACTAGATTTTAAAGGTGAAAACATTGCAGCAATGGTCAACAGAAGACTGAGCACTTCACTAGCTAGAGCCTATCCTGCAGCTAAGTTGATTCCCATCTTTCGAACAACATGCTCTTTGGTGCAGTCAAAAGTCGACAGATACCCTTCTCATGTTAACTCGAACTGTGTATACAAATTTACGTGTATCTGCGGGAGCAGTTACATTAGGAGAATAGAAAGAACCGCATACCTCCGATTTTCTGAACATGTGCCGAAAGGCATACGTCTCAAGGGAACAAACTCTTATAATAGCGCTATTATCAGACATCTCCTCGATACGGGTCATGAGGTAGAAATCGAGAAATCCTTTGAAACTATCAATAGACAAAGGAGCTCCATTCTCCTCAAGTTTACCGAAGCAATTCCTATCATACTCTTGAAACCAGATTTGTGTTCAGAAAGAAGCAGTTATTAGTCTTTCCTTGCCCTGGTAACTGGATGTCTTTATTCTTTCTTTCATTTGATTACGTAATCTTTGGCTTTAACCTCACCCCTTTGACATAGTGTAATTTTGCTTGTCTCTTGTTTCTATGATTTGAGTTGAACTCAGTATATTGTCACCTAATTTATTAGTCACTCAGAATCTTACGCATCTCTCGTCTTTATTACGTAACTCCTTTACCATTGTATGCATACACTAATTTTTGTTTAAACTTCAACTGCCCGTGTAAAATCTATATAAGCGCAATTTTCTGAGCACTGATCACTAATTGCGGAACTTTCTGTCAACTGATATCAGGAAAAAAATTTGCAAGTATGTTAAGACTTTTCTGTATATAAACCTCATAATTTATTTAGGCTGTAAGCAGCAGCTGATGAGAAGCCAATGATGGTACCATCTTGTTTTCGGCACAAACCATTGTTGTTCTTGCTTTACTCAAATTCATCAAGAGGAATAAATGCTTGCTGATATCATTCAGTAGTCTCTGCTTCTACACTTTGTTAAATCTTCTGTCCAACCTATTCTTCTTTATTGCTCCCCATTAAATCTTCCCTGATCTATTTAAGAAAGATTTTATTACATTGCGAAGTACACTGAAAGCTGTCAATACGCCGTCGTGGAGTATCGTTAAACCAACTTGTTAATAGTGTTGTAGATCGACAGTTGATCTTATGCGAAAAAACTAACCAGTATCATCTTGTCGGACTCTGAGCATCCTCTCTATACACAATTCTTCCCTTGTATCTCATCAGGACGAACTAGGAATTCTGGCAAAGAACCAGCCAGGAAACTATTGCCCAACAAATATGGAGAAGAAAGTGTGGACAGATTGGTCAAACTTTGTAGGGACCATTGAACAACATCATGAAACAGGCAGTGTCTCGACTGGAATACAAAAGACGAGTTAGGCTTGATCTGAGGGTGATATGGAAGAGGTCGTTAAAGGAGGAGATGAAAGTTTATGGATAATCATAGAGCCAACTTAGCAGGGGTGCAGAGAGGATGTTCTGTTGAAGACCTATGCACCACTCGGAACCCCAAGGATATGATAATAATAATAATTATATATTTTTATATTGTTCCCATGGGTTCCTAGTGGAACATAAAGCCTCAACTACACGTCTCCACTTGCTTCTGTCTTCTACTGTACTTTCCACTTGCATCCATGTTAGTCCATGCTGTTTCAGTTCCTCTTCACACGATCTCCTCCATGTCACCCTTGGACGTCCCACTCGCCGCTTCCCTTTCGCGTTCCACTCGAGCTATGGCCTGACGCGCGATGTCACCCAACGGCCTCCTCAGCGAGTGACCAATCCACCTCCACTTTCTCCTGCATATTTGTTGAGCGATTGGTTCTTGTTTTGTTTCCTCCCATAGTTTCTTGTTGGTGATTCTTTCTGGCCATCTGATCTTCAGAATAGAGCGAAGGCAGTTGTTGATACAGTTCTGCAACAGGCTGTTGGAAATATTCTTTGTGACCCGCCAAGTTTCTGATCCGTATAGAAGAACTGACTTGACGTTTGTATTGAAAATCCCAATTTTGTTGTCGATGCTGAGTGACGAAGATTTCCAGATTGGTTTCAGGTTGATGAATGTGTTTCTCGCCTTCCCGATTCTCGATTTGACATCCTCATCCGTTCCTCCTGTGGTTGAGACAATGCTCCCTAGATAAGTGAATGAAGTAACCTCTTTCAAATCCCTCCCGTTGATTGTGATTGCCGCTGGATGTTGCTGCTGTTGCTGTTGTTGTTGGTTGGTTATTTTCATAACCTCCGTCTTGTCTATGTTCACCTGGAGTCCTGTCTTCTTCAGCTGCTTCTTCGACCAGTTTGTCGGTTTTCGCTTGTAAGTCTTCGATTTTGCGTGACATCAAACATACGTCATCCACGAAATCAATGTCTTCTAGGTTCTTCACGTCGGTCCAGGATATCCCTGTCTTCTCGTTTCTCACTGTCTGACGCATAATCCAGTCCACCACAATTAGGAGTATCGTTGGTGATAATAAGCACCCTTGTCTGACTCCTGTGTTTACTCCAAACGCCTCGCTGAGTTTTCCGTTGTGGATCACTTGACATGTGCCGTTGTCGTACAGCTGTTGAATAAGGTTGATGAATATTTGGGGTACGCCGGAGTACTTGAGTAGTTTCCAAATTACTTCGCGGTCAGTGCTGTCGAAGGCCTTCTCAAAGTCTATTAAGTTGTGGTAGAGGTTTGATTGCCATTCCATGCTTTGTTCTGTGATGATGATGCGTAGAGTTGCAATTTGGTCAGAACATGATTTGCCTTTCCTGAATCCAGCTTGTTCTGGTTGGAGTTCTGTATCCAGTGCGTCCTTTATTCTCTCCAGGATGATGCGACTTAGGATTTTACTTGGCGTCAGTTCTTGCAGAGTCCCAGGTCGCCCTTCTTTGGTAGTTTCACTAGGTAACCTTTCCCCCACTTAGTAGGCACCTTTCCCTCCTTCCAGACCTTTTGCAATAATGGAGTCAGCATATCTGCTGTCGTCTCTGGGTCCGCTTTCAGTGCTTCCGGGGGTATTTCATCTGGTCCAGCTGCTTTTCCGGCTTTCAGAAGCTTCATTGCATTCAAGACTTCAGTTTTCGTTGGAGGATTGGTGTCAACTTGCAGTTGTGTACGTGCTGTTGTTAGTATCCTTAAAATCACTAGATCGATATTCTAATGTCATAAAAATGAAACTTCTTATTTTATTCTACTTCACTGCATAAATTATTCTTGTACACCTGTTTCTGTACATAAATCATGTGTTTTAACTTTGAATAGTTTGTTAGTTTAAACTGTAATCATAGTAGGCACTGTTTTATTACACAGTCTGCGTAGTTTTGCCATAAAATCTCTCTCGGACAATTAAAATCGGTTAAAGGCAGGTATTGCAATAAATCAGTGCAATTTGATGTATGTATTCCTTAAACTTTCTAAGTGATACTTAAGATTTATTCACTTTTAATGAATCCCTTCTGATTTCGACAGCATATTCAAACATTTAACAGTTAAACCTTCACAGAGTAGCATTAAGTGTAGGGTTTTAGTGATCACTTAATGGTATTTCCATAAAGTGTATATTATTATAATCGATGCAAAACATACTACTGAATGATGTGAGTAGTTGGAAAAACACCTCAAGTCGATCAGCAGTGATTGACAACCGAATTGTGGTGATCTCTAAACATAAGAAGGCTGTTTTTGTTGTTTGTTACCAAGGTAATCAGTGATGTATTTAACTAAATTGACTCAGATAACTAGCTGGGATTCCAGTAGCCTGATATGATGTGTCTTTGTGAGCTGAGTCACTCCAGGTACATCGATGGTAAGATTAGTGCTGAACAGAAGAAGTCACCGATAGATGCTTCGGTCACCTTGATCTAGCACTGAGTGAGCCGAGTTCGAATCTCAGAAATTACATGAATTCCTTCAAGACTGCAGATATGCACTGTTGACTGGTTAGAGCGAACATAAACGAAACCTACATGTCCAAGGCTTCTTGCTGCCGATTGCCTCCAATCATCTAATAATAAATATTCTGACCGCATCATAATAGAGTGTGTGTGTGGAGTCTGTAACAATACCTAGTGCCCAATCAAAGTCTATTTGTGATATTTATAATCCATAACTAACCGCCTGTATGAGTTTCTTAATTTGAAATTACAATGTCATTTATTTTACCACTTGATATTATTATTATTTTTTCCTTCAATTCCTAGGGGAACATAGGGCTTCAGCCGTGCGTCTCCATTGCTTTCGGTTCTTTGCTAGAACCTTCACCTGGCTCCAAGTCTGCACACAAGTTTTCATCTCCTCTTCACATGACCTCCTCCAAGTCACCCACCCTCGCACTGACGACCAACTCGCCGCTTCCCTTTCGGGTTCCACTCGAGCAATGGCTTGTCTAGTGATGTCACTTGATGGTTTCCTCAGAGTATGGCCAGCCAATCCACCTCCATTTCTTCCTGCCTATTTGTTTCACAATCGGTTCCTGCTGGGTTGGTTCGCCCATTGCCAGAGATCCCTGTTGCTGATCTTTTCTGGCCATCTGATCTTGAGTATTGAGCGAAGACAACTGCTAATGAAGGTCTGTAGTTTGTTTGAGATGCTCTTTATGACGCGCTGGCCAAGTCTCTGATCCGTATAGTAGCACTGACTTCACATTGGAGTTGAAAATCCGGATCTTATCTTCGTTTTGATGCTGAGTGCTGTTGACCTTCACACAGACTTGAGAGTAGTGAAAGCTTGTCTTAATTATCCGACTCTTGCTTTGATATCCTCGTCAGCTCCGCCGCCTGTAGTTGGAACGATGCTTCCCAGGTCGGTTGGTGAAGGAGTTTGTTTCTTTCGGCTTCCTCCCATTTATGCTGATTGTTGTCTTTTGTTGTTGTTGGTGGTGGTGGTGTTGCCCAGGAATCTTCATCACCTCTGTTTTCTCTATGTTCACCTGAAGTCCTATCTTTGATGCTTCTTCTGCCAACTTGTTGCTTTTCGCCTGCATATCTTCCAGTTTGTGGGAGATCAGACTTATATCATCGGCGAAGTCCAGGTCCTCCAACCACTTGATATAATCATGTTGAATTCAAATAAACTTTAAAAATTCTTTGCGGCTGTTTAACTTTAAACACTTGAAGACTCTGAAAAGTATCTGGAAGGTTGATGTAATGTCGAAGGATCTTAGTGATGATAAAACACATGCTCACCTGAATACTGTTACTTAAAGATAGAACCCATAATCTTTCAGAAAATTCATTTCTCTCTTCAGAGAACGTCATAATTAATATTTCACGAGATCAAATCGATTCTTCGTAAATGCTTTCAAGTACTGTGGTTCTTCTATTCCTGTGGTAAGAAAGTCAGAAATACTTCTTCATCAGTCAACAGTTATACAGCAAACTATTTATCTGCATGATTTCCAAAATGTTGAAAGAACTACTATTAGACTACCTTCTTACAAATGTCTTTTCCGTATTCATACACAAAATAACATGTATGAAGTATGCAAATGACTATAATTCTTATTCATAACTACTCTACATTTATTGATTTATTCTTTTCGTCTGCAAACTCGCTCATATACTCATTCACATTTGAGTACTTGATGAATTCATTGAAACATTCTTCTTAATTACCATTATTTTACATACCTGTTTCTCTATTCTACAAATAAACTAGTTTTGGCCAAGTTAAACTTTAAACACCACCAACTACCAGTCAGCGAACGACCTCGAACGGTTCAATGAGGTTCATGCACGTGAGTTCAAGGTTGTATAGCGCTTGATTCGTATCAAATGCGTGCTCTAACGAAGTTACGCTTACAGTTCTAGGAGGATTCGGGATTGCTAAGGAAGGAGAGTATTTGTTCATGTGGTGATGTCATGAGTTTAAAAAGCTTTAGCAGATCGATTGATGATGGATATATGTCCATCGTTGTGCAATTTGCTTGAGACGAGTTAGTATTAGGGAAGGTAAGCTGATAATTTTTATATTTTGTAGGAACATTTCTTGCTAGGTCGCATCTCTCCCTAACACAGATTTTGTATATTTGCAATTACTGAGTTTTAAAACAGCCTGTGAAAGGCGCAGCTACTGAAACCGAAAATAGCCTCGGGTCAACAGTTCAGTGGTACCAGCAATGCAGAGACATCGAATCATAGAAAGTGGAGAGAATTTCTTCGTTTTTTGGCCGAGAAGGTGTCGTCGTACACGTGGACGAAATAGTGTTGCTAAAGAAAAAATACAACCATGGCCGTGAGCGAGCCAACAGTGTTTGGGTGATCGGTTTATATGACACCTCTATGCGGAAAGGATTCGTGGAGTAAATACCGGACAGAAAATCTACTACCTTAGTACCTATTGTCACTCGACTTGTGAAACAGGGGTCCATAGTAATAGAGAAGATTTGTAGCTCAGGTGGATGATTTGCAATTAAAAGTGTTCTCTGAGCTGGTTGGTTTAGTTGCGAAGCTTTCGTCGTCCTTCTGGACAACATCTTCAGCGCCATATTTAGCACAAAGTGAAATGATTTAAATTTCTTCATGCGTGATGTAATTGCGTCTCCTGGTTACTATCTTTACATATGTATTGACCACTTTCTACTGACTTGGATTTTAAACTTTTTGGTCACCTGATTTACTTTTTATTAATTGGTATATTTCATCTATATTAACGTGTTTGTTAATCGCATTTTCGCTTGAGTACCAGGCTTCTAGGAATTCTCTGGCACTTTTCGTGTTTCCTTTGTTTAAGATTTTGACATGATCCCAATCAAATTTATGACCATAATTGTCTGTATGCATTGATACCAAAGAATACATATCATGTCTTTTCACGGCTGATTTATGTTCTTGGATTCTGATTCGAAAGGGACGCCCACTTTGGCCGATGTAATGTTTGTTGCAGTTCATACAATTTATTTTGTAGATGGTAATAATTTTATCCCCTTTTTCTGTTGGATCTTTTGGTTTGCATAATAACGAATTAAGCAATTTTACTGGTTTGTGTGCTATATCTATATCTAACGGTTTTAGTATTCTGGCTGTTATTTCAGAGATATTCCTCATGTATGGTAGAATGAATTTTCTTGTGGTCTTTGATGATGATTTCTTGTTGGTGTTTTGATTCGACTTTAAACACTTTTTGATGAAATTTTGTGGATAACCATTCTTTTTGAAGACCGTTTGTAGGTACTTTTCTTCCATTCTTTTCAACTCTGGAGTGCTACAATGTGTCTGAACTCTTTCGAACGATGTCTGCACACAGTTTCGTTTGTGAGTAACTGGATTATTGCTAGTATAGTTGAGTATTTGATCTGTGTGCATTGATTTTCTATAAGTCAATAGAAAGTGGTCAATACATATGTAAAGATAGTAACCAGGAGACGCAATTACATCACGCATGAAGAAATTTAAATCATTTCACTTTGTGCTAAATATGGCGCTGAAGATGTTGTCTAGATGGACGACGAAAGCTTCACAAGTAAACCAACCAGCTCAGAGAACACTTTTAATTGCAGGGGTCCATAGTATATTCTGATGAATAGAAAGGTTATAACTCGCAGTCATCTCTTGGATATATTCATCACAGAGTGCAATATTCTAGTGATTTTGTGGATCCAATTACAAGGACACACACGAATTCTATAGAAGGATTTTGGGGAAGATTGAAAAAATGGGATTAGGGTTATAAATGGATCTCAAAAGGATCTCATTTATGGTCATTTGGATGAATATATTTGAAGAATGTGGTGTAACTTTTCTATTGACACTCCTATGCTATACTGGGAGGTGTTTCTGTCACATGTTAGAGAAAGATACCCTATGTAACAGTTTCATGCAGTTCTTATACTTTTTTCCATAAATATACGTTTTCCCTAATCAAAAATCCCTCTTTCATGTGATTGCTTCGTTGAAGGTCGTTCACTGATTAGTAGTTACTGGTACTTAAAGTTTAACTTAGCCCTAGTTTTAAAGGTCACTATATAGACTTTCATCAACATTTGACTACACTCGATACTCAATATCAGATGATCCGTCAGAAAGGATAAGAGACAATGGACGCCGGAATGCAGTAAACCAATCAAGACCATACTGCCTGAAAATAATATGCTGGAGGAAATCAAGATAGGTTGGATATACGTTGATGAGAAAATTGGTGTACACCACGCATACTAAGCTGCCATATGGAACCAAAATGCGAAACGACAAGTTGGCTATCTGAGAGTGATATGGAAGAGATTAATGTTGAATGATTTTGGTATGAGGATAGCAAAGCTAGTCAGAATCGGAGAAGCAAAATGGGCCTCCAAATCACGTTCTGTTAATAATGTTAAATTTAGACTGATTGCAGTTACCCCTCCTTTTTTAGAATTAACGGAGAAATTGCTCTTACTCAAGCTTGTACCCTCTTTAAAAATTTTTTAATGATTCAAAACGCTTTGCTTGTAGGCAGGGTAGAAGTACTTTAGATGCTACTGCTGTATTACATCATAAAACTGTTTCCTCTTTAAACAAAAGGGACAAATATGTACGCTGTACCTTCCTCAACTACACATCTGCTTCTGACTCAGTACCTAGATGCCTTTTGTTAAATAAGCGTCCCCTTACACAAACTGAATCCTGGCCGGTGAACTGATTGCATTCTTATTTCTCAAACAGAATGCAGTATATTGTGCACATACGGCTGAATCTTCCTCAGGAAGTGTATTAGTTCACAATTCGTCCAGCCTAGCTTAATACGAAAATCGATATAGTCAGATTTTGATTGTCTGTTGGCTAGCTGGCCTCCTATTAGTCTAAAATATTTGTCAAAGTGGGGAGTCTTTTTTGTATTTTCATACGGATAATTACAGGCAGAATAGACAGTAGAATTAAAGACTTACCATATTATAATGGCGTGTGAATTTTTTGTTGTGAGTGCAGTGGGATGAGTCAAATATTATTTGGATGCATTAGTGGTTTTGAAAGGACATTGAAATGTATAAGAATTTTTAACTAGGTGACTATAATTCAACTACAATTTACTAGGTCACGACAGTGGTGTATAAGCACTGAAGCATATTCTATTATACATCTGCTTATGAAGTTGTTACGAGTTGATCACGGATTGATGTCAGTTAGAGAACCATTGAAAACCAAGGATTACTGGACAGCTGTTTCAACCTAGTTTGGGAATCCTTGGCAGTACGCACCCACTGGGGTTCGAACCCAAGTAATCACTAACTTGTTCATTATTTCTTTGAAAGGAATCAAACACATCCTACTGGGTTGCTTCAAGTCATAAAAAGGATACATGCGGCCATATGGAATATGAGTATGTGAGTATGTTTCACGGGATATTTGTCAAAAATAAAATGTTCCAATAGTCACCTGATTATGATGTCTGTTAGACAAAGAAATACAGACAAATTATTTGGGTCTGTGTGTATATATGCGTGTATGTTGTGTCGAGACTAAAAGATGTTTTATTATTATAAATTATCTGAAATAATCCCAACGTGTTTAAGATAAAAATTCAAAACAGATAATAATGATATCGAGAAGCAGATATCCAATTTAAAACAAATTCTGATTGGAAATGGTTATCCGAAAAAAGCTACTAAATAATATTATCAATAAAAAGGAGTAGAAGGGGAAACAGAAAAAACTGAGAAATCTTGGCTATCGACAATAGCCACTCCATATGGAAAGGAGACATCTGAACAACTTCAGAGACGACTACTTGCTTCACATAATATTAAAGTCTATTTCAAGCCCTTTAATTCTCTAGAGAAAGCCTTGGTGAATATCAAAGGTATGGTTCCCAAAATGACACAAAAGAACTTTGTCTATAGGATAAAGTGTTTAGAATGTGAGGCTTGCTACATAGGGGAGAGCAATATACAGGTGAAGGTCAGAGTGAATGAACATAGACTGCACAAGAAACATCCACCTAGAAATGAAATAGAATTAAAAAGTCTAGAAAAAAGATCGGCTATAGCAATGCATGCTATAAACAGAGGACATAAGATTGATTTCGGGACTGTAGAAAATCCAAGAAAGTAGTTCTCATTCACATATGTGCACATGTTAATCACATAGAATGCAGTAACTAGGATAGAAGGGATAGGCTTATCACCAATGTGGCAAACTCTAATGAGGTAAGACAGACGAAGAAATAAGAAAAACTTCTGTAAAAATATTAGCATGTTTATCACATGTGAATTGACGTCTTTTCCAAATGGCGAATAACATACACTCACACACACACACACACTCATACAGACAAATATGCACAATAACATTTTGACACTAGTCATTACCAATAAATGACGACTGCTTACATATTTCCATTAGTACAAATGTTTGCCGACAAATGACCTTCAAGTGAATTGACTTCAATTTATGTGATTTTTGACTATATATTTTTTCGACGATTAATAAAATCCAAATTGGCAAAAGTTAGAATTCATGAGCCATTGGATCGGGTCCCAGTGGCTTAATGGTATACGAGCTCGCCTTGTAACCAGAAGGTCCTGGGTTCGAACCCCGGTGGGTGCGAACTGATGAAGAGTCCCAAACTAGGACGAAGCAGTTACCCAGTACTCCCAGGTTTTCCAATGGTTCTCTAACCAATGTCGGCTCATGATGAAATCCTGTAACCAATCAACCAAATCCGTACAAACCAATACTTGAAAATCCGAATAATTCTGCTGAAGAAGCTAGGACCTACATAGCGAGACGTTCAGAGAAAAGATCTTGTTTTGATTATTTCTTTTTCTTAAACACACTGGGATTATTATTTTAAATAATTTACAATGATTCAATCTGACTCGGCGTTCAAATTATTCCCGGAAATTCGTAACACCAACAGTCTGGAAACCTATAAGGTTCGGATTTTTGACACCAATGGAAAGCCAATCATTGCTTCTGTACGATTCACAGACTTGGTTTGCACGTCATAAAAAACTTTTCCAACCAACGGGCTTCCATCCGACTTTCATCGAAAGCTGCCTTTGATCAATACTGAAAATCGGACAGTCAGCCAGAAAGGATTATCAACAAGCAACTCTGTCAATGAAACAATTAGCAACACGCAAAGACAACCGGATATTTCGAAGAATCATGTGATGTCTGTTGGATAAAAGACTACAGACAAATTATTTGTGTTTGTGTATGTTGGGTTGAAACTAAAAGATGTTTGATTTTTTTAACTTGTAAACATTTGAATACAGAAAAAACAAAACAAGTATCCCGTTTTTGTATAGAATCTTTCAAATTGTTTACTTTGTTTCTTATTTATGGGGAAAACAAAAGTTGAAAACAGTTATTATTTATTTTTGTAAATACTCCTGTTAACTTTTGTTGCCGAATTCCGTAATCATTTGATTCGTGGCTGTCCTTTTCACATAGGATTAGGAAGAAAAAAATATTAAAATTCAGGTAAATTCTTCAATCACGTGGACTAGACAAGGTCAGTCTGTCTTCTTT
This sequence comes from Trichobilharzia szidati, assembly GCA_944472155.2. NCBI lineage: Eukaryota > Metazoa > Platyhelminthes > Trematoda > Strigeidida > Schistosomatidae > Trichobilharzia > Trichobilharzia szidati. Next base: position 39,170,255 of record OX235272.1, read on the forward strand.
ATCATATTTTGTCTTATTGTTTCTTTGAAATGGGAAAATTCTTCGGAAAATCTCTCCTGAACGATCTGTTTAAAAATATTTACACTTATTTGGATATTTCTACTAACTTTGTAATTATTATCTCTTTTTTCTCCTAGAATGCATATCACCTAATACCTAATATATCTCCTAATGTTTGTATATCACCTAGTGACTTAATCCTTATTATTTGTTCTTGTGTAATCCCTACCTTAAAAGCATCTCTTTGCGGTTGTGTGATTATTATTATCATAAAATTATTGTCTCCCTTAGTTGCTAGAGGAACATAGGACTTCAGCCTCACGTCTCCATTGAGTTCGGTTGCTTGCTAACGTTTTCACCTGGCTCCATGCCTGTCCATATGCTTTCATATCTTTATATGACCTCCTCCTATCTCCCTCGCATTAACGATCAACTCGCCGCTTCCCATTCGGTTTCCACTCGAGCGATGGCCTTGTGTGTAATGTCACTTGATGATGGTTTGTTTTCCCAGAGTATGACCAGTCAATCCACCTCCATTTCTTCCTGCATATTTGTTGCACAATTGGTTCCTTCTGGGTTGGTTCGCTCATTGCCAGAGATCCCTGTTGCTGATATTTTCTGGCCGGCCATCTGATATTGAGTAGTATTGAGCGAAGACAGTTATTGATGAAAGTCTGTAGTTTGTTCGAAGTGGCCTTCGTGACGCGTATCCAAGTCTCTGATCCACATAGCAAGTAGCACTGACTTCATATTGGAGTTGGACCTTATTTTTCATGTTGGGTGCAGTGTTGATCTCCACACAGACTTGAAAGAAATGAAAGCTTGCCTGTCTTTTCTGATCCTCGCTGCTTTGATATCCTCATCAGTTCTGTCCGCCTGTAGTTGAAACGATGCTTCCCTGGTAGGTAGGTGGGTAAATGAGGTTGCTTCTTTCTGATTTCTTTTATATGCTAATTGTTTTCTGGTGTTGTCGCTGTCGCTGCTGGCCACGAATCTTCATCACCTCTGTTTTCTCTGTGCCCAGCTGAAGTGAAATCCTATGTTTGATGCTTCTTCCGCCGACTTGTTCCTTTTCACTCGTATATCTTCCAGTTTGTGGGAAATCAGACATATATCGCCTTGGCGAAGTCCAGGTCCTCCAAGTATTTTGTGCGGGTCCATTTCATGCCTGTCTCCTCGCTACCCCCTGTCTGTCTGTCGCATTATCCAGTCTACCACAATCAGGAAAATCATTGGAGGTAGTAGGCAGCTAGCCTTGCCTTACTCCCGTCTTCATTTCGAAGTATTGTGGATTATCTAGCATGCAGCATTATCGTACAACCAATCGGTGGGGTGTATAATTGTTGATGGGACCTCTTAGTGGCAATGTGTGTTGATAGCGTTGATAATGTGTTCTTTTACGACTGGGATTTCATTTAGACGAAATTAAGTTTTGCCTTGAGGATTCTGACCTACGTACGACTGTCTGCAAGAAGTGTTTGGTGCGTGTTTGATTCTTGCTGGCAGACTTTTCATCCTACCTAGTTTGCAATATTTGACTTAATTCTAAGAAAGGTAAAGTTAAACTCTCATAGCCAGAGTCACTGTGACCTTGAACAACCAATCAGAATTCATATGCAAAAATGTCATATTATCGTTAAAAAGAACGCATTAAAACATTGTAAATATTATGTTAAACTGGATAATTGTCTTTTGTGTGTTGTAAGAATATCTCCCAGAAACTCGGAGGATAATCTATAGAGAAGTTAAACCATAAGCGATAGTTGGATTTATCCTCGTAACTGTAATCATCGGTACTTTTGGGATTCATTGATATTCCTAACTCCGTTCATTAACCCACCCTTAGCCCTACCTAGCCGTATAGATTTACTCGATCTCCACAGAACTCACCGACCAAGCCCATGAATGCAAGCATTATTTGGCAAATTCAACTTTAAGCACCACTAACTACCAATCAGCGCATGACCTTAAGCGCACCAATCATGTGAATGAGGCAATTTTGTGTATAGAATGCATATATTTATGAAAAAGATGCATAAAAGCTGGAGAAAAGTGTTACAGATGATACCTTCCTCTCACATGTGATAAAAATAACTCAGTTTTAGATTGAAGTATCAACAGAGTATAATTCCATAGTGGGTAAAATTTATTTTGATAAAGTCTCATAGTGTTATACAGTAATATTTACTGAACAATAAATTGTGCTCGAAACGTCATCAATGAATATTACTGTATAACACTGTGAGACTTTATCAGAATAAATTTTACCCACAATGGAATTATACTCTACCGTCACAGTGCACAAGTTATATTCTTATACCAAAAGAGTAATTTAACCACATTCTGTGCATGTAATTATTCAGGTCTTCTAACCCTACCCTAACAATAACCCTAGTGTTTCCTGAACCTACTCCTAACGTGAAAATAACCAGCTGTAATCTAACTCGAACCAACCCTAATGTCACCCTAATTAGGTTCACCTAACCCTAACCTGTCCCTGGCTTAAAGCGTAACTTAATCTTTCTCAAACCTATACTGAAACTTGTCAGAAATCCCATTAAACAGCATAACACTTCGATGAGCATATTTTAATGATGATGACAACATTATTTGCCAGGTTTCACTAACTTGCTCAGTGAGTGTTTCCAGGTCACTGGTGCGGTCGCACTCCATAAGTAGTTACTGGTGCTTAAAGTTTAACTTGGCTCATTATTTTGATACAGAATGACCTTTCGGAGATTTCCAACCGTATAATGAAGGCTAGGGTGGCATACATCAACTTGTGCCACCTCTGGCGCCATCGCGATGTTAGCCTGGCTGTCAAAGGTCGGGTATACAATGCTTCGGTGCAGGCTGTCTTGCTCTACGCCTGTGAAACCTGGCCTCTCCGAGCTGAGGATGTGCGGCGACTCTGCGTGTTCGATCATCGCTGTCTCCGCAGGATTGCTTGCGTTCGATGGCATCATCGCGTGAGTAATTCTGAGGTTCGGCGGCGTGTGTTTGAACACAGTGGAGATCACCATTCATTGAGTGTCGTCATCTGGAAACACCAGCTCCGGTGGCTTGGACATGTGCTGCGAATGTCATCCCAGAGACTTCCGTACAGGTCTGTGTTCGCTAGCCCTGGGACGGGATGGAAAAGGCGGAGGGGTGGTCAGTCCATGACGTGGCGTCGTGGGATGAAGGATCTTTGTGCTAGATTAGCATCGGTTGGTGTGTCACGACTCCCTCGTTGGGGTCCGCGAGATAGCTCAAATCGATGGCTCGAAACGTTATCGGATATGTCCAAGAATCGTAATCAATGGCAAACGTGTTGCAATTTCCTTCTTTCTTCCCTTCCTGATGATAGCTAACGAATACTGTTTGAGCTTGTTACACATGACTGTTTTCCTTCCAGATGAAGTTCTTTATCCGTTTTCTACCTATATTTTTACTTTTAATCTATGTTGTTTTATTATTATTGTGTAGCTCATCTTTCTTGGTGCCATATTGTACCAAGTTTTTCTGCGTTTAAATAAAATAAAATAAAATTCGGGGCTTACTCTAGACCGAAGTGGTTCTTAAGGGTTAACTTTCGATAAAAACTGGCTTTGGCTATGATAGTTCAACTTCACCCTTAGGTACATTTTACAAATGAATCTGGTTAACTACAGATCTGATAGCACATAACTGTCTTTTTACTGTTGTCGGGATATTTCAGGACTTCGAATCATTCAAGAAAGTTTGATTAGCTGTACAACAGACCACAATGGCTGTTTCCTTGAGTTTAGACGACAACATTTCGGTTTGCATCAGTATGCAACACTGTGATAAGTGCTGAGAATCCAATACTGTATTATAAGGACTCTTACCTTCCAGTTTTTATTTTTTGCTTGGCTTTTTTTTCATTCTTATGCTTTCTTTGGACTGTTGTTTTGAACCGTTTTATTCATGTTATATGCATAATCGTGCATCTGTGACAGTACTGAATGTGTAATTTGTAATAAATGTTAAAATTCAACTGTACGATGTATTTTAACCTCGCCTAGATTTCTAGCTCGCGAGTTTTCTAGCCGGTCCCAAGCCCGGATAAAGAGGGAGGGTTGGGGCGTGGTGCTAGGAACTCTACCCCCAAAACTTACCAAATTGCTACAGAAACGTCAACGTATAAATAAATTAAAAATACTAAAAATATAAACAATAACCTTATTTTTCGCTGGAATCGGATTTTCAATACAAACGTCAAGTCAGTCAGTTCTTCTATACGGATCAGAAACTTGGCGGGACACCAAGAATATTTTCAACAGGTTGCAGACCTTTATCAATAGCTGTCTTCGTTCTATACTCAAGATCAGATGGCCGGAAAGAATCACCAACAAGAAACTATAGGAACATACAAAACAAGAACCAATCACCCAACAAATATGCAGGAGAAAGTGGAGATGGATTGGACTCTCGCTGAGGAGGCCGTTGGGTGACATCGCGCGTCAGGCCATAGCTCGAGTGAAACCCGAAAGGGAAGTGGCGAGTGGGACGTCAGTGCAAGGGTGACATTGAGGAGATCGTGTGAAGGAGAGTTGAAACAGTATGGATTAACATGGATGCAAGTGGAAAGTACAGCAGAAGACAGAAGCAGCAAGTGGAGACGTGCAGTTGAAGCCCTATGTTCCACTAGGAACCCAAGGGAACGATAATAATAATACAATGTATTTTAAGTTATATTTATCAAGGTCACTTATAATTCGTTAATTTAAACAAAATAAACAATGTATTATTTTGCTAAATCATAAAATTTAGTTATTATATTTTCCAAAGGTTATCAGTTTGAAAACAGCAATCATTCTGAGACTTAATATTCTTTGGTGTACTTCTTTATGACGTCGTCAGTGTACACTAGTGTTCAGCATCAAACTAGGGTGGAATATTTACATCTAATCAATCCTCTGTAGTTTTCAAATATTCTTCAACTGTTAACCCTGTTTTAAGTTTTTGTTGACTTACTCAAGATAAGGGTGAAAATAGTTACATATGCGATACACTGAATCAGGAAGATTTCAAAAAAAATCTGATCATCTGGTACAGAACTAGAAGATGTCCTATGAGTCCTCTACCTCAAATTAAGATGGACTTCGACCTAATGACGAGTTTTAAAGATAATTTCCAACGTTCCAGATATGCCTAAAGAAAAGATTACTAAATTAAATGGTAATCCTACAAAATACTACAATTTTAAGAGGAAATCTGAAGAACAGGTCCACAACGAAGTTGTCAGATATCGAAGTATTTCGAAATTAATTGATTCAGTAATGTAAAGAAGAGGCAAATAAGGTTGTCACACATTGTGTTCTCTTGGAACCGGAGGGAGGCCACAATAAAACCCTGGAAGTTTTAGAGGAGGTATTCAGTAGAAAATAACTTGCATAAAAACAATTTGTCTACATGGAAACAATCGGCAGGAAGTCTTGGCCCTAGATTTCGTTCTAGTTGGCACTCGTCAGCCACATTGCAAACTTCACTGATAGAATTCAATCTACAAGCAAAGATAGAACTAGACACATTAAGCTAGTCACTGACTAGTGTTCAGTCAAAAAAAGTTTACATGGAAAGCATCCCATTTTCCAAACACTCTCAAACATGATATAAATTAACGTAAACTGTTGATAAATGTCTGAAGCCAAGTGGAAGAATATTGATCCAGGAGAAGGAATTTATGATTGACCTTGAACTAGACATATAAGCGAACAATGTTGTTTTCAATTAGATCTTCTTCAGGCTTTACTCTAATTCACATAGATTTATAAATAAAAATTTTAACCACTGACGGTAATTTTGTGGATCAAACATTAAAAGTTATGTAAAACTGAAGGTGAAGTGGACAGATAATCAGAGTTTAAATAAATATCATAAAAGTACGAAGGAGATGGAAAATAAGAAAGGGTGGGAGGGTGTTGAATAGAGTTCACCTAGGCCAAGGGAGAGAGAAAGGTAGAACAAACTTCTTTTGTATGCAAAGACTGCGATTGTTCTCTCGAATTCCCGAAGCTTCGGCTAGGTGTAAAAGACGGATTCGAATTTTGTTCGAAAGGCTCGATGGAATGCGATGGATAACTTTGAAGGCACTATTTTTGTCCACTTGGTGACCGCTATCAATCAAATGAGCTAAAAGAGAACTTCTTATATATTTTATTTGACCTTTTCCGAACCCTGAAGGAAGGTGCTCATTATTGCGTTTGTTAAAAGTGGGAATATTTAAAGATTGACCTTGAGGCAACCAATACACTTCGAGTTGTGTAACGTACCATTCTGAGTAGGAATATAAATTCTGTTCAGCAACCAAGAAATCAAGTTTATCTGGGTACTGTTTTCCAGTACTGCTAGGATAATGCTTTTTTCAAGCTGTAGATGGATATATATATTCGGGTGTACAAGTTAAGTGAGAAGAAGCAGTGTTCGGGATGATGTGTTAATTAATTATTCAATTTTCGGAACTTACTTTTTGATATCCGAATTTCTGCTTTCAGATACACTATTTATCTCCTTATACCGAGTAATTAAGAGTGAACCGACTGCTATCTCTACAAAGATGGAGGACTCTGAGGGGCATGGCGAACAAAAGATACAGTTTGTGCCATAAATGCATCATAATGTTACATTATTTACGGTTATTCGAATGAAAATGTTCGTTAAATTTCAGCACTGACACCCGTGTGAACCACTAGAAGTTATTTTGAAGTCGGATAAATTTAAAATGACTATACACTCTATACTTTACTACTGTTAACCTTTTCACTATAAATGTGAATTTCTTCCAAAGAATTTACACTACTTACTAGAGATAAGTAGTAAATTTCAATATAAAAGGAATGGCAGAGGGGGAAATAGGAAAGGAATTAACAGTAGATATATGCTTATTTTACTTACAGTAGCCTGATTTGGTTTTACTGGTTTGTTCGAGGCCACCAATGCATTCGTTCTCTTGAGTCACTATTCTTTAAATTTGCAAATATCGATTTTTTCAATGAGTTAAGACGGTTGATTTTGAATGCAAGTTACTATCAAAACAGAAAAACTCTAGTGTTACATAGCGAAGTCACTATCGTTGTTCAGCAAGCTTTTCAAATAACATTTTGACATCTACATATAAGTGTACTCAAGCTGTTAACTATAATTTCTTAAGACATTGATTATTTAGAAGGCGATAGATGTAGACATTTATACAAAATACGTTATATGTGAATGCAAGTGTTTATCCTACAACTCTTAACGTACTTATTCGGGTTAGACAAAAGTAACCCTCCAAAATACGAGATATATTTCGGGATCAGAAATTCAGAGCTAGGGATCGTACACGAATGACTAGACGCAACACGACAGCTTGTGGAACGCCGTGGATAATTGACCGCGAACCTTCAGCATAACAAATCTACTTAAACAGTGACGGTCGACATCTAATGTTGTATGAATAATACTTTAGACTAATAATTTTGGGGAATTATTTACCGATCGGCACAGTCAGGTGGGAACCACGTCATTTATGCGTACTTTTGATTGGCATTTTAGAGGCTAAAGGTATAGACGTTCACGGATAGTACGAAGTGTACTAACTCAAGATCTAATACCCACAACTTCTATAATATTCGTTCCGCGTAGACCAAAGGCAAAACAAAATATCAGAATTTATCGTCCAAATTACGAGTTATATTTCGGGACTAAATCGGAGTGCGAGATGACTGTTTAACTAGCTAGGGATCGTGCACGAACGAACGAACGAACGTAACACAACAGCGTACCAAGTGACGTGGATGCTTGACCGGAAGCCTTCAGCTAAACGAGTTGACTTAAACAGTGAGGGTCAGCATCCAATGTTCAGTGATGAATACTGTGGCCAATAATTCTGGGGAATTATCTACCACTACAGCTCACTCACCCTCTAGTGGGCTTGTGAGGACCCTAAGACAAAACCAGCCAGAAGTAAAAAACCCAATGGTTTACCCATCGGTAAGAACTCTTCCGATAGGCTTGATGTAGTGCCTACTGGTCGTCTACCTATGCTAATAGGGTGTATGTACATCGCTTTGTTTGTGTTTGTCCGTTGGATCTCGTGCTTCGCTTGCTTCTTGTCCAGTGCCCGTCGCACCTGGAAAAGAAAACAAGAATGCTAAGAACCGTGTTGGAGAAGATGTACCAAAAATGACGTTTGAAAAATGATATGCATCTACCATACAAAAATCTAATGCGAAAAATAGATGTAACATGTACGGTTATAAAAAAGTTTTTTACGTATGTTGCGGGATGCAACATAAAAAACTGATGTATCTGGAAGAAAAAAAATAAATACCATAAGCGAATAAGAATTGGGTGAATCGCATCACATAGTAATGTGAAATAAGTGTGAAGATGTTCTGGGAATCTCACGTTTCGTCCAGAACGCGTTTTCTTTGAGGGCTCGATAGAAGGTTAGGTGGCTTTTGCCGTGCTAGTGATTTCTTCGAGGACTAACAATATTCGGTTACTTGTGTATTATTGGGAATGCTTAGTCCTAGGCTCATGGGATTGCCTTCTAAGTAGGCCGGTTTCAGAGAGTCCATGCTAACGGAGTCTTCTCGGCCTTTTTTGTCTAAGACAGATAATTTATCCATACGTTCAATGACTTTATATGGTCAGTCGTATGGGGGGTGACGCACACAGTCACGACGAACAAATACATGTGGAGAAGTTTGCAAGCACGGGCGAACAAAGACGACTATGGACTGCAGTCGAAGGGGAGAAATTTTAATTGAACGCATTGCGTTTGTAAGCCTGCTGACGTATGAGGCGTGATCTACCGCTGGTGGGAAGCTCGAGTGAGAAACAAACTCACCAGGCAGTCGTAGTGTTGTGCCATATGCTAGCTTGACAGCAGCACTAGTTTTCAAGGCGTTCCGTATCCCTAGGAGAACTAACTGTATTGATTCAGTCCAATGTGCATTGTTTGCAGCCGATAACCCAGCCTTCAACTGTCAGTGTAGACGTTCTACCATACCATTAGCTTGAGGATGGTAGGCTGTTGTTCTAAAACGCATGCAACCTATGATTTTAGTCAAGGCGAAGAATAGATCGCCTTCGAACTGCCGCCGGCGATCAGTTGTTATGGAGGATGGGCATCCAAAGTTTGCGATCCATCGTTCGACAAAGACGCGTGCGACTGTTTCAGCAGATACATCCTTGAGGGGTACTGCTTCAGGCCATCGTGTGGAACGGTCTATTCAGGTTAAGATATAGGTATATCCGTGAGATTCTGGAAAGGGTCCAACCAAATCTACATGAACGTGTTCGGAACGAGCATCAGAGATAAGAAAAGTGCCAAGAGGGATTTTGATGTGTCTTACTACCTTGCACTTTTGACAAGCTAAGCAGGTGTGTGCCCATTCCCTTACTTCTTCATTAATACCACGCCAACAAATTCGACTAGTTACGAGCTTGACGTTAGTTCGAATACCTGGGTGGGATAAGCCATGCAATGTATTAAAGACGTTACGGTGATAACTTTAAGGCACAATGGGTCGAGAATCCTTGCTACCTATTCCAAGGAATTTATAATTTCTGAGGAAATTTGAAACGGTATAAAAACATAGGATGGAAGGTAATTAAAGTGAAATAATACACTTATAGTGTACGAAATATTATTCCAATTATAATGCTATAGTACATCCACATTTTCACGTTCTACAGTGTGCTAACGCTGTACACGGTCAAACACGAACAACGTTATATTAAGAAGCACAAGAGAAAACTTGGAAAGATGTATTATTAACAAAATCAAATTTCGAAAAATGAGAGGCAAACGCAAAGTATATAATTGCATAAAATATATATGTAACAAACGGAAAGCAGTGTTCAACAATACAACAGCAAATATTCCACAAGCATATGTAAAATTTGTCTCTGTAAACGCATGATAGGCATACGTAAATTGGTTTTATAAACTTGCAGTTAGAATTAATATAGGGGCGCTACATAATCCCCCCCTCCGCCAGAACAGTGAAATATGAAATAATACATTGAAGTGTTCGACAATATTATGAGTTTGCATAATAAATAGTAGCGTAGTGCATAGAAAACTGTTAGTGTATTAAGCTGTAAAATACTCAATTTAATCCAGAGTTTTGCAAAAAATTGGATGGGCAGTTAACAATACTACTAATAAATGCAATACCGACAACAGAATTGATAATTATGATAGAAAATATGTGGAATGATTGAAATCTGCCCGGGATTCGCAGTTTTTAGATGCAAAAGATATGTACGTAGTCAGAATTTGTCGACAATTAAATGCAATAACGCGAAAATAGGCAAATGTTTAAACAATCGCAGGAAAATTCACAGTGAGTTAAATATTGATGATTTGAAAGTAACTTTTAGGACAACGAACTCTCCAACCAGGTCGTGTTGTTTTGATGGGTTTTTCTGTTGACGTTGCAGTTTTAGTGACTAGAGGTGTTGACATGTCATTCAGTTGATCTTTACCATTTATCTTCAAAAGTTGTCAATAAACGCTGGTTTGATTCTATCAACACTGATGGCTTCTACTTTATTCGATTGTTCTATCTTGATAACTTTGTCATTCCTCTCTGGAACTCTAAATGAACCATCGTAAGCAGGGGAGAATTGGTTGTTATACACCATCCCTCCAAACGAAAAGGTGAGTGCGATTTGTCAGCTGTAGCAGGATGTATGAAGCCGTTGCTGCTGGTGTAGAAGTGATATTTTTAGCTCATTCATGTGTTGCTCTAGTAGTTGCACATAGTCAGTCAAATCACTTGGAAATTGATTGTTTAAGGCGGAAAACTCTCCTAGTGACCTTAATGCTTTTCCATAGACTAACTCGGAAACGCAGAGTCCGATGTCTTTATTTAAATTTCCTCGTATGCCAAGTAGTAACAGTGAGGGGTTTAGTGGGTCAGTCTTTTTTGGTCTGAGAGGCAGCGAGCGCAGTCTAAAGTTGCCGATGAAACTGTTCGACCATTCCATTGGAAATTAGGTGATACGATGTCGTTCTTATTCATTTAATTGACAATAATTCAGTGACCTGTTGAAAAAGACGACTTTAGAACTGTGCACTTCTGTCGGTAATGATAATGGATGGAAGACCAAAGTCTGCCATCCAGCTTTTGACGAGAGCTTCAGCAACAGTTTTCGCGGATACGTCTGCTACTGGAACTGCTACTAGCCAACGACTGAATCTATCGATGCAACTGAAAATGTAGCTGAAACCACTGGAAGGAGGCAGTGGACTAACGATATCTATATTTATGTGATCAAATGCTGAGTCAGGGTTACGAAAACGTCAAAATGGTGAATTGGTAGGACGATGAATCTTGACTCTTGAACAGGACAAACAACTTTTGGTCCACTTCTTAGCATTGCTAATAATATTTGGCCATAAAAGTCTATCTTTCAGCAGCTGGATAGTAACACTGTCTCAGGGATATGACAGATTATGCAGTTTCTCAAATATTGTGCATCTCATAGCTGCTGGAACAAAAGGTCGACATTTACCAGCAGAGGTATCACAGATTACTTTCGTTTTGCCAAAGGGAATTTCGGTGAGTTCTAAGGGTGTCGTTTTAGAAAACATAATCTTTTTTAGTAGGATTGCGAGATGTTTGTAATCGATAGCATGACATACATGTTGTTAATGCGCATACGTGAAAGAGCGTCTGCAACTTCCTTGTTGTTACCCTTTATTTGTCAAATATCTGAGGTAAACTGGGATATAAATTCAAGATGTCATAGTTTACGAGGCGAGTAGTTACCTTGTTTGGCTGATAAGACTTTCGTAAGAGCTTCATGATCTGTGAAATCACTAAAAGCTGTGCCTTCGAGTATATGTCTAAAATGTTTGATGGAAGTAGTGGATAAGCCTTGATATCTCGCATTTCATCTGGGACTGGCCTAATTCCTTGACCGTCAATCAAATGCCTGAGGAATTCAAATGGGATCTTGCATAATTCACGTTTGTGTCGGGTGATGGTAACCCCATACTGGTGAAGTCTTTCGAGTACGGTGTCCACATTTTGCAGATGTTCTTCTCCATCTACACTCGCAATGAGTAAGTCGTCAATGTATGCACAGACGAAGGGGAAACCGCAGAGTGCTTGATAAATTAAGCGTTGGAATATCTGAGCGGCATTTATTAGCCCAAAAGGTATGCATACGAAAGATGTGGTAATGGCAGTTTTCGGAACATCACTCGGATGAATGGGGATGCGGCGATAAGCTCTCACGCGATCATTCTTGGATAAAGCCTTAACACCAGGCAAATTACTGGCGAAATCATGTATGTGTGGTAGTGGCTACCTATCGGGGACCGTTTGTTTGTTAAAACCTCAGTAATAGTCACACGGCCGTATCTCACCAGGAGACGTTTAGGGACCATATGAAGTGGTGGAGACCAAGAGCTGCTAGATGGTCGAATGATTCCAAGCCTTAGCATTTTATCAGATTCTGTCTTTGCGATACCCAGTTGGTGTGAATCAAGTTAAGGGCATGCAAAAACGTCCAGTGGTTTTAATATGATGAAACACGTGATGCTTTAATTCGGATTCTCCGAACGAAGGTACAAGATCAGGGAACTGATCCACTAATTCGGTTTAGGGAGGTGCCGATGTGTGTGTAACCATCAGATTTAAATATGATGCTCGGCTGTTTGTACAAGCGATGTGCGCATTGTTGTGTAAGTCAATCAATTAGGGAATTATTGGATCTACCAGTAATTTATGGTGCTGCAAGAAATCACTGCCTAAGATTGGCGACGGAACGTCTGCAACGATAAATGACCAAGTGTAGACATTGTGCAGACCAAAAGCTGAAGTCATGACTTTATGTCCACACGCGACAATACTGGACTCGTTGACTGCTTGCAGCGTGACTGATGGGTCTGGATTTCGACGCTTCTGCACGGACGGAGGAAGAACACTCACTTCTGCTCCTGCGTCGACTAGTAATACGCCGCCAGTATTTCGATCTGTCACATAAAACGAGTGACTGTTGGACTGTAGAAAAACGATGGCAGAATTCGTCGCAAATCCCGATATATCCCTTACTTTTGTCTGAAAATTACAGGGATGGCGGCAACGCAGTGCATTGCTATAATAGTGGGACGAATTTTTTCACGATCTCTGGACATGATAAGTGACCTGGAACGACGTTAATGGGATGAGCTATTAGAACGACTTGATCATATGCGTGTAGGCGAATATTCCACAAGCATACGTAAAATCAGCTTCTGTAAACGTATAACATACGTACGCGAATTAGTTTTATAAACGTACAGTTGGGGTTAATGTATGGCGCCATACAATTACAGAGGATACGCAGGGAGGAACTACACAGCGCGTTGAGTGGTTAGTTCATGCTTGCAGTTTACTGCGTTTGTAGTGACCCATTTTATTATTCATCATCGCAGTATACTTCCACTATGTAATTGGACTTTGAATTGTTTATCATTCTAATGATTGCGTGTTAACAATTGATACACTGTTCTCACTCAACTTTTGAGTTTTGACTACTGCGATAATACACGTTTGTACTCCTTCTCAAGTGCCTTTTGATTTGCGTTGTGGATGTCGAGTAATCACAACGTTAGGACACAATAATAAACGCGAAGTACTAGGATATACGTGTACGCTAGTTTGGTCAAAAAGAGCAACACATCGCGTCAACCATAACGGTATTGTTGTTAAACCTACACTTTAGGGGAGGTGCGAATGACGAAAGTAGTTGATGATTTGGTTAAAAGCTAGGATGAACAAGATTTGTCAAGGCGCATACATTTTAAAATAAGTTGAAAATTAATATGAAATACACGCGCGATGATTTACTCAGAAATGTTATTTAGAGATGTAACAATGCTGAGCATGCAGACTTGTAAGACATCTCATGAATCTGTGTGTGACCCATGGGACTACGTTTGCACGAGAAGTTGAACAAATAGCAGTAAGTTGGGATGCAGAAGCACTAAATGTTGTCCAGACCGAGAGATTCTTTTCCTGTTTAGAAAGAATCTTGACTCATGCCTAAGTAGCAACCAATCGAAATATATACTGCTATCCTAAAAATGGTGACAGTTAACATCTGTGGCCACTACCAGACCTAAATCAAATTAGCAATTCGCAAATTAATTTGCAATTTATAGAACCTGAGGCGAGATTTCACGAGACTTTCCTTTGAAAACCGGGCGATTTGGACTGACTCAGTTCTCTGAGCTGAGACAAACTGGGCTCGCTGATGATGAATTCAGCCTAACGGGCGAAACGATCGTCTGGTGTTTAGGTCACTTCGGCCTGTTTTGGTAGCTGGCAATGCTGGTTGATATGAGTGGTATATAGCTGTTCATCTCAACCAGTGGGTAATATGTGGTCTTAAACTAACAGACCTGCTGACCAATACTCTCTCTTTTAATGACGTTAGCTTGTGAGGCTTTGACAGCAACTACCGTAGTAGTTGCAACTTTCACAGCAAGCGATTCCAGTAGGCTGCCAGACAAAACCTTACATGAGAAAATCCTTGGCACTATAGCCTGTATAAATTCACACTTGTAAAGTAATAAGTTACTGCAAGGGACTAGGAAATTTTGTCCAAATATAGGAGTAGTCAAGACTGAGGGAAAACAGGGTCACTCTGTAATAGACACGACAAACCGACTAGAGGAGAAACTAGTAGTAAAAGTAGGTAGAATGAGCCTGACCTAGATCGGTCAGTAGGACCTATTATGCCAGTTTTAATAAGCCCCGTTAATGTGGTTGTGGCAAACCTTGCAAAGTAACACATTTCCTTTTTTGATAAAAATCATATTAGAGAAGACACTTTGGAGTAAGGCACTTTGGATGAATATTAGGAGATGGGCAGTTGTTGACTGAAGATAATCGTTTCTTCCTGGAAAGCTAGAAAATTGAAAAGGTATGGTGGTTGTCAAGGAGAATAAAAGAAGAAACGTAGTTATGGAGTAGGAGATATGTTCGACAAGTAACAGAAATGTATGAGGTTGAGACTGCTCAGTGGTAGTACAGTCTTATGAAGTGATGGCAAATTTATCACTTAAATTTCACTTGTTATACCACACAGTTTACGATGCTTAAGTAAAAATTTATATGGTTATCTTAATTACCTAGTGGACATACCGTCCTATAAACACTTCAGGTCCCTAAGGTGAGGTGAGACGGGCAGAGTGGTTTGTCCGACTAAATTTTGCTTGAACTCATTGTGGTCTTCACAGGACCCAATTAGAGAAGATAACTTCTTCCAGAGGCCAGTTTATTTAGTGGCAAAGACGTCAGTCAAATTGCCTTAATTGTGGGTGCTAACCTTGAGAAAGCATTCACAGTTGCGTAAACGATACGTTTAAAGGTTGGCAAGCCCAAATGAAAAGTCACTGTGATGGTGTTTCCTAGTCTCTTTGGAGTGCACTGCACTCTTCTTGATCACAGGGATCCTAATAATCAGTGGAATACATCTGTCAGCATGTACTGTGTTGGCCAATCGCTCATATGAGTTTCGTAAAGTGTCTCAGGCTGTGCCGTATCGCACACACTTTCGATGTGATAGGAACAGTGGTAAGGGACGAGGCTGCCCAATGTACTTCCCGAACACACTGCACTACAGCTAGAAAATAAGGAATTCAATCACATGCACGACACCCAACGGGTCAACCTACTCTTCAAAATTGCTACACTACTAATAAGGTGTATCTACAGAGCACCTGGCACCTTTAGTGAATACGAGATGCAACTCATAAATGCACTGGAGCAAGTATCCCCTCTTCTATACGAGCATAAGATCATATGTGGAGACTTCAACCTACCCAAAATCAGCTGGCCCAATTAAATATCACAAACTCTTAGGTACACTGGACATCTTCGGCTGGAAAGAAACTTTCACTAACCCCACAAGAGGTGACAACGTACTAGACTTAATGTTCTGTCACGATATAAGCCCCCTATCAATATAAGTGGGTTCTAAGTCTTCACGTAGTGACCACAAAACAGTGATGTGTGGACGGCCACTTCCAATGAGTAGCAATACGGCTCATAACTCCACCTCACAACAAGTAACATATAGGAACTACAGTAAGGCAAACTGGGTCTTAGTAGAATCAGTGCTAAGATCCTCCGAATGGGGCGAATACTTTACTACTGATGACCTCTCGAGGGATCTGAGCATCTTCTACCATAACTCAAACACATGCTTAGATGCCGTCATTCCACTGCAGACACTAAAGCTTTCCCCACATAGGAAGTCATTCATAAAATCAAAGGATCGTACGAAACTGAAGAGACTCTCAACAAGCTACTTCAAACACCACGACTTTGGCACACTAGGTTTAATACTTAACACCCTTAGCTCCATCTCACAAGCTCGAGATTTCCGTATGAGAAACGAAGAACGCATCGCAGTACCCAGTTCTGCTAGAGTGTATGCACTCACAGAAATCTTAAAGAAGCGAATGAATCGTGAAAATCACAACATTTCTCTCCTCATAGACAAAGGTGGGCATTGCACTAATTCTGCAGACATGTGTGAATTTTTTAACAAAACTTTTGCGGGTAACTACCTTAAGCCCAGAGTTCAGTTACTTGATATACACCCTGCTACTAATATGGCACAATCTGCATCTCTACTCACACCAAAACAAATTAGCACTGTTGAATTCACCTATGCTACGATTAACCAAATTATAAGAACCCTTAATAGCTCAAAAGGTTTTGGTACTGACGGTATATCATCTTATTTTTATAAATATGGTGGCCGTGACATTCCTTTACTACTGCTTAAAATATTCGCAATGTCCTTAGAAACCCAAACTTACCCGGATACATGGAAAACAACATTTGTTATGCCTAAACACGAATTTGGCTCGAAAACAGAAGTCAACAACTACAGGCCGATCAATATCACACCTATCGCATCTAGAATTATGGAGAGACTCGTTAAAGATAACCTACTCAAGCATATGCTTAGCTGCAATCTTATAAGTCCGAACCAACATGGACTCCTAAAATCCAGATCATGTTTAACATACCACCCAGACTTCTTAAATTTTGTGACAAGCAGTCGTGACAGACAACAACTAGTACTTACCATCTACTTTGACATTTTCAAGGCACTTAACCGTGTCGACCACTTACTGCCAATACACAAGCTGAACTCCCTAGGAATACGTGACCCGCTATTAGGATGGCTTAAATCATTCCTTAACGACAGGCTCCAAATAATTAAACTCGGGTCTGTAACTTCCAAACCCAGCTGGATCACTTCTAGTGTAGTACAAGGTAGTGTCATTGGGCCCTTCCTATTTACACTTTATATCAACGACATGTGCACTTGCTTCTCACATCGGAAACCATTCATTTTCGCAGATGACCTAAACGTAGCTTATACATTCCAGTGTGATGACCTACGGTACTTCCAGAATGTTGTGCAGAAAGAATTAGATAAAGTGACTGCTTGGTCATCTTTGTGGAATCTACAATTTAACCTGAACAAGTGTGGTTGGATCTGCTTCGGCGCACCCTCAATCGACATGAAATTAACGCTTCAATATGCTAAACTGAGCAGACTTCAAAGTGTCGTTGACTTAGGTCTGAAGTACCCGAGTGACCTAACATTTCCTGAGTAAGTGGCATCACAGACTCGAAAGTCAAGGATGCTGTTAGGATGCATACTCAGGTACTTTCACGACAATGAAGCAAAGCTAATTCTGTACAAAACATGTGTAAAGCCACTACTAGAATACTATCAATTTATTATTAGCAGCACTCCCACACGTGACAAGCTAAGATTGGAAAGTATCCAACGATATTTCACCTCCGGACTACTTTAGTATGATTGTAAGAAAGACTACATCCCACGCTGCATGATTCTAAATCTTGGCCCACTTTGGACAAGACAACTTATTATACACATAGTATTCTTCTTTAAGTTCCTACACAAAATATCATTCTCAGACAGTAAGGACATACAATTCGCACAGGGAGGCTCTTAAGATCTGCGTAACCAAACTTGCACAGTGACAATAAAAGCCTTTAAGTAAACACTCCGCACAATCTTCTTCGCAGTCATGTATTCTAAAATATGTAACAGCCTGCCCGTAGACGTCAGAACTTGCACCTCGGCTATAAGTTTCAAACGCTCTCTGTACAGACTGTTTCACTCTATTGACTACAGTAATAAACTATTTACTCCTAGAACGAATCAATTATTAGTTTACTATACTACCTAAAAAACGCACATAAATACCCTAATTACTCTATAAACAGTAGATAAACTAGTCACATAGATGCATGCACTCATCCCATGGTCTCTTCGATGTGTTATGGAATATTTCAATCATCACAGATGATAATAAAAGTGTTTAACATCCTCAAAACGTACATCTAACTTACGTCTGTGGGCTATTTCTCCTTCAAATGCCGGATTCTCATAGAATGACTGAGATGACAACAACCATTGCTTGTACAACCTTACAACCTTAAGATCTAAAACTAATCACAAATGACAAAGCTTTAAGGCTCTAAAACGCAAATAATAGTCTTTCTCTGCTAAATTTCTTGTGAAGGATGACTTCTTTTATTGATATTTCGTCTGGGATATCAAGACACTTTCACGCATATCAAGACACGAATACAATACAATGGAGCATTGCTTTTTTCGGCAACAGAAGCCTAAAACTAGTCAAATATAATCTATTTTCACAAAAGTGAACGATTACAACGCCTCTATAGACACAAACGCGATAGCCCATACAGTGCGCGAAAATACATTGTGATAGCGTTTATCTTCACTCCGTAGGCGCAGTAAAACAAACCTGCCTGGCAATATCCAATATTAATCTACATTCATAACAATTCAATTCTGGTGTTAATTGTGATAAAATTGCTGACAAAATTATACAAATAAATAAATTAATTAATACCCAATCTGGATATAAATCAAGAACAAGATACGATGCTGCACACAAAATATTTACATGGAGGAAGTGATTTCAAGCTTTATTTATTCTCAAATATTTATAATCCATCCCACACATACTTCGGTGTTTTTGTTAATGGGAAGACAATATTTCTACATTCCTTAACGTGCTCCATTGAATGACTAGTTGGTAGACTGTACCCACAAACTAATGTCAAAAAGGACAGCAACCATGTAATTTCACCATAAACCAAATTGATGTAATTTACATAATACTTATCCGTGCCTGTAAACCTAGTGTCCTACATAGAAAGGAATAAATATATATAACAGTGTACTAGTTAGAGGGTTGCTAGAGAACAGTCAGCCATAATGGGTTTTTGATACTGAGTTGGACGCATCACTATTCACAGAGAATTCAGCCACTGAAGTAGTCTTAGGAAGAATGACCAAACACTTTTCCTAAGACAGTCGGTTTTGAATACACAGGTTCAACTGCATGCTTCCCTGCCGTATTACTCCTCTCTTGTAGTTGTTACAAAGAAATAAGTAATCACATGACTGTGATGGCTCAGAGTTGTGCCGACGATGGGTCAGATGAAATCATGGAGTCTATTACCTGATGCAGCTGTCCCGAAGTATAAAGGTGAAGAGATTGAAATGCGAATTGGTTTCGGTGCGCGAGAAGTGCATGTAACGATTGAAAAGCTAGCGAGACTTTCGCCATACAAACATATTTAGGGTGGATGCTAATTATGGAAAAATACCTAAGTGAATCACGGCTTATGTGCAGACAAAGCATACTGCATGTCCAGAGTTCTATAAAAATGCATTACCGATACCAATAACCACTGGTCTATTTCCTCTGAGTACCACAAGTATTTCTCTATGATGTATGAACCGACGCATTTAGTACATAGGATCTACTAAATAACACCTTACTGACACCACCAGTAGGCTCTTACTAATAACACAAACCGTTTCTCTTCAGGAGAAGCCTGACAAATCAGAAAATTTGTGACATAAATATTGAAAAAAGGAAAAAAATCAAATAACTAGATAGGTAACTTGTAAAGCTTCCTTCCAATCAAATAAGTTATAGGATATTGGTTTGGGTTTAATTTTTAGTCCTTAATATACTTATTGTCTGTCGGTTTCGCGCGGGAATAATAAAAGGCTCCGTCACAGGAAGGTAAGAAGGAATCTGATACACAGGCGATTGAGTAAGACATATAGAATGCAGAACTTACAATTGTTATCAATTAATCAGTTATAAAGGGTTTAAAAGTTTATAAAATTCTACAGTAGCCAGTAATTACAGTACCATTTGTTACCAGCAGATTTATGGGGCCAACTTTGCGACGATGTGGCCTGTTTAAAACAGTAGGTAGCCTAAATATTTTGTCCCAATAAGTGCATCGTATTTACCCTATTTCAGGTTGTTTTAATCAGCCAGCAACGTCTACTTATCGCGGTCCACGATCAAGCATCCTTTCAAGTAGGTTTCAACTTGCTGTAGTGTCAACTGAAAGGTTCCGGAAAATTCAGGCAGGATTCAAAATTCTTACGTCAAACGGCCCTCAGATTTCTAAAATTACAATAACGACAAGAACATAAGGCCACATGAAGTCGGCTTCCGACAAACTGGAAATATTGAAAGAGCGATTTGACTACATTATACAACGAGGAACTATCCGCCTCTCCACTAGTCATTGAGCCTTATATTGTACACGGCGTCTGAGAAAATCCGTCCGAGAAAAACGTCCTTATTCTGTTTGCAGAGCCCAATATTAGCAAACTGTTCTGAACAGATACCCGGTGCCCAAAATTTAGGACAGTGGCAACAGTCTTCGCGGCACCCGTTAACTGAAACAGACCTGGTTCTTGCCTCTTACAGCATCCTAGTGGCTGAAGAAGAGTTTTGTGGGTGCCATCTGGCCTGCCGAAATCTGCAGAGATGTGTTAACGGCCCGTTGAGTGAACTACCGTTTGATAAAGACTACATACTGACCATTAGTTCAGATGTAGATACTCATGCGGACGGAGACTGAGGAGCAATACGAAAACTGGGAGATAAGAGCAGGGGAAGTAAGTCTTCTGAGCAGGAACACCTGGGTTCGTTGAGTATGTCAACGACATTGAAGAAATCGCTTGGTTTCAAAAGTGTGTGAACACAATCAGGAGGTTTCTGTTACCTGCTTCATTAATTCATTTCTGAAGTTATATAAGGCTGATTAGTTTTCACCAGCGTTGTCACTTTACTTGGTTATCCGTAAGGGCAGCTAACTCATAGATAAGGGCTTCTTTCTTCGCACATATTTGACGACGGTGGACCCAACTTCTGGAAAGCCCATATTAATCATAAGCAGACTGTTAGAAGTTGAAGTAAGAATTAAGTGTTGGATGACTTTGTCTATAGAGGATATAAATGGCGTATTTACCCACTGAGGCACTTGAGGGCGTGCCACTGGGTCTTTCCACAGGCCATTGCATTTATTATACTTTGAGAAAATGTTGATGGATAAATGGCGAAACATTAGCGGTGGGGTATAATGATGTTTTGAAGGACAGTTCAATGATGAAGCTGACAGGTAGCTGTGGAGATATAGACAGGCTAACGGGAAACATGTAACTGTTATTTTTTACAAACAATTGAGACTTGAAGGAACAGAAATCAAAATGACACAGTTACATCATAAGTTGACTAACCTGTTCGGGGTTAATGGGCAGGTGGCCCCAAATGCAGGGTGGAAAGGCCTGCGTACAGAGAGGAACCTGCAGGACAGTGACCCAGTCCAGTATAACAATCTTGGAACCCCAATAGGTCTGTGGTCAGAAGATGTAGTTAACTAAGTATATTATTATCAGGATGGCTAATCCGAAACTACAGGTTTGAAGACTCAAAGTAAAGAAGGTGGTCGAAAGGTGATATATATATAATGTCTGGTTTTATTTCTCTCAACCCACTTATTGATTCATAAACCTTATTTTCTGTCATCCCAATTATGATCCTCGAAATCCTACTGGTTACTGTCCGTTTTAATTTATTTATGTAATAAGTGTCTCTCAAGGTCATTTGAAGCACATATACACAAACGCTGTCAGTCATTTTTGCTGTTGATACGAGACAGTGAAAGCTCTCTGCGTCAACAGTCTTCTCTTCTTGTCTTCTTGTATCACGTTTTCACTGGTATCATGTTGTGTTGTTGTTGCTAACAGTAATTAGAACAATAAGCTCACGAATCGACTGAACAGGAGATTCGTTAGCATGACAATAGGTGGGTTAACAGCTACGTCATGATACAAGAAGCTTGACTTAGTTGGAAAAAGGAGACGATTTAAACATTCCAGAGACAGAACATCAAAATGGTGGTTATTTTGCATTCAGCGTAATTTGCAACTGATAGGTACGACTAGAACACCAATAATATATCACTAGGATTTTGCTAACTATTACTGCCACATGATCCTAAGTTAACATGATGTAAACGCCCACCACTTTGGGCCATTCATGTGAGTCTGCAACTTCTTCCTTTTATGTACACGTAAATGTGACTGATCAAACGTTCCCACCTCGCACGTTATTACTGTTTGGTATACCTCGCCCCTGTTTGAAGAACGACTGTTTTGCGTTTGCAACTGTCATACCACCGTTTATATATCTTTTTAAACAAATTTTAAGACAAGTTACTTGAGTTTTAACCATCTGTCTTCATTGTCATCAGTGAGGGCCACATCATTTATTAAGAAACTAAGTCCCACTTACAGTTGCGAAGCTAGGTGCATAGAACCTCCATTGAGGAATATAGCTTACTTGGTTCAGGAACATCTTGCATGTTGATTGAGAGAACTTGGAAGCAGTCACTGATTCCACCACGAAGTGAGTATCAACTATTCACTCTCAGACAGCTCTTTCAGCATCGCATAATAAGTCAGATAAAATTTGGCAGAAGATGCCCTAAGAACGCAAAACATAGTCAAACCATGAGTGCATATGTAGTTTCTTTGGTTATTCATGTTCGCCTAAATATAATTTCATCACAGTATGCAGTAAATTGTTTATTCTTTATTTCATGTTTATTCAACTTTTCCCTGCACTTCATTCAACGCTGTCACCTTCTGGCCTTCCCCTTAATTTTTAATGAAAGTAGTTTATAATAGTTTAGTCGCTCGCATAGTTTATTGCCGAGACAAATAATTCCCACTTCGGATGTAAATAAATCTCTCACTAAAATATTAGCCAAATCATCTATTCTCTTATATACGCTACACTTCAACCTTTATTTTTTGTCGGTGTGACTGATATTCACCTTAGTGAATATTGTCACAACTCAGCGTTTCCACTCACTAAAAGTACCCATCCACACTTGGGAACAAGAAGAAACAGCCCAGTAAAGCTTATCCTACCGTGTGAATGCATTCACTTAGCTGTACAGTCGCAATTATATATAAATGTTCTTATATGTGTATATATTACTTCCATTAGATTACCTGCAGAGGGTCAGGATACAATATATCTTCTGAGATGACAGTGAACGAATATTACTGCCTTCACTCATTACATGTCCTCGTACTACTTGGTGGTCTAAGCATGTCACATAAAAGTGCATCCTACACTTCAGAAAATACGCGTTTTATTGAGTCACACTGATGAGGTTCAGTTTGCTTTGCGGGGTTGACATTTAAAGCTCGTAAAACCACGTCTGAGTTGATGAAATGAAAGCAGATTTCAAACTCTTTCACAAGGTATCTAAACTGGATCGGACATATAATTCACTTGTCACCTATTCTGATGAACCTACTTTCCAGCCACACATTACTTGGTCTGGTGTATCCTAACTTGGCTATTGGACTTCTTTCCCAAGGGTCAACCAATGAAAGAATCTTTCATTCAGATCCCTCCCCGGATGTTGTGGTAGAGATGAGGTACTGAGAAATTACAGGATAAGGCAAGAACACAGTATTTCACCAACTTCCTTTACTTGTAGACTCCTAGTGACCACAGTATATTCTTTTGGACCCCCGAATTGAAGGTATAGTGCGACAACAGCAGTCGCAATATGGGTTCCTTACTCATACTTCCGAGTTTGTCAGAGTTCTTAAGACTAAAAATGGTCTACCTACTGATATAATCTTGAAAACATGGAAAATATTTCGATACTGATGGAAAACTATCAGGAGTACTAGACAATATGCAAAACATTTTCCTGTGGACAATGAAACTTTGTAGCGGTTAATTAGATAACCGCTGATCGCTAAGAGTCTAGATTAAAATCAGGAAATTTCTAAATAAGGGAAAGGAGGGCTATAGTTTGGAAACGATATTCTTCACTCATGTGGATTTGAGTTCACAACTGCCGAAGATAATTTGATGACTCCTGCTCGACTCTAGTTGGCTCAGTGGTTTTCCAAAACAAGTTCATACTATTTAGTGTGGGTGTCTCACGATAAGACACAGTAATGCCAGAGAAGCGTTTTTTATTTTGATGTCAAATTCAAATTAATCAGAAAATGGACCACTAATTCGGTGTTGATGAAGACAAATATTTGATTCCTAGGGTCCTAGTTAAACTCTCAGGTACGTGTAGGAAAGAATGGAAAGTATAAGTTTCCCCTCTCGGTCTGCTCCGTGTCTGTTTGATCCGAATAATTCCAAGGTCTTGATCGGAATTTATCATGTTGATTAGTGTTTATGTGAATAATTTTTACCGTTCATATTCGCTGCCAATTATTTGAAAGTAGATTCTTTTCACATAGAATAAGAAGGCAGTTGTAGACGACTATAGTTAGGTGAAATTGTGACCAAATTAATGATTCCCATTGAGACATAAAACAGTGTTGGCTCGTAATCATTTGCACCAGTCCTTTCACATTTGCATTTCTGCTTATTATCAAACCTTAGCACACACGTAAGGAAACTAATTGTTGTTTATACACATAATTACAGTTTTACAGCGGTGAAAATGGAGTCGTCGAAATAAAAAATTGTTGTGACTTTACAAATTTCACTAGCACCATAAACGTCTCTCGTAACGACCTTATTTAAAAGGAACTTGCCACCATTAGCAGGCTTATGAGAGGGGCGCTGGAATGATCTTAGAAGCCATTGTTTATCATAAGTGAAGACAGTAATCATGGAAGGCTATGTGGGTTCTTTCAGTATGCGGAAGATACGATGCGGCCGTAGTGATATCCTCGTGTTGAACACATATAGAATGCAGCAAATAAGGCAAATCGATGAGCATGTAAGTCATATGCAGAGCACAAGTGTGGCAGTCTGAGAAGTTAAGTCAGTCTAGTTACTAGCTGATGAAGAGGTTCTAAGGCGTTTTAACACTTTCATTTTCTTCTCTTTGAACTCGTCCTAATATTCTCTGTTGGTGCGAAAATTAAGAATTATTGTCACATCGGACAGAAACTCAATTCCTTTTCTGCATATCTGAAACTATGTGTAGTGTGTTAAATCCTATGTACAGACTTCCAAACGCCTATCTTTGAGTGAATTTATTTACCGAATAATCACACAAATTATTACAACCAGTGTTCAGGACCACGTCCTAATGCTAACCCGCAGTGACTGCTACTAATGCCACTATTCTAATATTGCCACACTAATTCTAAAGATTAGCATGTCGATAACAGTAAGCGAAGTTCTACAGGAGTCAAAACCATTCGCAAACATAAAGTGAGATGACCTAATTTCGTCTGTATTGATCCATTTAGCAAGGGGAAGAAGGATTAGATAAACTCTCCTGAGACAAATCAGCCATCAGCAGTTTCTGCAAGCACAAGGATTCGCTCAACAAGTGCCTTATCTTCTTTCATTAAGGAAAGTCAATTCTTAAAAACTGAAACTTTTATGAAAGAACTAACCTTTGTCTAGAGCTGCCTTTACAGGAACATCGAGACATGTTACTTTTTCCAGCTTGGAACTGCCATGAGAGGTAAAATTAGGCGTGAGTTACTGTTGCTAGTTCTTTGTTGTTTTGGAAAAAAACTTATCTCATCGCAATAAGTAATTCTATTATAAACGAAACTGTTCAGTAGTTTAACGATTATATTACTTTGACTGATCGGATTGCTATGTCCATTTTAGAATAGCTAGCCAATAAAGACATTTGGATACTTCGACTGTCTCGTGGATGCATGCTAAACGACAGGCAACAATTTAGCTATGTATAGGAGCGGTATCGATAATTTTCGCAAGGGAGGCTCTTTTGGGAACTTGGAATTACGAATATAGAAATTTCGAAGCCGAATTGAGGGAACTCCTGTCTTGGTGCAGAAGGGTTGCACTGTAGTATCGAACTCCACACGTGTCAACAGTCCTCTACCACCACAGTCAAGGAGTACTTATGGAAATAAGGTGAAGCTTAAGTCCCAATCAGATTAACTTCAGGCTTCCTTACTTGTATACAATTAGGGAGTCTAGTGGAATTTAGAGTTCTACTTTAAATTGACATATCACGCAAACATTATGGGAAAAACTTACAAACAGTAAATTTCTGTGCCTTTCGTAAATTAAGGTTCATGAAATTTCAGTGGAAATGGTAGCAACTCATCGAAGACATACAGGTTCAGTGTGACACATCCTTGAGCTAAATTACTTCAAAATCAATTAAAGAACTAATGTTAGCCAACCATTTTCCGCATGTAGCACACCGAATGTTTATTTAGCTATTATACTCTCACACTTTAAATATTCAATCTGTAGCCACACTTTTTTCAATGCGCTACAATAATCACTTGGGGTTCACCCGGTATTTTTGTTAAAACTTTCTAAAGTCGTGAAGTCGTGTGCTTGTGTGCCTAGGTTTCTGTGAAGTGATGATTGATGGCATAATGGAAATTGTTTGCTGATCAATGTCCCAAAGAGTGTACATGTCTAAACGAAGACGAGTAAGCGTCCATTCTTTTTACGATACATTTTGTAGAGGGACTTGGATTCATCCAGTTCCAGCAATAGTTCTGACTGTACAAATGACAAATCATTATGGGAATTCTCCGGAGATAATTATGAATTCCTGATGAATGATGACTTTATGGAGCACTGCAAGGTATTATGCCTGGGAAAATTTTAATCCCTTTTTCAGCATGATTTGTCTACTATGGATAATTCAGCACCGGTTGATAATTCACTTCAGTCTTGCATTAGTCTCTTGAAGGACTTGAGTCATTTGCTGCATAATATACGCCAGCGATCACAGTCCGAAGAGCCTGAGAATTTTCGGAAATATTCAGAAACAGTAAGTTTCTATAGGAAGTCAAATGTGTCCGCATGAATACATTTAAATCCTGTTCTTGATTTTCCCCCCTACAATTAATAATCCTGAAAGCTTCCACGAAGTACTTAAGATATACATGATTTATGAAGTGATGTAAAATTTGTAGAACTGTTTAAATTTGACTATGCTGAATATGACTGTAGTTTTCGGAGATGCACTCCGAAATGCTGTAATCTAAAGCAACGCGTAGTTCAGAAACGTGACATTCTAGAAAACTAGAAGCGAAACGTATAGGTGAACAAACAAGAAGAGTTAGGCTACTCAGATGTCTTGTATAAACTGTAGTTGCTTTTGTAGTTTGCTTTTGTTTTTGTCTTTTCAAATCAGTAGAGTGAAAATTACCAGGGAAGAGAATTTTTGGAAAGAAAAACACTTGTGGCAATCATCTAGATGGTATTATGCTAAATGTGGTCTACTGAAATACCTATTGAATATTTCACAACATTGCTTGTTGCATCCAAATTAAATTTGGATTTTATTTTTCTTCGTATAAAAACACTTCTTTTGATCACCCGACTAGTAGTAATCTAGTTGCCATTTTGTTGAAGCTGCTTAGCCACTCTTTGTTACAATTGGCGATAGCGGGAAATTGTACAACCCATTCTGCTAGATCGTGTGACCATTTTAAAGAGCATTTACTTTTCATTTCTGGTTTCAATATCTCACTACCCAATCACTTCACAGCTTTCACTGAGTAGGGACTCTGTTGAATGAAAGATTTCAAAATGGACTAATGTGATGCTAAATTGAACATATTTTGCTTTGTACAGTAGGAAATTTGAATATGCTAACCAGCACACAGCTTATAATACATTGTCAATTTATATAAGTATTTATCAGTTCTTAACGTACTTCAATTTTATTCAGTGTACCTTAAATTGAGCTTTATTCACTGGTATTTAGGCGGCAAGGTGCAATAACATCCATCGGAAGATAGATTAAAAATTTTTTCCAGCTTATAAACCTTCATATGGTGACTGAACACTATGTTAGGTTACATATTCATCATTATTTTGTTCTATTTAAAGGAAGCGCATAATGTAAATAATTCCACTCATTAGGAATTCCTGGAGTCAGTCTTTCCGTATGAAACAGTTTCACTTGTGAAGATTCCACGTGTCTGGTCGTGGATAGCAGCAGAATCTATTATGGGCACTCCGTTTGTGATTTCACTTATCTTGATAAAGTTATCATCTTTTTCCTGATACCTCGATTCGCTTCTGCTATCACCGTCAAGACTACTCAGATTACAAACTGAAAATTTTAAACCAGACAGCCAATCACTTTAATAATGCTAGCATATCTTGGTCGTGGAATTTTATCTTTCTATCACTCTTAATTTTTATTATTATTTTATTTCATTATAGCTTCACTCCCCACAGTGTTTTTTATGACACAAGTGTGGAATTTTCAGCATGTGATATCGGTAGCCCAAATTTTGCAGGTCAACCATTGAAATCGGGTGTGCGTCTGCCGGGGAACGAACCCCGGACTATGTGCATGGTCGGCGGGCGTCCTAACCGCTGTATCACCTTTTTACCTGACATTTAAGCCATTTTTATCTTGTTATTTATATATCTCCATCTTTCCCTGACTTGATCGATTGAAAAGTAATACTCGTGCATTAATAACGTTTATTTTTGCGGATTAGATAACATGATGTTTTTTATTATACAGTAACTGGTAATTAAACAAAACCGCAGCTGGTCACTACCGAAATGTGATTGTTATCACAAGATGATAATGATGCAAAAGATGAATCTTTTTTTTAAGTTTTGATTTTATCATTGTGAATTCTCACAAAATAGATTTTTCTAAATAGTATAGTGTTCATGCTAAAGTCATCTTTAGCTATCTACTGATTTTTTAATACTTTTACGAGATTTATGTTTGAACAGGTCACTTTTTATCAAGAGTTAACTTCTGTGCGTTGGTGGCACAGAGGTTATGACTCTCGCCAGCCTTGCAGATGGTCCGGGATTTGATCCCGCGCCGATACACACCTGATATCTATGGTCGACCTGCAATATTTCGGCTACTTATATCACATGCTGAAAATTCCATACTTGTACCAATAGTTGTGTGCAGTCAAGCTATAATCGAAAATAAATAAATATATATACGTATAAGTTTAATTTTCATTATTTTCATAAACTAAAACCTCTAGTTAGAAGTTAAATATTGTAGTAACCCAAAGTGTTTACCTTGTATTAAATTAAAAGACCAAAAGTCACTCTTTATGTGTAGATTTATCATAATACACTTTTACTAATTTTGAGATAAGTGAAGGACGTCTTGAAACCGTGACCTACCATTTGGGAACCAGGCATTCATGTTGGTCAACCACACTACTTATATTTAGGAGGAGTTCATAAAGTAATTATAAACATAATACGCTTCCTAAATATTGACATAAAGTTTAATGTTTAATATCTGTTCATGAAGTTTACTTTTTTAAGATTCAGTAATATGTTGTTATGTTAATTAACCTGCCAACAACATCCACGACAAAGTTGATTTAATCTTCTGAATAAACTTTTTAATTATCTTTCCATTATCATCTGTTTTTTTAGATTCTCACAAATGAAATCCAACATTATGAAAGAAGAAAAAATAAAGTTGTTAACTCCATACTATCTGCTGTACGGGATAAATGTCAAGCCCTTCCATCGTCGTCATCATCACCATCAGATGCACTGGATTTTACAGCCACTACTAATCTAATTTCTGATAATGAAATTGATCAAAATTCTAGTCAACTATTACGTGCACTCGGTGAATTCCAACTGGAATGGGAAGCTATTGTTCATCAAATTACACCAGTCAATCCACTGACGAATAAAACGAAATTTGTTAAAGGTAGATGACATGCTTTTATTCTGAAATGTTTGTAAAAATTTGTCCTATCCTCTTTTCCCTTATTTTATATGAATTCAGAAATGTTTATTGCCCAGCGTATTTGAGATTGCTTTCAGATGGTTTCATTGTTTATTTCGGTTGGTTAATTCATAAACATATAGCTTTTATTGAACCGTTGATTGAGAAGTCTGATGTATCACTAGGATGTGGAGATTATGCTACCCGACTTGAGCATCCGACTTTCAACCATTGGGTTATGGGTTAGGATCCCACTACACCTGCCTACTTGAGCCTAATCAGGTGAGTAGTATCATCAACCTTGACATATTAATTGTGACTCGATGTCTGGTACTTTGAAGACCTGCTCCGCTTAATTAATTTCCAGCTAGCTAGGGTATACGTACACACACGAACTCATGCAAGAAATTAGTAAACACTATCTTGTCAGACTTTGAACATCCTCTGTATACACAACTCTCTCCTTGCTGGATCTCATCGGGTAGGGGAACTAGAAGCAACTATAGAAGACTGTATGCTCGGAAAACTAAGTACAAAAACTCTCCAATACCTTATTTGGCAGCCACACATATTTTGTGATGAGAAAAGTGTAAGGCAGGAAATTACCAACTTACTGTGGAACTCTAAGTAAATCGACCTATTTTTTCCACTGTTACATTGCTGTTAATATTTCAACTTAGTTTTTTATCCATTTTCTTATTGAACAATATTTTATCAATGTAAATACCCTGTTTTAATTGTCACCCCTGTAATGAGAATATTAGATGCAATACTGTACTACTACATGCTGAAAATTCCATATTTGTACCAAAAGTACTGTTTGGAATAAGGCCATTATTATTTTTATTAATAAAGAGTCTGTATTCTTGCATCTTCTGTTCCACTTTAGAAAAAATGAAAGTTGGTTTTAGGACCTAAAGCTCTGAAGGAGTGTTTCTACTATTTTGAGGGTAACGTGACTGTAAAACGCATTGTTTTTATTCACACCTTAGTTTTTTCAGCCACTAACTTATTTACTTCTGAGTGATAATACGGTTGTCGTATTACGTGACTTATCAGTTCATGTTGTGCTTTTTTCAATGGGTCTGTGTCGACCGGAGATTTCCTAGGCGAAATTTTGTTGTTTTTGTAGGTTTTTTCATGATGTTTCATTGGTCGTGATCAAGATCGCAATTTTCCTACTTTGCTGTAGATCTGAGTTAGGCATGCTTTGAGGTTATATGTGCTCCGGCTGTATGAGGCTTTTCAGCGTCTGCTTATTTTCCTACATAGTCTTAACGTCTTTTTGCAGAGGATCAACTGTGTAGGAAAATAGAATATAGGGGGAATGAACTGGATATAATCATTTTTCCGTGACAATCTTGCCCTTAACATTTTACATCTCTAAGTTAGTTAACAAGGAGCTGTGTTCCATAGGGCTTAAACAGAGCACCTCCATTCTATACTGCTCTCTGCAGTCTTCATCTGGCTCTAATTACCCATAAACTCTCATCCCCCTACTCACATGATCTTCTCCATGTCGTCCTTGAGCACACACCCAGCTTGCCGTATCCCATTCGAGTTCCAGTCTATCGATGGTTTGAAGCGAGATGTCACTTACCAGTCACCTCAGCATGCATCCAACCCCTCTCTCCATTTTCTTTGGTATATTTCATGGGCATTAGGATCTTGGTTGATTCATCGCACTCCGGAGTTACTTGTTGCTTATCTTTCCTGGTCTGACAGTTTGATCTTCAGTGTGCAGCTGGCGAAGGCAGTTGTTGTAAAAATTCTGCAGTAATCTGTTCAAAATGCTTTTCGTGACGCACACCGAATTCCTAACTCATATAGAAGAACTAACTGAATTAACACATTGGTGCGGAAAATCTGAATTTTGTTCTGCATACTACTGTTGAGTACAGCAGATATCTAAAGTGATTTCACACTGATGAAGATTTGTTAATGTAAGTGTGGAACTTGGGCACTGTGGTAAGATATAATTCTACATTAGATAAGTTTATTTGAAATTACACACAGTGAGTGACACATTATTAACAATCACTGTGTGTTATTTCAAATAAACTTACCTAATACAATGAAAGCCTGACGTGTCTTTCCAACTGTGATTTTGACATCCTTCTCAGCCTCGTAGACTGTAGTTAAAACGCTACTGCCTAGGTAAGTGAAGAAACTGACCTCTTTCAAATTTATTCCACTGGTGTTTCAACATTGTCTTGTTCTTTAAAAATAAGCCAAAATCACATATTATATAACTTATTATTGTTTATGAAGCTTGCGTTGGTCTATACTATCAAACAAATTGAACACAAGCTAGTAACTAGTAAAATGTGTCTCGTCCTTTGTTTTGTGCACACTGAGATCCATCATTCAATTATGGGTAAAATTTATTTTGATTAAATCTCACAGTGTTGTTATGCAGTAATATTTACTGATGACCATGTTTTGAGCACAATTTATTACTGCTCATAATCATATCAAGGCACTACTCACACGACTTTCCAACCTCGTTTATATAATTCCATTATTTTTCATCGCTTGACTTGATCGGAAGTAGTATTTTCCATATCTCCGGTATGAGTAATGAGTCATTCTTATTGCACATGCTGGGTGTAGATTCGATAAACAAGGATTCAGTAATCAACCTGTCTCTCTCCACCTACCTAGATTACTTCTTAGAATTTTAACCCTCTCCCACCACCCTATTGTGTGGTTGTGTGTTAATGCATGCAGTGCAGTTGCTGAGCTTTTTTCTATATTACTCATCTGTCTCCACAGGGTCAGCCATTCTTACCTTAGCTAAATTCTTTTGTTCAGACAATCTGACTACCCCTGACCTACTAGTTTGACCTATGTAGTTGACCTCACAGTCATTGTAAGGTATTTTGTAAATTATATTATTTTGTCTAATTGGGTCAGCTGGGTTCTTTAACCTACAGAGCTTGTCCTACCTGAGTGAGTTTTTAGGTTTAAATGCCACTCTAATTCCTGCTTTATTAAGAATCCTACGTACGGTCTCAGATGTCCCCTTATTATATGGCATAACAGTAGATGACTTATATTCTCTCATTTGTTTCCATTATTAGTCTCCTCATTATTTTTATTATGCTTTTAACCTTTTTTGATCTTCCTAATGAATTTTATAGGATAGTTATTTGATACCACTACTTATGAATTATCAAAACACTAATATTATGTCCCACTAGAAATCGTTCAAACTCTAGACTAACTAATTCATATGAGATGAAAAAGAAACTAAATTACATTCAACTAGAGAAGGATGAAACAATGGTTAGTTTTGATATAACTAGTCTTTACATTAATATACCCCTCAGTATAGCCTTTGAAGAAGTTAAAAGAGAACTAATCGCTGACCCTGAGCTTACTCGTAGGGCAAAGCTACCGAATGAGGGAATTATTTTAAGAATTCAGTTATACCTCACATCTACTATCTTTAAATTTGAGGGCAAAACATATAAACAAACTGAAGGTGTAGCGATAGGATCACCAATATCCCCTATCGTAACAGATATCTTTATGTACAGCTGGGAAAATGTTGCTCTTAATGCTTGTAATCCTACTCGAAAAATATGGTAGAGATGTGTGGATGACACTTTCACAGTGTTAAAAACAGAACATATCTCTAGCTTTTTGATGCACATAAACTCACTAGTAAAGGGAATAAAATTCACATTTGAATCAGAAAATGAACAAGGAGAATTAGTTATGTTAGACTGCAAAATAAAACGAATAGAAGAAGATAAACTTCACACTAGTGTTTATAAAAAACCAACTCATTCTAATAGATATTTAGATTTTAATTCGTCTCATCCGTTAACTGTTAAGGCAGGTTTAATTAAGTGTCGAACAAACCGAGCAGTAGCACTAAGTAGTACAAGAAAAGACCTAAATGATGAAATAAAACAGATAGAAGAGGCGTTGGTTTTAAATAACTATCCTATAAAATTCATTAGGAAGATCAAAAAAGGTTAAAAGCATAATAAAAATAATGAGGAGACTAATAATGGAAACAAATGAGAGAATATAAGTCATCTACTGTTATGCCATATAATAAGGGGACATCTGAGACCGTACGTAGGATTCTTAATAAAGCAGGAATTAGAGTGGCATTTAAACCTAAAAACTCACTCAGGTAGGACAAGCTCTGTAGGTTAAAGAACCCAGCTGACCCAATTAGACAAAATAATATAATTTACAAAATACCTTACAATGACTGTGAGGTCAACTACATAGGTCAAACTAGTAGGTCAGGGGTAGTCAGATTGTCTGAACAAAAGAATTTAGCTAAGGTAAGAATGGCTGACCCTGTGGAGACAGATGAGTAATATAGAAAAAAGCTCAGCAACTGCACTGCATGCATTAACACACAACCACACAATAGGGTGGTGGGAGAGGGTTAAAATTCTAAGAAGTAATCTAGGTAGGTGGAGAGAGACAGGTTGATTACTGAATCCTTGTTTATCGAATCTACACCCAGCATGTGCAATAAGAATGACTCATTACTCATACCGGAGATATGGAAAATACTACTTCCGATTAAGTCAAGCGATGAAAAATAATGGAATTATATAAACGAGGTTGGAAAGTCGTGTGAGTAGTGCCTTGATATGATTATGAGCAGTAATAAATTGTGCTCGAAACATGGTCATCAGTAAATATTACTGCATAACAACACTGTGAGATTTAATCAAAATAAATTTCTACACATAATGGAATTATACTTTACCATAGTGCACAAGTTCTATTCTTATTTCAAGATTTTGGTTTGAGAAACCCTAGCTGTTTTCCTGCCTTATCCTATGTCATCTAATATTCCCCGTCGAGGAAGGCGATGGATAGGCATGTGGAACACACATCCTATGCATCTTATTCGATGTAGCTTCACAATCTCATCGATTGATTGTCTCTTCATACCTTACACCAACAAACCGGAGATCATAGTGATATTAGTTAGGAAGAATCCCTAATTGTGAAAAGCTAATGGCTATATATATTTTTCTATTACCTAATTTACCAACTTTTTTTCTTGAGAAATCTTCAACGAGGAGAAAGAATTCCTCCACACCTCCCACCATAATCCATTCACGTATCATTCCTCTTTCAAAAGTTAATTATGATAATTTTGTTTCTTCCTGTTATATACTACTAAAAAACACATTTGAAAATTTTACGTGTTTTAATCAACTTTTTTTAGGTAACTGGAATATCTTTATAAGTTTCCAGACCGTAGGTGTTACGAACTTCCTGGAATAATTTGAGCGCCGATTAATTTAAGTAGTTTATAATAAACTGGAATATCTGTTGTGGTGTTTTTGCTATACTACTATACCACGAAAACATCTCTCAATTGCTTTTATTCTCATCCGTTTGTTGTGTTTATATTCGACTTCATTTCGACCTCTCTCTCTCTGCCTCTCTCATCATACCTATCGATCCATAAAGTGATACAGTCCTAAAAAGTAAAAGATAGTAAATATTCGAACAACTTTTTATGGGTTATATACCTGTACACGTGTTTGTGTATGTGTGTCTATGCATGTGCGTGTGCGTGTACAGTTCCACTTTAACCATGTGTTGATAATGTATGGGGATATGCATTCTTATAGGTTAAAGCAGGAATGAATCATTCTCTATTTTATATGATAGTTTGCAGGATATCTCTATATATGGTTTTCTTCAGTATGAAGTCTGCATTTCAACCGAATCACACCTCTCCTTAATGTTTCATATATATATATATATATATATATATATATATATATATATATATATGCTACTGTTCAATGTCCCAACTGTTGTTACCTCGTTAAGTTAGTTAGTCCATCTTTCTACCAATGTACTACTACTAAGCTTTAAGCGAAGTCGCCTGATCAATGTACGCACAACATGCGCTTATTACAAAATTGACCTTATTATGATTCATTGTTATTACCACTATTAATGTTGTTGATGTTGATGTTGTTTGTTAGTCAGACTACGTATGTAGGAAACCACGTGGTATTAGTATCATTAAGTAGGTCATTACTACATAGTTTGTGTAACTGCTGCTATACTGTTAATTGGTTAGTATAAGATAAACAAACAGATACTACGTTGGTAATACTTATACTTACAGTTATAGAATTGCATATGGTCTGCTTAGGTATTTATTATCGTCTATGAATACAGATTGGTTAATTGTTCACATCACAAATAGAGTTGAAATGCTCTTCGGTAGTATAGAAAAAGAAAGAAGCCAATTATAATCTCTATTACAGGATTTCATCATGAGCTGACATTAGTTAGAGAACCATTGGTTCTCACTGAGTGACGCGGGTTCGAATCTCAGAAGGAGGGACATGAGTTCCTTCAAGGTTGCAGATATACCTTGCTGACAGGTGAGTGCCAACTAGCACGAAACCTAGGTCCATGGCATGCTGTGGCCAATCGCCTCCAGCTATCTAATATCATCAAATCAATATGCACCGTGATGGCGAGCTACCTAGAATGGTGGCCAGATTGCAAACCTGACTAATTGAATTCAGTCTGCACCGAAGATAGGACTAGACACGTCACACTAGTTACTAGTGTCCAATATATGTATATATATATATATATAACCAATCGAATTGAATTTCATTGGATTTACAATTGCTAACACTACATAGGATCGAGCGGTAGAACTACCCACGTGATCTGGAGTTCGATTCCGAGCCGACGACGCACTCCTAAACCTCACTTAGCCAGCTGCGTTAAGCCTGGTGAAGAGGGAAGGTGGGGCGTGAGACTAGCAGTTCCACCTTGTAAAAATAAAACTACTACTACTGAAATTTCAAAGCTCAAAGGTTGAAGTAATCACTATGTTCCACTCAGAATACAAAGGAATAAAAGACTGGAGCGGATGACTAAATTTCAGGAACTGTAAGATCATGTGGTTCATGTCAATATTTATGAGAATACAAAGAGACGAAAAGAACAGATTTTAGCTGAGACAATGCAATTCAATTGTGAGGAGGTTGTAGAAAGTACTACTACTACTAATAATAATAGATTCAAACGAATGGATACTGAACAAAGGATACTCTTTTCGATAAACCCTTCATCATCAGGTTCTACAGTTATTTATACATTATAGTGAATGAATGAATTAGTGTTATTAACAACATTAATGTTGTTTAAATAACATCGAATCAATAATAATAATATCAGAGGATTACCGTTCAATAGCATCAACATAAAATAAGCTGAATGTCAGAAAAATTAGGAAAGATAACAATAATACAAATTCATGAATTTATAGTTTCTACTGAAGGCTGGCCATGGCAGTAGTAGTGGCTGGCTGGACTTGTTTCTTTTGCACACAGAACACTGGTTGTTTAAGGCGAATTGCAATAGCCTCTGCTGTTTGGAGCATGCGATGCTTCGATGTTTTTGGCAATTTATTTGGTACCCGGCAGATGATGGAGAAGGATTCTTCAATGCTGGCTGGCTTTGTGGCCGGTTTGTACTAACTGGTCCAATATCGAACTATTGATGGTTTTTACTACACCTTTACTTAGTCATACTGGGAGATGTTCCCCAGCGAGAACGAAAAATCAAGTTCCTAGAGTAACGGCCGATATAACTCGCTCCACCACAAGCTCAGTTGAATTGGTAGATACAATTTGAAGTGGCTAGCTAGTCTATGTACTTCATCTTTGAGTCGAGGAATCACCATCGGTCGTGTAGAGAATGAGACGTGTAGTTCTCCAGCACTAATAGTTCTTTGAACTGATTTTCTTAATTTCTTCATAATTATTTCACTTGGTAAATCGCCCTTGAATTGCAGTCGTATATAAAGGGGTTTCTTGTCTACGGATAGTCAGTAGTCCTTTTCCTCTTTCTATGTCATGTGTTTCTTGATAGATTTGTCGGGATAGCTAGCTATTTTCAATCAAAGTATCATATACAATGCTTAACTCATCTTCAATTACTTCTTCTGAGCGTATAGCTTTAACTCTGTGGCTGAGGGTCTTCACTAAATTTCTTTTCTACTTGAGAGGAACGAGGCTGTGAAAATGTGTATATTGTCCTATCCAAGTACTTTTTCTATGCAGATTTCTTTTTATGCTATCATTTGGTTTTCTTGTAAGGATGACATCCAGGAAGGCAATTCTGTTTTGGGATCCCTCTTCGCACGTGAATTACTATTATTGTTATTCGCTTAGTTTCCTTGTGGAACATAGGGCTTCTACAGAGCATCACTATTTCATCCTCTTTTTTTCTGTAGTCGTCTTTGACTGGCTTCACGATTAGCTATAACCTCTCATCTCCTCCATGTTACCCTCATATCCGTACCCAACCCGTCGTTTTCCATTCGAGTTCCATTAAATGGTCTGGTGCGCAAGATGTGGGTAAACCAATACATAGGCATAAATCCTTGAATTAGAATTTATAATAATCACTCAAATGTATTCACAGCTTTCTATCTTTTTTTAAATTTTCTTAATATCTCCACTTGCTATATAAATGACTTTACGATCTTCCATTCTTTGATTTACTTTTGTTTCTTCCATTTTGATCATCTTCATCTTAACGATCAACAAATTTGATGTGAAGTAACTTGAACAGTTGACTAATACCTCTAGGTCCTAGCTATGTTGATAAGGTCTGTCTGTAGACTAGCATATTCGCCTCTACTTAATTTAGTCTAAGTCCTCAGAGAAATGAATTTGTAATTGTCTGTGAAAATAGACACTTGGCTTCACCAAACAAGCAATATTTTCTAAGAGATGATCCAAAATTATATACTTCTGGAAAAATTAACCAAAATATATCTTAAAAGGATGTTTGTGGAACATCCTATCTCTTATGTGACTATTTCTTTTTTGCTTATTTCTTTTTTTATTAAACTCTTACTTCCTTAGGTTCTAAATGGAGCATAGAGCTTCAACAGAACAACTTCATTTCATCCTGTTTAATGTAGCCGTCTTCAGCTGACTCCAAAATTGCCTATAAGCTCTCACCTCTATCTCACAGAGTCTCTTCCATGTCACCCACGGACCCACACCCATCTTGCGGTTTCCCATTCAGGTTCAACTCGAGCGATAGCTTGGCGTCCGATATCACTCAACAATCTCTTCAGCGTATCTCCGACCTACCTTTATTTTCTTTGACACATTTCTGGTTTCTTACTCTTCTCTGTCAGTTGTCTGATCTTGAGTATGAAGAGAAGGCAAATGTTAATAAAAGTCTGCAGCAGGCTGTTGAAAATGCTTTTCATGACCCGTATTGTCATATAGACGCATTGATTTTAATTTTGAAAATCCGAATCTTGTTCTTTAGTGCTGATTGGAGTAGAATCCTAGACTGAATTCTGAATAAGGAAGGTGTGTCTTGCCTTTCTGATCTTGGCTGGTTTTGGTATCCTCATCCGCTCTGTCGCCTGTAGTTGAAACAATGTTGCCTTGATAAGTGAAAAAAGTGACTTTCTATGAATTTCTCTCGTTGACTGTGATTGTTTCTTATATCTTCATCACCTCTGTCTTCTGTTGACTTACTTGAAGTTCTTTCTTCACCGATTCTTCTACCGACTTGTTGGTTTTCGCCTATAGGTTTTCCAGTCTGTGTGTCATTAAACAAATTGACCGCAAAGTCCAAATCTAGAGTCTTCTTGTCGGCCCTATATATATATATATATATATATATATATATATATGATTTCCTTTAATTCCTAGAGGAACATAGGGCTTCAGCCGTGCTTCTCCATTGCGTTCGGTTCTCTGCTAGAGTTTTCACCTGGCTCCAAGTCTGCCCACACGCTTAAACTGTACAGAAGTGACATGGATTTGTGATATGTAATCCTTTAAATTCATAAGTATATTCTCTTATTAGAGTATGTAACCTGATGAGACAAAACTCTTTGCTTTGCCAAATCTCTTTGACATACTACCGTCTCGTTTGATTGTCACTATAGCCATGGATAGTGTATGTATTTATGTATTATGTGTATATGTGTGACAGTTCCTCTTCCTAAACCAATCAAATTTTTAGGAGAAAGTGGAGAAAATTTAAGGTCATATTGAATAAACATTTTATGAAGAAAAATACAAAAAGTAAAAGCTTGATATTCTTGTCTCCCTGGGTTTTTTTGTCTTCTCCTTTCGATACATACATATAAATGATATATTTTTTGGGATATTTCAATGATAATTAATCAATAACATGTCTATTTTATCCAGTGACCACTTTTTGTTCTTTTCTTATCAAAAGCAATCATTTCTGATGAGGCTTATTAGTGTTATTATGATAACCAGAAGTAATAGTCTCACCTTTAGTGTTTCTGTCTTGAATTCACTTCCCACAACACGTCTTTCATGTTCTAGGCTATGAGCTACACTTATTGCTTGATGTCTGGTAATAGCAGTATTAACCAGTTAGCCAGACTGTAAAACTAGGTGGAGCAGGACTCGAACTCAAGAACCACTGGCTGAAAGTTGATTGGCACATATTGGACTGAAATACTCGGTCTCTGTTGATGTTTCATCCCTCTGGTAATGGATGCTTTGATGCTTTCTGAAGGTTAACATGATGTCATTTCAATTGATGGTGACTAGCAATTGAATCCAGAATGTGCATTTCGTTCGTTTTTGGGACTCATCATCCGAATGTATCTGCTTCACTGTTGAGGGTTGACGGCAGCTCGCTTGGGGATGCAGGTACATCTATCTGATAAGTCCACAAATCGGACGAAATACACATTCTGAATTCCACTACCAGCCATCATCAATCAAATATCCAAGTATTATTTGTCTGGTAGTTCGATTTCACTACTATATTATAGGCTGTTAATTATTACAGAGTTAAATAACAGATAAATATCTATGTATCACACATGAAAAAAGGTATTAGCGTTTCGATTGAAACACAGGGCCAAGGCTTCATCCTTTGAGCTTTGAATTTTCAGTAGCAGTGCTGTTTTTTGTTTTTGTAAGAAGTGGAGTTGGTAACCTCACGCCTAACTTTCCCTGTTCACCGGATTTCTAACTGGCTAAGCGAGGTTTAAGTGTGTGTATTTCAGCCGAGGACTGAACATCGGGTCACGTGGGTGGTTGGCGAGTACTCCACTACTGAACTACCACTGACTCATAAGCTGGTAACATCCGGTATTCCCAGCCAGGCACTCATGCAAGTATATATAATAGAGGACTGTTTTCTAAAGTAGTGCCAGCAGATTTTTAGAGAGCCTAAATCCCACCATATCCATGTGGGATGATTAGCTCTTTTTCATGATCATGTATGCCATGCTTATGACCTTCATCGTCGAGTAATGTCAGCTAGCATAGGCATTGGATAGGAAAAAAAAGTTACAGGTGCTTAAATCGAAATACAAGCATCAATCCATGTAATCTTTGACTGTTGGTTTGAGTCAATTAAACGGGTGAAGACTGTTAATGACATGGCTCAAAATTATTTTCTATGGCATATGTATATTCGTGTTTCTTGTGTTTCTCAACCTTAATGCGTGGTTTTATGAAGTGTAGGGTAGCTTAAAGTCTGTTGTACTTTTGTGCAAAGATTGTCTTTGAAAATTTTAATTCATTTGAGTCTGATGGTCATAGAGAAGATAAAGTTTCTTGTGGTAGGTAGCTTTTATGGACACAATACTGGTTTAAACCACCTTTCAGTGGTTAATCTTGCAGCTTTTCTTAAATAATATCATTTTCACTTGATTCCGAGCATAATTCCTGCTACAAAATCTGATTTTCACCGCTTTACTCATTGCAACAATTTCTCTCCCTTTACAAACCGATAAAAACATAAAATAATAGAAAATAAATAAAACTACGAAAACTGAAAGTTAACTGGAGAATAATATATGTGGTAATAATAATAATAATAATAATAATAATAATAATAATAATTCCAGCTATAGTTTGCTGTTTATTCACTGATTAGAAAGTAGGTTTATACTCTTTCCTGACACTTGTCACTTGTATGGTTGAATTTCCATATTTTGGCGTTCGAGCATTTATTATTATTATTATGAGTCCCGGAGAATTATGTCACATTAATCAAGGCACTCTACTTGAACTCACTCAAACGTGTAAGAGTTTATGGAAAGGTGTCATATGATATCATAACAACCAGTGGTGCCTGTCAGGGATGCCCTGTATCCCCATTTTTTGGTTCAATGTTTGCGTTCTCTCTCATGTGTTAAGCAGTAGTAAATGTTGAGTCATACTGAGGTTAGGTGTAGAGTGTTAAGGAAATGAGGGTGAGTGAATCAATGAGATGGCTACGACATACGTCTTAGCATGAGGAGCCATCGCCTTCCCCGATGAACAATGTCAGCTGATACAAGATAAAATTTGAAAACGATTAGGCGGGGTAGTCAAACCAAAACCTGATGTCGGTTCATAAAGTCTTTAACAGGTACATTATAAATTATTTAAATTAATTCCAGCGTGTTAAGAAAATCAAAACAAGATTTTTCTGAACGTTTCGCTGTGTTATAATGAATCAATCTGACTCGGCGCTCAAATTATTTCAGGAAGTTCGTAACACCTACGGCCTGGAAACCTATAATCTTTAACAGGTAGTCTGAACTAATTAGAGAAGTTTAGAACTGTCTGGTTGGAGTCATCGGGATGCTGAGAACTAATGGTTGGAAACTATTGGTGATATGGCTCAAAATCGTTCTCACTGGCGAAGACGCATTCACTCTTTCTTATCTCCCCATATCCATTAAGCCGTCATGTTTTCTTCCACGTTACTATCCATACTCCTTTACATTTCTGTTCATTATAGTCCTTTAGAATCTTTTTTCTCCCTCTCTCTTTCGTCTACCTTTATGTGTTGTAATGGTTTGTGTAAACTTGAACTGCTGTACCTCTTTGCTAAGTTCTATATTGAATCTCAATCAGTCATAAATCATTATGAGATTTCCTCTGGTTTCAAGTATTCAAGTATTGATTTGTGGGGATTTGACTGATTGGTTACAGGATTTCATGATGAGCTGACATCGGTTAGAGAACCATTGGAAAACTTGTAGAGAGTACTGGACAGCGAATGGCTCTGTTCAGGTAAGTAGTTACCTGGGGTTCCAGTGGGAAGTCGTGACCAGTCGGGTGTGAGGACAAATACTTGTCGAAGACAATGTCTAGCCGTCACGCTATTTCGTGAATTGGCATAAGTTAGAATTCATGGGCTGGCCGTTGGATCGGGTCCCAGTAACTTATTGGTCTACGAGCTTACGTTGCAACCAGAAGGACCTGGGTTCGAACCCTGGTGGTGGGTGCGTAGTGCTGATAAGTCACAAACCTGGACGAAACAATTGTCCAGTACTCCCTGATGTGGTTTTCAATGCTTCTCTAACTGACATCAATCCGTAGTCAAACTTGAGAAACAACCAAACTTTTCAAAAAATTGAAAATTGTTACTTATAGCAATCTTCTTAGTTTTCTCTGATTTTGAAAACAAAAAAGAATCATTAATCAGAGTAGAGATGATGACTAATTTTACGTCATACACAGTCTAATACGTTTGTTTTTTTTTTTTTTTACTGACTGATTGAACGAACAACATTCTTCTTTCATAGTTAGTAATTTCACCAGCTAGAATTATTACTATTATTGTTATTATCATTATGACTAGTCTTGTCTTTAGCTCGACTACATATAATGATTACAAATTCAGTCTCTCTCTTGATGGTTGTATGTGTTTGTGTGTGTGTGTGTGAGTGAGTGAGTAAGTGAGTGTACTTCAGTTCCTACAGTTGCTGGTGTAAGATGAACGTGAAAAAACATGAAAAACAATGAGAGAAAGAATAAGAATGCAGCAACAACAATTACTAGGTTATAT
Source organism: Trichobilharzia szidati (assembly GCA_944472155.2). NCBI lineage: Eukaryota > Metazoa > Platyhelminthes > Trematoda > Strigeidida > Schistosomatidae > Trichobilharzia > Trichobilharzia szidati. The sequence continues at coordinate 39,214,183 of OX235272.1, forward strand.
AATTCATTTATTAAAACAAAATTGAAATTCTTTTTGTTACTTATAAAAGATGATGTACTGTAAACACGCACGCACCCATGAACACACACATAATGTGTATGTGTGTGTGAGTGTGTTAGATTTACACTTATCAAAACTTAGAATAAGCTAAATTTTAATAATGACTATTGATTTAACAAATTTTTATCTAATATGTAACAATGATTGATATGAAACTAGACTAAATGAAATGAACGTTATTCATATCATGCTGACTAAGCTGTCAGTGTTAAATTTCAAGTGGTGGTTTGCAAGAGGGTGGAGGGGGCGGTGATTGGCGTTTCAAGTTTTGATCACAAACTGACTTCAGTTAGAGAACCGCCGGACACCGATAGGAAGTAGTGTTATTATTATTATTGTTCCCTTGGGTTCCTAGTGGAACATAGGGCTTCAACTGCACGTTTCCACTTGCTTCTGTCTTCTGCTGCGCTTTTCACTTGCATCCATGTTAGTCCATGCTGTTTCAACTCCTCTTCACACGATCTCCTCCATGTCACCCTTGTACGTTCCACTCGCCTCTTCCCTTTCAGGTTTTACTCGAGGGCCTGACGCACAATGTCACCCAGCGGCCTCCTCAGCGAGTGACCAATCCATCTCCACTTTCTCCTGCATATTTGTTGGGCGATTGGTTCTTGTTTTGTTTCTTCCCATAGTTTGTTTCTTGTTGGTGATTCTTTCCGGCCATCTGATCTTGAATACAGAACGAAGACAGCTGTTGATAAAGGTCTGCAACAGGCTGTTGGAAATATTCTTTGTGACCCGCCAAGTTTCTGATCCATCCGTATAGAAGAACTGACTGGCTTGTCGTTTGTATTGAAAATCCGAATCATTTTGTTGTTGATGCTGAGTGAGGAAGATTCCCAGATTGGTTTCAGGTTGATGAATGTGTTTCTTGCCTTCCCGATTCTCGCTCGATTTGACATCCTCGTCCGTTCCTCCTGTAGTTGAGACAATGCTCCCTACCTAGATAAGTGAATGAAGTAACCTCTTTCAAATCCCTCCCGTTGATGGTGATTGGCGCTGTATGTTGCTGCTGTTGTTGTTGTTGGTTGGTTATTTTCATAACCTCTGTCTTGTCTATGTTCACCTGGAGTCCTGTCTTTGCTGTTTCTTCGACCAGTAATACATGGATAGTTATTTTATCTTTCATACATTTGGTTCCCTTGATAAATTTCGATAGAAAAAGAAAGACCAGATTTGCAGTATAAAATGATATCATTCTATTTCACAGGTTCTCATCAGCTGCATACTACCTGAAATTACAATGGTTATATAGATGATAATAACATACTTTAATGTTTAAGCGGTAGTAGAGAAGAAATACTATAAAATTAACGAAACCAAAATGTGAACATTGCAATTTTTAGTTTAAGTTTTCATCATTATTTTGTACGCTTTCAAAGTAGAAAAGAGGGGGTGGGGTAAGACAGAAAACAGAAAAATTTAACAAACAGTGTTGGTTCGTAGGTTCACATAGCAATTCAAAAAACAAAAGCGGTTACAGTTTATATGATTGAGATTTGCTCAGTGAGTTGAGATCACTGAATTAGATGACTAATTAATGTAATCAAAGTCCAAATTCAGTTACCAAGACAGTGAGAGATCAATCACACCCTCTGTATGCATAAGTCTAGTTTGAACCGTTTGATTGCGATTGCTTCAGGAAATCGTAGTCAATTTTCTGTCCTTTGTCTATTTAATATTTTGAAGGACTTAGAATTCTCTACGAGATGACCAGTGTCAACAATATGTCTGGTAATTGCACTCTGAGAATATTTACTTCCTTTCAGGCACAAGTTTCTTGGAATATGTTCAGAAAACTGGATAGAAGCCCTTCTTTCCGTCCTTCCAATGTACTTGTTGTGTTATTTATGTTATGTTATGTATGTTATTATCATCTATATAACCATTGTAATTTCAGGTAGCCTGCAGATGATGAGAACCTGTGAAATATAATGTTCCATCTTTGTTTGAGACTCTCAATCAACAGTAAGCACCCATGGTCTTAAGTTTTAAAGGCGAGGTTGTAGACCACTCATCTACTGGGGCGGAATCCAGTAGTCCATGAATTCTAACTTCTATCTGTTTGCGAACTAGTCAATGTCATCGGTGGGTATTTGTAACTTGGAAGCTCTGGGTTTGATCCCTAGAGGTAGGGTTATGGTTGCATACTGTAGAATAAAAGTCTGGAATAAGGATAAAATAGTTGCTAAGTACTCCCTGTCGGTTTTCAATAGTTGTTCTCTAACTGAAGTCAGTTGTTCCTGATCGATCTTCAAATAGCTTAGTGTTGGTTAACATTATGAATGAATAAACACTGGTATCATGTTCATTAAGAGCATAATCATTGTAAGAGATAATCTCAGCATTTTTCAATGCGCATAAAATTTAGTTTGTACCCAGTTTCTATTAATTTTTTCTTATAGTTGTCAATCTCTTTTTATGACTAGAATTGTCAGACTTTTTTATAGATATTCTGCATCGTACGATGTCAGACTTTTAATCATCGATTAGTATTGCCAATAATCTGTTTAATTGACTACTATTTATGAATTGTTTTTATTATCATTCTTTTGCTCTTAAAGCGGAACATAGACCTTAAAGCTCGAGCTTCGATGTTTCAGTAGCTATGGGTTTTTTATTTATACGGAGTGGGGCTGCTAGTCTCACCTTCAGCCTTTACTCTTTACTTAGATAACTACCGGTTAAGCGAGTTTTTAACAGTGTGTAGGCCTAGAATCGAATCCAAACCACGTGTAGCGTGATTGGTGGGGATCCTACCACTAAAGTGCTGATGCACCACTGAATTTGAAATGTGTTGTTGGTGCAGACTGAATTCCATCAGTCAAGTTTATAATGTGGCCACCTAACTACTTGGCTTGCCAACACATTGCATTTTGAATTGTTGATATTAAGTGGTTGGAGGAAGCTTCGCACTTGTTTGTACTCTTAAGCAAGGCGTATCAGTAACCTTGGAGGAATTCATGTGTCTGCTGATATTTGAACCTGGGTCACCCAATGATGCAGTCAGAGACGCTACCACTGAGCTATTCGTGGTGATCACATTGTACAAATGACCGATAGAATTCAATCTACACCAACAGCAAGAACTAGACACTACCTAGTACCTAATCAAAGTATCCGTGACATTCGTACAAGAGGTCGATTGTGAGCCCGAATATCTCAGTGATAACATCTCTGACTGCATCATTGGGTGATCAAAGGGGTGGGGGCTAATCTCAAAAGGAAGATGAGTTTCTTCAAGACTACATAGAGGCCTTGCTGACAACTGAGTGCCAACAAGTTCAAAACCCAGGTCAAACAGGGCTTTCTCCCAACTGTCTCCAATTATCTAACATGGCAAGATACACTTTCTTTCACCTAAAAATTCTTTTATGAAGTCTGTTGTAAATTTTCAAACGTTATGCTACTGCTTCTCACGTTTCAAATGCTTCTTACATAAATGAATAAGAAATTTTTGAATACTGTAAAAATGTTAGAGAATTATTCAAACAGAAAGTGAATGAATGTCTTGAACTGAAGCGCGGTTTTTCCATGATGTTAAACTTTTTAGTATCTATTCCATCTGTAATTGTGTTTTTCTCTTTTCTTTTCAAACTCGGAACCTTAAAATATACTTGATACACGTATCCTGAATCTCTTACTGTCATGAATAGCATTCTTGTTCTAAATCGCTTACAATTTTTATGTGATAATCATGTATGTCTGAACATTACTCATCACTTAGTGTTCATTTAGATTACGTAAGACCACAAAACTATGATTCATAACCTATTCATTTTTTGAATTGGTGGATGGTGACTAGCAGTGGAATCCAGGATGCGCATTTCCTCCTTCTGTGGGACTCATCACCTGGATGTACCTGCATTCATTTGTTTCGTTCTCTGTTGTGTAATTTTAAGCGTATTTTCTTATTACCAACTGATATAAATTAACTGACCTTTGTAGGTATTTCCATGACCTTTCAGAACACTATTTAACTGTACAGCTTCAAAGTGAAGTTACGGGTAGAATATTTTTTGCTGACCTTTGTCCTATTTAATTTATATCACATAGGTATTTTTCATACTTTAATGTGCTATTTGTAGGGATGCAGAAAAAAAGCTGACTACTAATCATAATATTCACTGGCCCAATTTACACTTACGCACACACACATACACACACTAAGAGAGGCTTAAATTGGACAAGTAATCAATGCGTAGAACTTGAATAATTTTTTTGCTTATTTTGATTTTCACGTATTCGTTTTGTAGGGATTTTGTTTGATTGGATGGAGCTGACATCAGTTAGAGAACCACTGGAACAACCTGGGAGTACTAGACGGCTGTTTCGTCAGCCTAGTTTGGGACTCTTCATCAGTGCGCATCCACAGGGATTTGAACCTTGTTACAAGGCGAGCTCGTAGACCATTAAGCCACTGGGACCCGATCCAATGGCCAGCCAGTCCATGAATTCTAACTTCTGCCAATTCACGACATAGCACGATCATTTCGCAATGTCTTCTTCGATGAGTTACTGCCTCATCTTCAACCTGATCTACCCTACTGATTTTGTTCATTTATGTTCCGATTGGAACATAGGGGGGACTCAAGTCATAGCTTTGCAGTTTTCGTGGCAATGGTCTTATTTATTTTTTTGGGGTGGGTTCGCTAGCCTCATCCACCCTACCTTCCCTGTATATTGACCTTACTATGGGCTTAGCGAGATTTAGGATTGTGTAGGTCGGGGATCAAACACCGGACCACGTGAGGCATGGTTAGCGAGCCTTCTACAGATGAACCAACGACCCACTGAACTGGAATTACTTCTGATGATTTTACTGAGAGAGCTTGTCGACTAATGTGCTCATTCTGAAAAGATCGTAGACTACACATTATGTAATTAAGCACACAGGTGTTGTCAGCCAAGAGATCTCCTTTCATGTAACTTCATTTCAAATTTGTACAGTTATTATGTACGGTTATAATGAGCAGAAATGTATGAAAAAAGTGACAGTAACATCGCGAAACCTGGAAGTTAAGTAGATATAGGAGGTCACAAGGAGTGAATGTATGCTTGCCACTGAGAACGATTTCGAACCATATCCCAACGACCCCAACAAGGCAGTCTATACCTCGCTATATGGCTTGTAGCAACTCTCAGAGACTTCATGGATTGATGACAGGTTTTGGTTTGACTATCCCTAACTCCTTTCCAACCTGAACTCACGTCGGCTAATATTTTCTGTTGACGAAGACGATGGCTAGACATGTGCAACACTTGTCGTAGCTTCACAAAGTCAACGAGTAACTTACCCTCTTTACTTAACACTCTATACCTAGCCTGAATATTGCTCACCATATAATACCACTTAACACAAGAGGAGGTAGAACGCAAACACCTGTGGTCAAAAACAGCTAGCCTTTTCATGTCTTCCAATCTCAATGGGGTCATGTTTTACAGAAATAAAGGACGACAGAGATAACTGATGTACATTACACACATCCTTTGACCGATTATTATTATTATTGTTTCCTTTAGTTCCTAGAGGAATATAGGGCTTCAGTCGCACGTGTCCATTACATTCGGTTCTCTGCCAACATTTCCACCTGGCTCCACGTCTGCCCACATGCTTTTATCTCCTCTTCACATGACCTCCTCCAAGTCACCCTTGGACTACCAACTCGCCACTTCCTCTTCGGGTTCCACTCGAGAGCCTGTCTAGTGATGTCACTTAATGCTTTTCTCAAAGTATGGCCAATCCGCCGCCATTTCCTCCTGCATATTTGTTGCACAATCGGTTCCTGCTGGTTGATTCGCTCACAGAGATCTCTGTTGCTGATCTTTTCTGGCTATGTGGTCTTGAGTAGTGAAAGAAGACAGCTGTTGATGAAGGTCTGTAGTTTTTTTGAGGTGCTCTTCATGACACGCCAAGTATCTGATCCATAAAGCAGCACTGACTTCACATTGCATTTGAAAATCCACATCTTATTTTTCATGCTGTTGACCTCCACACAGACTTGAGAGTAATGAAAGCTTGCCTTGCTTTCCCGATCCCTACTTTGATATCCTCATCAGTTCCGTCCACCTGTAGTTGAATCGATGCTTCCCAGGTCGGTAGGTAAAGGAGGTCGCCTCTTTCAGGTTCCTCCCCTTAATCGATAGCCAACTGGATATCATGTCTACACAAGAGATAATGTAAATCGGCAAACTTCACATGGGACTTTTATATCCCTGGTGCGATTTCATCAGCTATCAATATATTAGTGCTGATGCAATTCCCTAAATAAGTGAAGTGGTCGATACCTTCCCCCCATCATTTCGCTCCTTAATTATGTCTGTATAAAACTTTATATATATATATATGTCAATAAATCATTTCATCTCACCTGGAGGTAAACTATCAAATATTTTTTTGCTAATCACATTAAGTGTTTATTCATCGTTGATTTTTAATACTTAAAAAACCTATAATAAAAACACTCCCTATTGTTGTTGCGATATATCTACACACACACACACACACACACACATTAGCATCATACTAAATCTCATTACCAGCTATAACTCTAAAGTATCTTCTAGTCTGCCTATATGTGTGTGTGCGTATGTTTTAGGATGTTTTATTACGTGTCACTTCGCTGATTACAATATTGTTGCTTTATTCTTCTTCTTCTTCACATTCCTGATTATACACAGGTAAATATAATTTTACAAATTTAAGACTTGATGATTTTAATTCTTTTGAATTGAAACATTTCTGGTGACGTGAATTTAGAAAAAATTTATTTTAACAAAAATGTTATATCAGAAATATTAAACGTACTGTTACTCATTTATTGCAAGGAAAGTTCATAGTACAATAACTATTAAAGTAATAGGCGATACTAGACATATATATACATATCTATGTTGTTAGATTTCTTTGTGATCCAGGGAGTACTGGATAGCTATTTCATCCTCGTACTTTGGAACTATTCAGTAGTGAGTGCCCACGATCCGAAAACTTCACAGATATAATCTGAATACCAATCGTCAGCTCATTGATAGCTACTGGATACATGTCCTGAAGTTGTAGTGAAAATTTATGATCAACACAGTCCACTATATCAAGGTGAAATGGATGCTCGTCGAAGGAATTAGTGAAGGTAGCAATATATCACGAATTAACAAAGTTAGAATTTATGGGCCATTGAATTGCTGTCATTACACTGACTGAATGGTCAACGAGCTTAGTGTTGTAACTTGAAGATCTTGGATTCAGTCCCTGGAGGGACGGTGGGTTTGCGCTGTTGAAGATTTCTAAAACAGGGTGAAACAGTCGTCCAGACTTCATTGGTTTTTGAATGATATCTGTTAGTGGTGTTGGTTAGTGGAGATATGTAACAATTGAAATTAATCCAAAACCCTCACAAATCCCTTAATCTGAATATATATACACATATGCGTAGAGATTTATATAGGTTGACTACCAGATGGTAAGCATTCAATTTGGTTGTTCTTTCCTATGGAATGTTTTGATTGAAATCTATTCAACACAAAATAATTGAGCAAAGAATATTCTTTTCGATAATTTCCTCTTCCGTCTCTCCAATTATATATATATATATATATATATATATATATATATATATATATATAAGAATATTCTAGAATATTAGTCAATAACAATATTAGTGTTTTTTAAATAATATCGATTTGTTAAGTAAGATCAAATGGAACCACAGTTCATTAAAGATGCTTAAATAATAATAATAATAATAAAGATATAATAGAGAATAGAATACCAACTAAAATTAGGAAAATTCCGCAAAATCTGAGGATCATTCAAACCTAGATGGTCAATGTAGGGATAATGTCTGAATTAACTTCTTTTCGACGCACAAATTAGGCTTCTTAATGTAGATCCCAACAGCCTCAGCAATATTTAGTAATCGAACTCTAAAGGTGAAGTTAAGATTTGTTGGTATGCCATAAATGACTGTGAAAGCCGCCTTGTTACCATCAATCTTGTGTTCTGTATCCACAAGATGAGATAGAATATGGCTGCGAATAGATTTTGTTTGTCCTTTACTTAACCACACAGGGTGATGTTCGGAAATTCGACGACAAACACGCCTAATTGTACAGCCTATGTAACTGGCTTCACAGGAGCAGTTAAACTGGTAAGTGCACACGGAAGAGGCGAAATTAGGCAGTTTATCTTTTACTCCCGAACGCAAAAGAGTTGTTTTGAAGACACAGCGTAATTCGGCAGCAGGGAATGCTCTTTTGACCGCATTTCTAAGGCACTGTGTTAGTATCTCGCTGATGTTGTCCCCAAGGAACTGCATTTGTAAGAATAAGGCCTTTTAAAAAATCTATTCAGTGTAGATTACTACACTTTGCAGTAAATTGTCATTAGATATTAAACACGAGTACAACAGGTCGGATGTGAAGAAAATTATCCATCACCGATGAAATTCGTTAGTCGTCGCGCCATATCGTGAATTGGTAGGATTTGCAATTCACAGACTGCCTTTTGATCGGGTCCTAGAGGCTTAATGATCTACGAGCTCGTCTTGTAACCAGAAGGTCGTGGGTTCGAAGTAGTAGTGGGTGCATAGGATGTCCAGTACCCTCTGCAGGTTTTCCAATGGTTGTCTAACCGATGTCGCCTCATAATGAATTCCTATAACCAACTAATCCAATCCCTACAAACCGACACTTGAATAAAAATGTGAATTAGTTGTTATAAAAAGTTTTTCCAAAATGTTAGAAGCTGTTATTTCACTTAAATGAATTAAATTCACACATATATATTGATTGGTTAGCTGGCAATGACTAATCTGTTCACTAGATCACATCATTCGAAAACTAGGGACAACTGGGCAGCTTCTGTCACATTTTATCTTCCATACTTTTCATCTGTGCTGATTGACGAGAGCCTCAAAGAGATGCATATCAAGAGTACCATCAAATTTTAAGAGGATTTAATTGACTAGTCAGTATAGCTGAATGAATTCTCAATAATTCCATTCCTGATATTTTGCAGGAAGCGACCTAGACTATCATTTAAGAATAGCCAATTTGTTTTCAGCCTTCAGTATAGTTCCTTCGCTCATGTCATTCACTTCTTGAAGGAGTCTAGCACTAAAATAAAACATGTACAATATCTTGGTGGATATCAAGAGACCTAGCTGACAGTATGTTGATTTAACTTAAGTAATTTAATATATCATTGATACTAATGTAATGGGTATTATTTTATGTATTTATGTGTTTATTAACACAAACTTGTACATTATCGGCACCAAGAGATGCGCCACAGAAAAAGTCATGGATGGTGTGAGGGCTGGGATACTGCCTGAACACCTGGATCGAAGCAGGCGTTTGTCTCAAGGGATCACTCCCCGAACCATCAACTGGAAGTCTAATCCACAATGCGGTGGGACCATGATTTTCAGTGATCAAAACGAATTCATACACCATTTCTATCCGTCCAATTTCTAGAACCCTTGAACATTATAGGTTAGGGTTTTCCAACTTCCCCTAGGTAGACCTGAATGTCCATCAGTCTGTTTGTAAGCTCCAGACGCTTGGATTTGCTTTTCCACATGAAGGCAGTGAATAAGACTTGTCTGTCAGAAGCTGTGAACATGTAGCCACATAAGAGAGAAAGACCGAAGTTTACCCGCCCTCAGGCGGACCTCAGCTGATTATGCGGGCCGTTGAATGTTAAACTAGGTGTCAATTATAAACAGTTTGGATAATTAGTGTGATGTATCTATCGCCTATTTGTTACATTAATAAAAGTTTATATTCCCTTTATAAAATTAAACCTAAATTTAGTGTATTATTCATTGGACAAATACCATTGTCAGCTATACCTTTTAGGTTAATAACCCATCCTATTTCCTATGCTAGGGCAAGTGCAACAAGCATGATGATCAGGTCAAAGGCCTCTTGTAAATTACCTGTGAACATCTAAAATTAAACAAATACAGGTCATATCGACTAAAAATTAACAAATTATAATCGGTCTTAACTGTGTCACGTATGTACTTGGCATTGAGCGAAAATTAGCTCAGAGAAAATTTATTGAATTAGATATTAAACACATGACTAAATGTTAGTTTTATTTTATTTATTTATGTATTTGATAAGATAGTGACCAGCTGGGTAACCATCAGCCGATATCATCGCGAATCGGCAGTAGTTAGAATCCATGGGCCACTGAGTCGTTTTCCACTGGCTGAATGGTCTATGAGCTCGCCTTGTAATCCGAAGGTCACGTGTTCGAACCCCTGAGGCTGAATAACAGAATGGAAAACCTGTCTAATACTCCCTGATGGTTTTCCACTGGTTCTCTAAGTGATGTTACCTCATGATCGAACTTCTAACTACTAATCAAATCCTTGCAAAATCAACGCTTGAAAAAACCTTTATATTGATTTGTCTAGTTCTTGTACTGCTCTTTACCTTACTTCTCTTAAACCACCTGACAAATTCTTTCTATGTCAAGGTGAACAGTTTGACCTTAGTTTAAAATGATTAAAGTTAATTAAATCAGACAATGCTTGTTGAAAATAATTAGTCCCTTTAATAAATAAATACACAAAAATAAGAATAGTGTTATTAGATGACGATGGAGTTAATCTATTAGAAAAAATATTTTGATGTGTTTTTACATAATACATTCCGAACAATCTAGTCACATATTTACTTGTTAAATTAATTCACGTGAAGCATAAAAAGTCAGTTAAAATAAATAAAATGATAAAACATTTAAGAATAGGATGGATAATAATGATAATTCAGACTACTTTTGGTAGAATGCTTGCCAACCACGCCTTACGTGGTCCGTGGTTCGATCCCCGGCCACAGCAGACGCACTCCGTTACCTCACTAAGCCAGTAATAAGACTGGTAAAAAGAGGGAAGGTTGGGCATGAGGCAGGCTAAATACCCCATCTCGTAAAAATAAGTGTCACTGCTACCGAAACTCTAAGTCCAATGTTCCACTGGAAACGTAAAGGAATAAAATAATAATAATAAAACTTTTAACTGATTAAAAATACCCATTAAAATTTACAAAAGAATAGATACTGAAAAAAGAATACTCTTTTCGATAACTTTATCATCAGGCTCTGCAGTTATATATACATTATAGTGAATTAATGAATTAGCGTTATGAACAACATTAATGTTGTTTAAATAACATCGAATCAATAATATTGATAGATTACAGCTCAATAGCATCAACATCAAAATAAGCTGAATGTCAGAAAAATTAGGAAAGATAACAATAATACAAATTCATGAATTTATAGTCTCTACTGAAGGCTGGTCAGGGCAGTAGTAGTGGCTGGCTGGACTTGTTTCTTTTGCACACAGAGTAATGGTTGTTTGAGGCAAATTGCAATAGCTTTTGCTGTTTGGGGCATGCGATGCTTCGATGTTTTTGGCAATTTATTTGGCACCCTGTAGATGATGGAGAAGGATTCTTCCACGCTGGCTGGCTTTGTGACTAGTTTGTACCAGATGGTCAAATATCGAACTTTTGATGGTTTTCACTAAACCTCTACTTAGCCATAGTGGGAGATGTTCCCGAATGAGCACGAAAAATCAAGTTCCTAGAGCGACGGTCGATGTAATTTGTTCAACAAGCGCAGTTGAATCGGTATATACAATTTGAAGTTGCTAGTGTAGGTACTTCGTCTTTCAGTCGAGGAATCAACGTCGGTCGTGTAGAGAATGAGACGTGTAGTTGTCCAGCTATAAAAGTTCTTTTAACTCATTTTCTCAATTTCTTCGTAATTATTTCACTTGGTATATCGCCCTTGAATTGCAGTCGTATATAAAGAGGTTTCTTGTTTACGGATAGTGAGTAGTCCTTTTCTTCTTTCTTTGTCATGTGTTTCTTAATAAATTTGTCGGGATAGCTATCTATTTCTAATCAAAGTATCATATATAATGCCTAATTCATCTTTTGGTAATATTATCATCAGATGAGTATTGCGAAGTCGGTTCAGTTACCCCAGCATATATTTCAGTATACGCCCCTGACGGTGTTTATAGACACTCTTTAAAGTTGTATTGATATCGATCTTGTGATTCATATCAGTTGAGTGTTTTACTCATAGGTGAAGTTAGTAGTCTGTCACCTCGGTTTATTGAGGTTTCATAGTTTAATTATTTTGGGTGAATGTTGTCTCCTGATTCACGTCCAATGTGCGATTACTCCTCCTTATGTATATATGATCACATACACATCTAAATTGGTAAAGAATATGGGATGTAACATAAGCACTCGTACCATGTTGAGACCTATGATATAGCATGTTTGATAATTGGCTTTTTGATAATTACAAGTCGGCTTGCATAGCAAGTTATGCGGATGAGAGAATTTAGTCTTTGTTTTTAATTCCTAGCATTTATTTCCCCCTCCCCCACTGCAAGATAATCAGACCTTCATCACCCTGATAACAGTGTGGAAATCTACTGAAATAGCCAATAAGGAACAAGATTCGAATTTTCAACACTAACAGAAAGTCACCCAGTGCTTCTATATGATTCAGGGACTTGGCACATCCACCACTAAAAGCATTTCCAAAAAGCTACTTTAGGTTCTTATCAACAGCTGCCTTGATTGGCTCAATCCTGAATATCAGATGACCACAAACGATTTAGCAACAAGGAACTCTTCATTGCAACAAATCAGCCAAGAACCTAATACTCAACGAATATGCAGAAGAAAGTGGAGATGGCTCCGACACCCCTTTGAGTGATATCACGCACCAGGCCATCACCCGAGTGGAATTTAGATGGGAAATGTCAAATTGGGTTTGTATCCGCAGGGTGACATGAAGAAGATCGTGTGAGGAGAAGATGAGAGCTTATGGGGAACCGTGGAGACAGCTGAAGAGGACTACAGAGAGGTTGAAAGAGAGGTAGAGATGTGGTTTCGAAGCCATATATTCCACTCAGAACCTAAGGGGATAATTATAACAATCTTGTAAATTAATTTGCTGTAAACATCTTTCCTTGGAACGGAACAGTCTGTAGGCTTTGAAATTAACTGTCCATTAAACTGGATTAAAAAATTCAATGGATATCCATTTCCGACATGTCTATTCGTCAATATTTTATTCCTGTCATGTACGGATACGTTGAATCCTCTTGAATAAATACTTCTTGTTTAATTTCTGGCTTGAAGAGAGAGAGAATGAACATGTTTGCAGGATAATACGAGCTCGTTTTATTTCGTGGATTCTCATCAACTGCATACATCTTTGAGTTATAGATAGAAGGCATAAGGAACATAATTCCAGAATTTGATGTAGGTAAACAAACATGTTCATTCTCTCTCTCTTCAAACTAATAAAGGGAACCGGTTGCATGAAATTTCTGCCTTATTGATATTTTAAAGCATGATGGTTTGAAAACTAGATCAAATGAATGTTATTTTAAAAAACCCAATATCTTTTAAGAAAGGTTTAAACAATCTATATCAGTGTGTCATTATTAACTAACGCTTAATCATGTGTGTTACAGTTTGTGCCATTATCCAGTTATTTTGTGTTTATTTATTTAACAAATGGTGAAAATTTAACGAAAATACTGTTTATTCAAATGACTGTACTGTAAGCAGTATAAAAGTGTATCACATATCACAAATTATACCACAGAAGTACACTTTCACGTTCATTGTGTAACTCTAAAGCTCATAGTACTAAAGTGTATAGGCTTATGTAATAGTTCAGTTTACTTCGTTGCATATGGTTGTTGCGTTACTTTGTGTCGCAGTATTCTTTAAAACAGAAAATATTCAAGTTAAAAGTCAACCTTATGATCTCTTATATTTTAGTATTTTATTTGATTAAAGATTATATTATTTATTAATCCCTTGGGTTCCGAGTGGAACATAGAACTGCTTTCAAAAACACACCTCCATTTCGTTCTATTTTCTGCTATCCTCTTCAGCTGGGTCCACAAGTTCTCATAATCTCACATATCCACCAGCTCTGACGATCTCCTTTATGTCATCCTTCCACTGACGACCCACCCGTCGCTTCCCATTTGGATCCCACTCGAGCGATAGCCTGAAATGAGTGCGATGTCATTCGATGGTCTCCTCAATAGCGTATGCTCGATCCATCTTCATTTTCTCCTACATATTTGTTGAACGATAAGTTATTGGTTGGTTTGATCCTAGCCAGCCAGAGTTTGTTGCTGCAAATTCTTTCTCGCCGGTCATTTGGTCTTTACTATGGTTTGATTAAAGATGCCCATTAAAAATTCTAAAAGACTGATGACTGATTGGTTTCAGCGCAGAACTTTGCACATAAATGCACTAACTCGAGTTGTCATACACCATACAACACACAATGAGAGAGACAAAAGAGATTTGGAAGATCAATAATAAGTAGAAATGTGAGAAGGATAAAATGGCAACATGGAAAAAACAATACAGTTTAATTTATATATGACAGATCACAGAGAGTGAATTCATCTTTATCAACTCACTGATGCTTTCGAAATGAAATCTATTGGTCTTAATGACTCAATATTATATATATATATATATATATATGTGGCTCTGTGATTAAAAAAGGTGTTTAGACTTCCATTTTCGTTTTATCGTACATCACTTCTATTCACCCACAACTCTATCTAATCTGCACATGAATGTGTCTATTTTATTATTATTTTTTATTAACATATAAACTTGGTACACCCACAGATGAGCCACACAAAATCTCATAGTTTGTACAAGAGCTGAGATACTACTCGAACGTGGAAACCAAGGTTGTCTTAAGAGACTATAGTCATGAGTCTTTGACTTGACCTTTGATCCACAAGGTAGTGAAGCAATGACAGTCACTAGGTTTCTATGGTTTCTTCGGTGGCCAAAACAAGTTCATGAGCTATTTGATCCTTTCAAATTCTAGAATCAGGGTTTTGTATCTCCCCTGCGTAAATCAGCACATCTTCCACTTTTTTTTGAGTAACTCACGAGCCGCTTGAAGGCAGTAAATCGGACTTACCAGGTAGTGTAAAGCTATGAACGTCTAACCACATGGAGTTGGGGGAGGGGTAGCATTTGGCAAGAGGATGACCAAAGTCTGCGTACCCACTCTCGATCGAACCAGGTCGTTTATTGAGGCAATGAATGTAATATGAATGAATAAATTGTCATGTTTTTTTCACCCATATTCTATCTACTTATTTAATATTGTCTCTTTTCTACTGATTAGAATATTTCCTTTACTCCTGTGTTTTACCAGTTATCAAGTGTGTACATATATATAAAACTGTCTACTTATCATTGTTTATCACGATTATGACTACTGAAGTCAAGGGCAGTAATGCATGTATAATTCTAATAAATACTTAAAAAGTAAGGCAATAATAATAGTAATTTGTATTCATCATTGAACAGGAAGAAGACGTTACTATGGTAGGGTTATAAATTACTAATTAGGTAGTTAGTTAGTAGTATTAGTGGTAGCAATAGTAGTAGTAGTAGAGTTACTTTTATTTGTTCTACTTAAAATTACTGAAAGCAGATTAGTATACTAAACACTAGGATTGGATAATTATCTTACTTTGACAATACCCCTACTAGGCTGATTACTCATTGCACACTTGTAAGGACAGTAGGAAAAAAACAAGAGATCAAAGGAGTTTAACGTACGTACGTAACAAGTATATATACATTTCAGTCTGGAATTATTTGTCTGGAAATTTAAAAATAAACATTAAAGACAAAGCTTATATATATACATATATATATATGTACGACGTCATAAGGGATTTTTACTCATGTTGCCAAACATTATAAAGCCCAAAGGCGTTTACTGATTTGACTAGTCTGACAATAAACTTTAGGTATTCTCATTTGTTGTTGACTTCCCGGCGGTTAGCCGTATATATCTTAGTATAATTACTTCATGGTGAATTTTATCTTATATTAGTGTTGATATGCTGTCGTGAGTTGTAGTGGTTGATGGTGTTAGGTATCCTTACTATTATTATTATTACTCCCTTAAGTCCCGAGTAGAACGTAGGGCGTTAACAGAACATTTCCATTTCGATCTATTCTCTCTTCAGTTGTCTTTGGCTGACTACACAATAGTCCGTAGGCTGTCATCTCCTTCTCACACGATCTCCTGTATGTCACCCTTGGACCAACACTGAACTCATCGTTTCCTACTGGAGGTCCTTTCCGGTAGATGGTGGTGTTACCCAATGATCTCCCCAGCATGTGTCCGATCCATCTCAACTTCCGTCGGGATTTCGGTTAGGTTCTTTGTTCTTTGATAGAGTTCCTTGTTTCTAATCCTTTCTGGTCACCTGATCTTCAGTATGGGGTGAAGTGAGCAGCTGTTGATAAAAGTCTGTAACCTGTTCGGAATGCTTTTGGAGGAAGAATAACTACATTTAATTTTAATTTAATTTTTAATTTTATTATAACTTGATTCCACACAGTATTTTTGGTACAAGTATGAAATTTTCAGCATGCGATATCGGTAGCCCAAATTTAGCAGGCCGACCATAGATATCAGGTGTGCGTCGGCAGGGGATCGGACCTCGGACCATGTGCATGGTCGGCGAGAGTCCTAACCGCTGTGCCACCGATGTTGAAGATCACATAGAATGATTGCATTCAAATCGTGGAAAGTACTCATGAGGACATTAAAGAGGAAAGAAGAAGAAGCTCAACAAGAAATATACTTTCGGCGATTTTATCCTCAAAACCAGATGTACATTCGCATTTATATGCATCAGTTTACATAGGTACAATTATTTTAATTCCACATAATAACGATAGGGATTAAGGGTGATAATAACCTTTAACTTGATATGAAACGTTGAAGGTGTGAACATAGATTAGTCTCTTTTGTTATTATGTGGAAGTAAACAACAATTGTATCTACTTAATCTTATGCATATAAATGCGATTGTACACCTAGTTTAGAGGATGAAACTGGCGAAAAGAAATCTGTTCACCAACCTTCTTGTTCTTTTCTCTCTAATGATTGCATTTAGACCACTGAGAACAGTTGTGAGCCGAGTTACCAACAGTCTCCAGCTAATGGTTCTTAGAGTCTCATCAACGTCACGTGGACTGCCGAGACCTTCCTACTTGGATCAGACCAATAAATAGTCAAAGACTTCATGAATTCATTCCAAGTTTTGGTCTGACAACTATATGCGTTAATAACCCTGCATAATTAGGAAGGCGATGTTTCGGCATGTATAAGACGTATCCTAACCATCTAAATTGATATAGCTTTGCTGTCTCATCGACTCACTTTTCATTTCTCCCTCACAGTGTAACATTAAATGGTCTTCATCATATATATATATATAAAGTTTTAAATGTGATGTGCTTTTACTATCCTTAAGTGGTTGTGACTCCAAGGTTGTAAAACATTGTCTAACTTTGTTACCACTTCACTTTTAAAACAGCAGTCCTTACTAATAGTTTGGTATTTTTATATCAACTGGATACAGTTGCCTTTTTTCTGAGTTGTCTTAACAATTTGATTTTTTTTCTCATCCTTATTATTATTATTAATTAAAGGTTTTGAAGTTTTTATTCTTCTTATTATTGTTAGTGCCTCAATTGTTTCATTATCTTTGCCTAAAATATAATCTGTACGTTTCTATTTCTTCTTCGTGTTTAGGAAACAAGGTATCTTATTTGACTCATATTCATTTAGTGTGCTTTGTTTGGACACTAGCTAGTAACAAGTATGATGTGTCTAGTGCTTTCTTTGGTGCAGACTGAAATCTGTCAGTCAGGTGGGCAATATGGACTAGACACATCAAACTAGTTACTAGTGTCCAATCAAAGTATCTAATACAGTTGCGAGCCTGAATAGCTAGGACAGTGGTAACTTCTCTGACTGCAGCACTCTCTGGGTAACACGGGTTTGAATCTCAGAAGGGACATGAGTTCTTTCAAGGTGTTTGCAGATACGCCTTGCTGACTGGTGTGAGTGCCAACTAGCACGAAACCTAGGTCCAAGGCTTTCTGCCAGTTGTCTCTGACCATCTAATTACTGTGTGTCTGTGTTAGTAGTATATTTTTCGTCTACTTGTTTCTATTGCAATACAGTTTTAGGCAATTTTTTAATTTTCCTTTGTATGCATAGTTCTGATTCTTCTAACCGAATGGCTAGGGCTTCTGCAATGCAAAGAAGATGGAAACATATTGTCTTTGGCAGGTCGTTCTTCATTTTGTAGATTACTTTGAAGGAAGCGTTTGTTGAGACGGAATGATCAGTGGTGACGAGATGTTCGATTATTCCACTCCTTATACGGCCACTGCTTCCTTCCTGTAGCCACTCTGGTTTGGGTTCTCTGAATCTTTTTGACAGGATGCGCGTCAAACGACCGATGTACCTGGCTCCACAGCAGAAGATGAATTGATATATACACAAAGAAGTGGCCAGGTGCGGGATCTTGTCCTTTGGGCTTCTGCAGATCAGCGGGCGACTAGAGAACACTAATCTCAGTATTGCCTCAAAGAAAGTTCTTAGAGAAGTGGAAATTCTCCTCCTAAGGACATCACTGGGTAGTTGGAGCCAGGTACATTTGTCGTTCGATGCGCATCCTGTCAAAAAAGGGTCAAAGAACACTATGTGACGTGGTGGTCGTATAACGAGTGCAATAATCGACCATCTCGTCACCACTGGTCATTCCATCTCAACAAACGTCTTCTTCAGAGTAATGTACAAAATGAAGAACAACTTGTGAAAGACAGTACGTTTCCACCTTCTTTGCATTGCAGAAGCCCTGAACATTCGGTTAGAAGTACCAGAACTATGCATACAAAAGAATGTTCAACCATTTCTACTATCATGATAACAAATCTGTTGATTTGACTTATTCTTTTAATTTGTCAACTAACGTCTCTGGGACAGATAAACAGTCTCAATCTCATTATTATTCTGATTACTTATTCCACTGTGCATTCAAAACTGACTTAATGTTTTTGCATATACTGTGTTTCATTCAATATACATTTAGATTGTTATTTTACACTGCCATGGATTCCGAGTAGAGCACGGGCCTTTTTGCAACATATATCTCTGTTTCATCCTGCTTTCATCAGTCATCTTTAATTAGCTGCATGATTCCTCATAGGCTTTCATCTTCTGCTTACACGGCCTTCTCTATATCACTCTGAGACATTTAGTCGGTCAGTATTATTCTACTCGGGGACTAGTTATAAACCAACAACTTAAAACAATAATTCAATTCGATCAGTCACCATGGTTAATGAATCTCCATCACGATACCCTAAAAACTGATGTTAGGTAATTGAAAACGTTCGACAGGAATCCTTGAACTTTACGTCTATCGGAAAATGGGCATTAAAGCGTGTGTGCAACATCGAAATAAATGATATCCCTTCGGGGAATCGAACCCAGAGAGAGAGAGAAGGAAAGATGCTACCATCGAGCTGATTGGGTTATTGGTAATTTCCTATACAACTGTGTCGGTGGCATAGCCGTAAGGACGCTCGCCAACCATGCACATGGTCCGTGGTTCGATCCCCGGTCGACGCACTCCTTTACTTCGCTAAGTCAGAAATAATGCTGGTAAAGAGGAAAGGTTGGGCATGAGGCTAGCAACCCCATTCTGTAAAAATAAACACTGCTACAGAAACTTCAAGCCACTAGCTTGAGGCCCTATGTTGCACTGGGGAACGTGAAGGAAAAAAATATACATATCATCAGTTGTTATCTGAAAAATGTTCCGTAGAAGCACCGAGGACAGGACTTCAAGTGAACACAGCGAAGACAGTGGTGATGAAGATATCTAACTGATAACAAAAAGCACTAATTGTTATCAATGGGAGAAATTTGAATGAAGTCACTTCTTCCACTTATCTAGTCATTATCGTTACAAATACAGGTGGCTAGCACGGATGGCAATGTCAGAGTCACTTAGGATATAGAAAAGGCAAGAAAGACCTTCATTAATTTGGAATCAGTGTATGTAAAAATCTACAACACTAAGCATAAGGAACAAGATTTGAACTTGCAACACTAATGTCGAACAGGCAATAATTGTCTATGGTCTAAAGATTAGGCGTGTCAATTAAAGCATTTCGAACAGGCCTTACAACTTTGATTAACAATCGCCTTCGCTCCATTCTGAAGATAAGATGGTCAACCATGGTACTCTGACAACGGACCAAACAACAACCTATTGTCCAACAAATATTCTGAAGTTAGTGGAGATCAATCAGATATACTCTGAGTGATGTAGAGCGTCAGACCACTGAGTGGGACCCAAATGGGAAAAACGGTAATTTGGGCTTGGTTAAAGGGTGACATGGAGGAGATTGAGAGCTTATGGACAATCGATAAGCCGGCTAAAGGCGACTGAAGAAAAGAAGATGAAATGGCAATGTGCTGTAGAAGCCCTATGTTCCACTCGGAACCTTAGGGGATAACTATA
Source organism: Trichobilharzia szidati (assembly GCA_944472155.2). Classification (NCBI taxonomy): domain Eukaryota; kingdom Metazoa; phylum Platyhelminthes; class Trematoda; order Strigeidida; family Schistosomatidae; genus Trichobilharzia; species Trichobilharzia szidati. The sequence continues at coordinate 39,234,687 of OX235272.1, forward strand.
TATATATATATATATATATATATATATATATATATATATATATATGGTTTTAACATAGACATTTGCACAGATGTGCAGCAGTTCTAGTTGCCACACTCCATATCCATGTAACATACAAAGCAAAAGAAGAGAGTAAAGACAGATTCAAAAGAGAGAGAGAGATAATCAACAGAAGTGTGAGGCAAAAACAGTAGTAATATGGAAGAACAATAGAATTTTATTGGGTAGTACAAATCACAAATAGTGAATGCATCTCCGCCAACCATCGAAAACGACGATTTTAAGCCATATCAACTACTGTCTGCAGCCTTCATTGGTTTTTACCATCCTGAGGACCCGAATCAGTCATCTAGACAGTCTACACCTCCCTACGTGGCTGGTTATCTGGCTGAAAGTAATTGTTGTGGAATTCACCACCAGCTCTTCTCCGTACACATCGATCGTATGTCACATAACATAGCTTTTCGAGGAAGGTGCTGGCCTAACCATTTCAGTCGATGCAGTTGCTTCACAACCTCGTCGATTGATTTACCCTCCCACCTACCTACCTCTCGATGCAGGTCTAACCTCAATATTACTCACCTTATTATATCATCATTCGATACGAGAGATAGAACGCAGACACCTATGATCAAAGACAGCTAACCGGTCTTTATGATATCTTCCACTTTCAATGGCTATATCTCAACGACAACAATAAAGAAGAACAGAGCGAACTGCTGAGCAGTACACACACCAAAGATGGCGTAAGTTGGCCTATGCCAGACTAGCCTTCTGTATCTGTGCTAAGCAATAACCCTGGTATGTTGGTAAAGTCAACAAATGATTAAGTTTCAGAATTCCTTGTTTCCAATCTAATGTTTTTTTCTTTAGTTTTGCATTTCTAGCCATTTTTATTTACATTATATCAATTTTATAATTGCCGTTTTCATAAATGTTTCTCCATATATGACACTTGCATGTAACGATATGACTTATGCCCTCATTTTCTTATCTTACTACCTTTTGTGTCGGTAAACTATAAAAGGATAATGGTAACCTTCACTCTGATATATATATATATTCAGTCTAATAGCAATTTTCTTTACTCTGGTGACTTTGCTTTCTATTCTTTGTAAAATAAAAACAATTAATACCAAAAAAATGCTTGTCTCTCATCTCTGGTCGGTCGTCTGACTTTTGTCTAATACATCGACTAATATCTTTTGTGTGTGTATGTGTGTGTGTTTGTGCGCGTGTGCGTGTGTGTGCGTTTTTGTATTTTTTGCATGCTTACACGTTGTTTTGTTTTCTACTCCTGTGTTTTGATACTGTCTCGCTCTCTCTCTCTCGCTTGCTCTCTCTTTTATGTGTGAGTATGATTCACTGAGAATATATTGTTGTTATTGTTTTTTTGTTCTACCGTACAAGCGATGGATCAGTAGTCATATATATATCATTGCCGGTTAAGTGGATTACGCAAACACGCCTGTCATCAAATATAAAAATTTACATAAAAAACAAAAAAAAACAAAAAACAAATTAGTCATAGTTACTACATTCACATTGCAAAATTTATCAATGCTTTAATTTTGTGTATCAGGCTGTAAAATGCTACTCAAAGAGTCGTTTTTGCTGTTGTTGGGGTTGGGGTTGGAGTTGCTGGTGGTGGTGTTGTCTGTGTGTGTGTGTGTTTATTAAACTTTGACAAATTAAAACTAAAAATAATTTTTAAAAAAATGATTGTACCAAAAATTCTCTGTGAAACGGAAATAGTTCATTAGGTAGATGATTGCTCATGGTTGTTTAATGAGATTGTCTGATAATAAATTTGATTATTACAACAATGACAACAACAGACAACAACCATAGCAAAAAAAGTCAACTGTTTGAATATGCCTAGATAGGTGTGTAGCTGATTAACACCAGTCAACCGGTTTTGTCTCAAAAATAAAGCCAAAAACAAAACATCATTAATAATAATAATATTTGTCTCATTTGAAATATTCAAGTATTGGTTTTGTAGGGATTTTTTGTTTGATTGCATGGAGGACCAATGGGGTACGGCAACTTGGAGATAAAGTAGTAACTCATCGAAGAAGACATTGCGAAATGGTCGCGCTATGTCATGAATTGGCAGAAGTTAGAATTCAAGGACCATTGGATTGGGTCCCAGTGGCTCAATGGTTTACGAGCTAGCTCGCCTTGTAACCAGAAGGTCCTGGGTTCAAACCCCTGTAAGTGTGTATTGATGAAGAGTCCTAAACTAGGATGAAACAGCTGTCCAGTACTCCAAGATTTTCCAGTGGTTCTCTAACTGATGTCAGCTCATGGTGAAATCCTCCATGCAATCATTTGAAATATAAAGCTTTCAATATTAAAACGGTATTCAGGTAAAAATGCATAAAAATTAAGTCAGTTGGCAGAAAACCGAACGCAGTGGAGACGTGCGGCTGAAGCTTTATGTTCCTCTAGGACCTAAAGGAAACAAGGAGGTCAACAGCACTCAGTATGAAAATGAAAATAAGATCCGGATTTTCAACTCCAATGTGAAGTCAGTGCTACTTTAAGGATCAGAGACTTGGCGCGTCATGAAGAGCGCTTCGAACAAACTACAGACCTTCATCAACAGCTGTCTTCGCTCAATACTACTCAAGATCAGATGGCCGGCTAGAAAAGATCAGCAACAGGGATCTCTGGCAATGAGCGAACCAACCCAGCAGGAACCAATTGTGCAAGAAATATGCAGGAAGAAATGGAGGTGGATTGGCTGGCCATACTCTGAGAAAACAAACCATCATCAAGTGACATCACACGCCAGGCCATCGCTCGAGTGGAACCCGACTGAATGGGAAGCGACGAGTTGGTCGTCAGTGCAAGCGTGACACGTGGAGCAGTCGTGGAGCCAGGTGGAAGCGTTGGCAGAGAACCGAAAGCAGTGGAGACGTGTGGCTGAAGCCTTATGTTCTTCTAGGAACTAAAGGAAACAATACTACTAATAATAAGGTCAATTGTTTGATTGTGTTGAGGATTTGGAATGCAGCTTGAGATCCTGTTGCGGTTTACATTTTCTGAGGAAGTTTTGTAGCCTTATGGAGGTGTGTATGTGTACGTGATTGTCTCGTCCCCGCTGCTCACACTGTGAAAGTCTATTTCTTCTTGGAGTTTCTGAAATTAAAGCAACATTAATGCTGTATGAGGGCAGAACCCACGGGACAACTACTGTTAGAAGTTGTTTTTAGGACTTGTGTATGCAGTTTCCAGGGTCTCCCTCTTTACTGGATTTACAATGAACGTCGCGGTGTGTTATTAGTGCGTTGGCTGGGGGTCGCACCCTGGACCACGAACTTGGTCAACGAGCATTCTACCACTGAACCACTAATGCACGATTATATTTGCTGCATAAGTATAATTTTCATCGCTATTTTAATTATTTTAATTAAAAGAAACGAATAGTAGATTAGAATTCAATATTTTTCTAGGGTGTTTCTTGTTGTTTTGTTGTTTATATCACACCCATAGATGTGTATTACCTGTTCTTTATTCTTTTAATAACTTTACTTATTATGTATTTGTATATTGGACAAAAATTCGATATTGGGTCGTTTCAAGTTATTATTTGAACATCAATGTTTTTCGTTCACTCTCTGAACATTGTATAACCCGTTTGGGATAAACTAATTCACATTTGTTAGATTTCGTTAAGAACCAACCAGCAGATCAGTTGAAAAGATCATTGAACCCCACCAGGTAGCACTCGACAGCTGTTTCTTCACCAGTTTACAACAACAACTCCACCGCCAGGAGTCGAACCCGGGACATTTAAATTGTGTGACTAAGCTGGTTGAGTATTTGGCCACTTAGGTTGGAATTCATTGACCCGTAACTTCTATCTTTGTGATAAAATCTAACAAATCCCGTCTCTTAATGAATCGCCTGAATCTCTGGGGTAAGAAGTTGTAGCTAATGAGGTCAACCATGTCAAGGTAAAATGGATGCTCAGCGAAGGCATTGGTTCAGGGCATAGCGCCACATCACGAACTATCAAAGTTAGAATTAACAAATCACTAAATTTCGATCAAAGTGGCCGTGAATTATCAACCAGGTTGGTCTCGTAACCTGAAAGTTTCGGATTCATCCCCTGGCGACATCGTGGGTTCGCACCATTGAAGAGCCTCAAAGTGGGGGGGGCGAAACAGCAAACTTTCAGTTATCCCTGGTGGTTTTCCAGTGGTTCTCTAGCTGATGTCAATCCGTGCTCAAACTTGAAACCAATGAAATCCCCCTACCACCACCGCTATCACTTGAAGTTTTTGGTTGTCTTTCTCATCAGTTGCTTTTTTTGTTCTTCATTAGCTACGAGCCACTGAATGAGTAGTGTGAATAGCTTTCTCCAATTTTTGTTTGGAGAAAGGTATCTATTTCAGTCCTTCATGCAAAAACAAAACTTCATCTCACTTAAATTTTTGCTTATGTTGCCAGGCAATTTAATGTATAACTAAATGTAACAATTAAGTCCTTATCATATGGTTTAATTTGTGCGTCGGTGACACAGCGGTAGAATGCTTGCTAGCCACGACTTACATGGTCCGGTCATCGACGCACTCTTTTACCTCGCTAAGCTAGTAATAAGACTGGTAAAGAGGGAAGGTTGGGCATGAAGCGTGCTAGCAACCCTATCCCGTTAAAATAAGTACCACTGCTATCATAACTTCAAAGCTCTGGCTTGAAGCCCCATTGTTCCACTGGGAATGTAAGGGAATAAAAAACAAACATGGTTTAATTTACTAGGGGAAAATATATACTCAACCTTTTTGAATACATATTAGAGGATCATAGTTCTATCTGTTATGAATTAAATTCTTAAATATGAATACTCGTCATTATTTCTTGTTATTTATTTATTTTTTCTTATTTTAAATAAAACTTTTGTAATATAAGAATTATTGATTTATATGTTGCTTGATTATAATAGACAGTCATGAGGCTGATAACTTCCAGGTGGCTAGTTTGAATCCTCGTTCATCTCAGATTTCATCTCACCGCCTATCATATAATGAGGATACTGGTTTTGCTTCGAATATTTATTTTCTATAAATAGTTTACCTAACTAGATAAGAAATATTTGTATTTATCTATGTATTCATTCACCTATATATACTTCGACTAGATAAATACATTTAAAGTGTTATGTAAATAAATTAATTGTAGCGGTTTTCGTGCATATATATATATGTAGTTAAACAAATCGGTGTCAATTTATATAATTGGTTGTTGTTGTACAAAGCTAATGTTTTTTCAAGTGCTAGTTTTCAAGGATCTGATTGATTTTTAAGATTGATCATAAACAACTGACTTCAGTGAGACAGAGTCATTGGAAATAGACAAAGAATACCTGACAACGGTTTCATCCTTTTTTGGTACTCCCCAACAGTTCACACTGATGATGATCCCACCTGGGGTGGTTGAACTGTGAATGTTTAGGCTATAGGGCGAGCTCGTTGACCACTCACTTGCTGGGACAGAATCCAATGTACCAAACTCCTTGACCTCGTGAGTCACTACTTCCCACTAGAACCCCAGGCAACGTTATCTTCTGTAGATAGTCATAGTGAGCACTATATTAACTTTTGTGTTTCGATTTCCAGAGATTTGATGAGGGTTTTTGTTTCTTACTGAAGGATACTTGAACTCATGATCACAGTAGTTTTTAAGTCATATGCCTTTTTATTTTTACATGATTTTATTCTTTTGCCTCCCAAGTGGAGGAGCATATGGCTTCAGGCTTGAGCTTCAAAGTTACAGTAGCAGTGTTGCTTTTTTTACAAAGTGGAGATGCTAACTCCATGTCTAAACCCCCATGTTTTAGTTGGACTTATAACAGCCTAAGGGAGATAATAAAAGTGTGAGTCAGACGGGACTCGAACTCCAGTGCACATGCTTGGTTGGCGCGCATTCTACAGCCTTAGCTATTTATTATACTGAGTTTCAACGGATTCCTGATCTATGAGTTCTCTCAGATCGAGTATGAAACTAAATTATTACAAATGAAATTAGTTAACAATTGTATTTCGATATTTCGTTAACCGATAATCTGGCGAAGTTAAAGTCTTGTAGCCAAAGTCAAGGTCTTTCAAAAGTTGACCTTCAAGAACATATCAGACACAGGGAATGCTATGAAATAGCATTCTAAATCAAGTCATACCTGCCTTTTTGAACTTGAAGACGATATATACAGTATTCGACTTATTTACTAGGTACTTTTTCCGCAAATCTATACTGTTAGGTAGTTTTATTTTTTTATTTTACTTCACATTCCCCAGTGGAACATAGGGCTTCAAGCTAGTGGCTTGAAGTTTCTGTAGCAGTGTTTATTTTACAGGATGGGGTTGCTAGTCCCATACCCAACCTTTCCTCTTCACCAACATTATTTCTGGCTTAGCGAGGTAAAGGAGTTTGTCGGCCGGGGATCGAAACCCGGACCATGTACATGGTCGGCGAGCGTCCTAACCGCTATGCCACCGACGCCTGTTAGGTAGCGGTTACGGTACTGATATCTCTGACACTATTTTTCAAACTACTCCCAACTCTAACCATAACCTTAACTCCCAGTTTTACTTTAAACTTTAATTCTAACCCTGAACCCAAAACCTTAATCTGTTAGGTAGTGGTTACGGTATTTAAGATTTCTCCATAGTTCATCTGTGTAGTGACTGGAAAATATTGTCACAAGACATAAGCTACAACTAAACAGTGTAGTATCATGTTTACAGTATTTTTTAGCGTACTTTTCAATGATCATGAGAGTTTTTTGTATCTGAATTCCGATTGATTGTTCAAGGTCACTGTGGTAGTTTTGGCTATGATAGTTTAACTCTGCTGGTAATCTTTGGGTCGATGTGTCATCTAGTCATTGTATTACTGAAGAGAAGTGTAAATCAGGTCTAAACAGTAGTCCTTCTTTATTTACAATCATTCCTCGTGTTCATAATAAGGTTTACTATGCCGAGTGTATGCATTTATGTTATAGGTTAGTGATGAATACATTGAAGAAACTGAACAGAATACGAATTTTTGGCGCGGTAAAAAAATGGTGGACACTATCCAAAGGGAACAATGATAGTTTTGTGTCTCTTGCACTAATAAATAATATTTCGGCCTGTGTTTTTTTGACTGATATTGATTTGAGGATTGCTTCATTACCTTACATCAGTTAGAGTACCATTGGAAAGCCATCAGGGAATACTAGACAGCTGTTACGTCAGCTTAGTGCTTGGGACTCTTCAGCAGTACGCACCCACCGCCAGGGTTCGAACCCAGGACATTCTGGTTACAAGGCGAGCTCATAAACCATTAAGCCACTGAGACCCGACCCATGAATTCCTACTTCTGTTAATTCATGGCATAGCGTGACCACTTTACAATGTCTTCTTCGATGAGTTACTGCTGTGGCCTACCGGTCAAGGCTTTCCACTAGAACCCCAAGTTAACTGCCTGAATATGATCAGTCTCTAATGAGCATCAGATTAATTTTCAAGTATTGGTTTCCCTGTTTAATAATCCACTGAAACAAGTATTAGTATATTTTTGTTTTTAATCAAATAGCCAGGAAATATAATATCTGAGTATTTGTTCATTTTCTGAGAAGCAAGCTTGTGAGTTATATATATATATATATATATATATATATATATATATATATAGGGAGAGAGAGAGAGTTAAGTCTGTATAAAACTTTCCATTTTTTTCTTATCTCTAGTCATCTTTGCAGTATATTAATCTATATGTAAACTTCTCTGAGGATAATTACAATATTCAACCTCCATTTAACTTGAACAATGCTGTGAATATCGACCGCATGTGTAATTTGAGTAGAATTCTTGAGTCATCTAAGTCTTAAGCTTGATTGAAAAGCTTAAACGAAAGTAAAATGGATTTTGACTTGTTTTCATACGATAAAAACGACAAGGCGAAGTAATATGATAAATTGTCTTGTAAATCGGCCAGCAAAAGCTACATAATCTGATTACATCGTATTGTTTATTATTCAAATTATTGTATTTGGGATATGATTAAGAAATGAGATGCGAAAATGTCAGTTACATTTTCAGAATAGAAAAGTTTAGCTAGAACTAGAATGATTGATCCTGCTAGGATATTTGATCTAGAAAAAACACCTAGCCATGGCATTTACATTCACTTGTATGCAATCATACAATACGGTGACGAGGATAGGGTGAAAGTATGCAAAAGGAATATAGTTAGGTGGAGACATGTGTGTGTGCGTTAGGTTTATCCGATAAGAATAAAAGTAACTTAGGGTTATTGTTGTCAAGAGTAAAGTAGAATGATACTCAGGAAGGCTTCATGTGCTCTTGGAAGTATGTAGGCGGTTGTTACTTCCCGGCTGCCCACACCGTGGAAGTTAGTTGGTTCTTCGGGTACCTGAAAAAGAGAGAGGGTTAGTGTTGCGTGACCGCAAAGCCCAGGGGACAACTGCTTGAGGCCTGTGACACACGGCCTGTATGAACTGGTTTCTGGGATTGGTTCTGTATTAGTAAACTTACCGCCGGCTACGGACCACCGTAGGGTAAGTCGGAATGCACAATTTTTGGGGTCGACCTTTTCTAACCCCATCTCTCCGGAGTGGAGAGACAGAATAGCTGGCTGGCATGCTGGTCATCTGAAGGAAACACCGTACTGCTATTACACCGCTGTTCCCCAGCAGTACGACTTCACCCTGAGACCCCCAGCATAGTGTAGGAAAGATTCTTACTCTATGCCGGTAACTGCTTTTAGTCAAATCACTATCCTAGCAACCTTCCTGGCATGGTAGGACCTGCAGGAACATTGGTCTCAGCCAGTGCAGCTTGTTGTGTCATCACGATGTGAAAGTTATCGGTCGGGAAAAGTTTGGGAATCATCGGCAGTACGCACCCACTGGGATTCGAACCCAGAATCTTCTGGTTACAAGGCAAGCTCGTATACCATTCAGCCACTGGTACCCAAGACATTTCAAAAATGTGATGAATGATTAAATCGCAACTAAGGGGTGAGTGAAGATTGGTAACAGGGTAGTGGTGATGTGTTGTCAAAAAACAACATAGTTATTAATGTCAATCAACACATAAGAAAGTCGAATAAGCGTGCTATAGTCACGCAATAACATGAATAGTTTAATGAATGAGTTGTGATTAGGATGCACACAGAAACATAGGAAAATATGGAATTATGTAAGAGTTCTAAAAATTACAAATGTTACAAGGAGCTAGAAAAGAAACAAGCACACAAACATCAAGTTAGTAGAAATCAACAAAGTTGTTACCATGATAGTAGAAGTGGTTGGATGATTTTCCTTTCTATACGTAACTCTGATTTCTCCGAAGGAATAGTTAGGGCTTCAGCAATACAAAGGAGAGGAAAAAGTATCGCCTTTGGTATGTTGTTCCTCACTTTGTACATCACTTTGAAGGAGGCGTGTGTTGAGATGGAATAACCACTGTTGACGAGATGTTTGATTATTGCACTCATTATACAGCCTCTATTACCTTTTTTTGGCTATGGGGGATAGTGTTCTTGCATCCTCTTGAACAGGATGCGCATTGAATGACTAATGTACCTGGCTCTACAGCAATAGGTGAACTGATATATGCACATAGAAGCGGCTGAATGTGAGATCTTGTCCTTAAGGTTTCTGCAGATCAATGGGCGACTGCAGAAGACTACACTTAGCGTTGCTACAAAGAATGTTTTTTTCAAAGATGATGAAATTCTTCTCAGGTTAAGTCTTCCTTGAAATCCAGATTCATGTAAAGTATCTTTTTTGAAACAAGTGGTGTGTTAGTTAACATTCGTAACTATGTTTTTTTTTTACAACACAGCATCACTACCCTCTTACCAATCTTCACCCACTCCCCCTAGTTACAATTTGATTATTCATCACATTTTTGAAATGACTTGACAACAATAACCTTAACTTATTTTTATTCTCAAGTATTGATTTTGTAGGAATTTTCTTTGATTGGTCGGTTGGAGGATTTAATCGTGAGCTGACATCAGTTAGAGAACCATTGTAAAACCAGCAGAGAGTAGTGTACAGCTGTTTCGTCAGCCTAGTTTGGGACTCTTATTCACCAGTACACAACCACCGGGGCTCGAACCTGGACCTCCTGGTTAGAAGGCGAGCTAGCTCGTAGACCATTAAGCCACTATTAGGACCTTATCCAATAGGCCGTCCATGAATTCTAACTTCTGCCAATTCCTAACATAGCGTGACCACTTCGATGAGTAACTGCCCCATTGTGCTGCGTACTGCTGAAGAGCCCCAAGCATTAGGCTGACGAAAGAGCTATCCAGTACTCCCAGGTGGTTTTCCAATGATGAAACCCTATAAACAATCAAACACAATCCCTACAAAACCAATACTTGCACACTTCTCTTCAAAAGTGCGTGTGTGTGTGTTACCTCTTTTCTTAGAAGCTCAACTAACCACTACTATAATCGATCATTTATTAAAGACAATCCATCAACGGACGGCAATTAACTAATTAATTTTTGTACAGAGTTGTTGAGCTGTTGTTGTGTTATGAGTAGTTTATGAGTAGTTTTGTATGATGATGATGAATAGCTCAGCAATTTTTAAAAGAACAAGATGTATACTTGAGAAATTTCAAATCCTAAAGTTTACATGCATGTGTGATTTATTCTAACTATTACTACATTACTCTTACAAAATGGACAAATCTAGTTTATCTCATTAAAGCGTCAGTGTGTGTGTGCGTGTGTGGTTGTGTTGCTGTAGTTTCACACCACTCATGAGGTTTTGCTTCTATACTAGCCTTGACCCCCTAATTTCCCCACCCCCCTTTCCACTGACTAATACACGACTTACGATAAGCACTTTATTTCATATGCACTTGAAAAAACATTTTTTTTTAAACACTCACAGAAAACTCCATCAAAACCAAAGCAAACCAATCTAAATCACAATGATAATCATGGTAATGTGTATTAACTGTTTATATCTTTTTATTTTCTATCTTTTCTCGTAAATGACTAACTAACTAACTACTGGAATCGATTAGTATGAACACCAATACACATAATCATAATCATCGTAATCATAATAATAATTTGTGTACCAATAGTACGTATTTTTGGCATAGCAAACAACAACTAATATAAGCATGTGTATAAATATTGTTTTAAACAAGTAGACATATAGATAGATAGATAGATGGGTAGCTAGAGTGGTAGGTATGCTGATTTGTAGCATATAGATGAACGCATAGATAAAACTGGTTAGTTAGTTAGTGAGTTAGTTGACTTTACCGTTTATTGAGTTAGTGTTTGGTTATCATAATGAATAGTGAAACGTCTCATTCACTTATTATTATTTATGTGTATTTCATATAAATAAATTTAAGCAAATTGTTACTTCAGATACTACCACTACTACTAGTAATAATTTGTTTAAGTAGTAGCAATATTAGTAGTGTGGTAGCACTGATAATGGTAATGGTATTAAAAGTAACAATCACATAAGCCTATCTCATATATATATATATATATATATATATATTCGATATTTTTAGAAACAGTATGTTTCAACGAATCCTTTGAAGTGAAGATAAGAGTAAGACAAGGCTGCCACCTGCTATCACCGTTGATGATATTCCTGATTGTAGTGGTGGGCTGGATTATGCAGATGACTGTGGGCAGCGAAAAGACTGGGAGTTCGTGGAGGATTGATGTCTGATTTCATATGAACTCGAAGATTTATAGGCAAAAACCAATAAGTTGATAGAAGAGGCAGGTGGCAAAAATAAGCCTCCAAATGGAATTAGATAAGACAGAGGTGATTAAGATACCTGACAGCCGACAACAACAACGACAATCAACGAGAGAAATTTAGAAGAAGTCACCTTTTCCATTTATCTTAGCAGTATCCTGTCAATGACTGGCGACAGCTCAGATGAAAATGTCAAAATCAGTTCGGATAGAAGAGGCGTGACAAACTTGTGGTTCAAAGACTTGGCATCAGCCTCATTGAAAGCATTTTCCATAGTCTGCTGCAAACTTTTATCAACAATGGTCTTTGCTAGTTGCATATTGAATTTAAGATGATTTGCCAGAAAAGATAAGGAATAAAGAACTCTGGAAGACGGAGAACCAATCTAGAACCTGTTACCTAATAAATACTCCCAAGAAAGTAGAGATGGGTGGGACACACTCTCAGAAGGCCATTGAATCGTCATACCGTAAGTCAGACCATTATTCAGGTGGAACCCTAATCAGAAACGGCGAGTTGGGCGTTGGTCCATCGATAACATATAGAAGATCATTTGAAGATGCGGCAAGAACCTTTGGATAACTGTGGAACCAGTTAAAAACAACTGCAGAATACGGGATGAAATTGGGATGCACTACTGAAGGACCTACGTAACATTTGGAACCCAAGGGATTATATAATAATCAGTTTATTTCTTTCTTTGGGTCTTACCAACGACACATAAGCTAATACTTTTTCACTATTAATCAATATTTGTTCCATAATTTAATTAATTATTTATTACTTATCATTAATTGTTCCTTTGCGTTCTAAATGGAACACTGGGCTTCAAACTGCAATCTCTAAAGTTCCAGTAACGTGCACGGTGTTATTCTTTTTTACGGGATGTATTCGCTAGCCTCAAACACCCTCTTTCTAATGGTTGAGCAAGGTTTAGAAATGCTTAGTCGGCCGAGGATCGAACTCTCGAACTATGTAAGGCATCAGCGGGATGTGCCTCCTCCTTTTCCACTTATACTCAAACATAGCACTTAACACTTCAACAGCCGAAGCGTAATCCGCTTAGAGTGCTCTCTTTTGCAATAAGTATGATTTGAAATTATTGATTCCTACTTGTGATTCACCACTGGTATATCTGGACCGAAGTAACAGATCTTAGTATATACATATATATATATATATATATATATATGAGCTCCTTAATCAGGATGCCTTAGCACTACCATGACTAGTTACTGACTGTATAATCCAGGGTATGCGTTTCTTCCTGTCTAGGACCCATCATCTGTGAATGTTCAGAGAATTCATATGCCAAAGTGAGATTGAACCTTTCCGTAATAGGAATGAGTAGCATAAATTAATTATGAGTAGTGTTCAGTTTTTGATTAAAGTAAAAATAAATCCTCTTTTTTCAGTATTACTATCGTTATGGTTCATACTAGATTTGTACCGAAAATGTTTAGTTGTCCTGAAATCAACCTTTTAATTGTATTTAATGAACACTATTATTATAATTATTATAATTATAATTATAATTATTATTATTAAATAACCTGGATCAAACAGTATGAAATTTATGAACCCAAACATTTTAATAAAATATGACATGATGGAAAAGTATGTAACATTTAATTTGTTTTCCACGTTATAAAAAATCTATTATACTAGATTATTTATATGCAATATCTATAATTACACAACACAATTGTTGTCTAGACTGCAAATATTGAAAGCGATTTCTTCGAGCTGCAAGTGGAGTGTAGGGCTTCAAGCTCTTGCTTGACCTACGAAGTTTCACTAGCAGTGGTTTTGGCTAGGCTGCTAACCTAAAACATCCAGCCTTTCTTTTTTACCAGTCTCCCTATCAGCTAAGCAAGGTTTACGCCACATGCATGGTTGACGAACATCCTATTGCTGAACTGCCGACGCACATATATTATAAACTACTGACTGAATAATAATAAGTAGTTATCAACTACTCTTACAAGTGCACTATTCTTTCATTAGCCAAGAATATGACTTCCTACAAATGCGAATTCGGTGATACGAGTCATATCTTAATTGATTTCAACGTGAAGGTTTTGTGGTTTTTTGATTCAAAGTACTGCTTGATCTTACTGCTCTTAGACCGCATGAATGGCCTGGTGCGGCCGAAGGTCGGTTGACTTCGATCGTCCTCTCTTCATCTGCTCGCATGTGGCCACCCGTTCATAGTCGTCACGTAGCGTGGAGGTCACTCGCACGGAGAAAAGGGAGAATGAGGACGTCTGACGCTTTTACAACCTCACTAGTAAACGACATAAAGATCTATCTAGGGCAGCTGGAAAACCTTGATTCCCAAACATACGGTATAAATCAGCTGAAGAATCCGAACGGATCGAATGAGGCATGAATCCGCTTTGGTCGTCAGAGAAAGATGGAAACGTAGTGACTGGCGCTGCCCTATTGCCTTTTGTGTGGATCAGACTTCAAATCGGAGGATTCGAGGACTTGTTGCTAAGACAATCACCTGCTTCGGTCTAGCCGTCTGTGAAGTATTCCAGCTCCAACACGAACTATGAGATAGGCATTTTTTATTCCTCACAATGTAACAACTTTGTGTTATAATAATAATAATCACTGCTTATAATTTAGCACACTGAACAAGTTCATCAGGTAGTTGTGGCACCAGTTTTATTCACTCCTCGCGTTCCGAATGGATTATGTGGCTTCCGCAGCGCACATCGATTGCATTCAGTTTTCTGCTATCACTTACAGCTGACTATGCGACTTCTCACAAGCTTTCGTTCCCACTTCGTACAACCTACTCCATATTATTTTACGATGTCAAACTGCCTTGTATCTGTTTCCACTTGAATGTGATGTTCAATCCATCGCCATCTCCTTCTAAATATTTCTTAGATTGCATGGTTGCGTTAGACAGAAGTAGAAACAACTATTGATTTTCTATTTGACTAGCAATAGGTTGAATTATAATTGCACTGTTTGGTTTTGCATGTGGATCCTTTCACCTGAATGATTAAGAATCACGATCTTCATCAGTTCACCACATGCTACTGTCGTTTTCATTGATTACAGAATTGATTAATAATTTCAAAGTGAAGCGCTAAATATAATACTGTTTATGTAGATTCTCTAACAATAAATTAATTGCCTTTAATGGATAGTTGATGCGTTGTTCATCTTTACATTTAAAAAACAAAAAAAGCAACAACAAGCGATTCCAACTAACCCAGTACAATTCACATGTATTAAAGTTAAAAGCAATTCTGTGTGAAACATTGAGTTTATTTATTGCCGATATAGTGCTGTCCTATAGAAATAAGAATAAATAATTTTAATTTTTTATAATGAGGCTTTGCTGTAAGACAGAATACCACCACCTCAATGGTCTGCGTTTTCCTCTGTCTTATCAACACTGGGTTTAGCTGAAATTTTCTACTTGACATTGTGAGAATGTTGACTTTTATGTCGACTGTTATCCATCTTCAGACATCACATCCTGAGTATTCGTTTGGGAATTCACATCAAGGATACGTTTCTTTCAGTAAATATGAGTGCCAATAAACCCATGTATCATTATTATTGATTTCCTCTATGCTTTCTTCTGCTCTTTTCATCACCTCTTCCATGTCACCCCACCCTCGCACTGACGACCAACTCGCTGATTCCCATCCGGGTTCCCCTCGGGCGATGGCCTCGCGTGTGATGTCACTTGATGATGGTTTGTTTTCTCAGAGTATAGCCAGCCAATCCACCTCCATCTCTTCGTGCATATTTCTTGCACAATTGGTTCCTGCTGGGTTGGTTTGCTCATTGCCAGAGATCCCTGTTGCTGATCTTTTCTTGCCATGTGGTCTTGAGTATTGAGCGAAGGCAGCTGCTGGTGAAGGTTTGTAGATTGTTCGAAGTGCCCTTTCGTGACGCACGGCCAAGTCTCTGATTCGTATAGTAAGTATCACTGACTCCACATTGGGGTTGAAAATCCGCATCCTTTTTTATGTTGAGTGCTGTTGATCTCCACACAAACTTGAGAGGAATTAAAACTTGCCTTGCTTTCCAGATCGTCGCTTTGATATCTTCATCAGTTCCGCCTGTATTTGAAACGAACATTACTACTATTATTCTTTTGTGTTCCGAAAGGAACATGAGGCGTCAAGAGAACTTCTCTATTTCTCTTCAATGCTTTATAGCTGGTTCTGAAATTTCCCATCAGATCTCATCTCCTCCACACACACTTTCTTTCATGTCATCTTCGGCACATGTCCACCTTTTCGTTTCCCACTTAAGTTACATTCAAGCGATGGTCTGACGCATGATGTCACTCAGTGATCTCCTCAGATTGTATTTTACTCATCTCCATTTTCTTCGGTATATATTTGTTGGGTGACAGGCTGTTGGGGTAGTTTTCCACCCCTTCTAGAGTTTCCTTTTTCTTATTCTTTCTGGCTAGTCATCGGATCTTCAATATAAGACCTATAAAGAAATCTGTTGATTAAAATCTGTAGACGTCTGTTAGAAGTGGTTTTGATTGGGTGCGTACCAAGTCTTCCAACCATATAAGAAGCACTGACTGACTTGAAATTAGTGTTTGGAAAATCCAAAGCTTGTTATTTATGCTTATTCGGGTAGGTTTGCACGCTGATTTCAGGATAGCGAAGGCATGTCTTGCCTTTCCGATCCTGTTTGCCATTGACATCATCTGTTCTGTCACCTATAGTTGAAACGATGCTTCCTAGATAAGTGAAATAAGTGACGTTGTTTAGATTTCTTCCGTTGACAGTTCTTGTATTTGTTGGTTAGGTACTTTCATTGACTCTGTCATCTTCAATTTCGTTTGAATTCCTGCCTTCACTTCCTGCCTCTTCTGTGAACTTGTCGGCTTTTGTCTGTAAATCCACGAATTCGTATTTTATTTGACATTAAGAGTCCGCGAACTCTAAACCTCCAAGAGTTTTCTTGTCGGCCAGAAGTATTCCTGTGTTCCCACTCATGACTTGCTGCATAATCCAGTTTCCCACACTCAGGAGTATCATCATCTTCTTTAGTTATCTTGTCTTACTCCTGTCCCCACTTCTAAAACCTCCTGACGTGTGGTGGCCTCCTTATATATGAACATGATAAGTAATACTAAATAAACACCATAAACTCTAATATCATTTCATAATGTCTGAAAAATGCCTTGGTTTTATTTTCTCATGTTTATGCAAGCTTTTTATTCTCAAGATTACTTTTACATACCCCTCGTCTTACCTTACTTTATTTACTTGAACTTTCATTATATGAGTTCGTCTCTGTCATTTGTTAAATGATTGTAGTATTTTATCTAGTTGCTCGCCCCTCCCCTTACCTCTTCTACATCATGTCTTTAGACAGTTTTTGGTGTTTTCTAAATACACTGCCTTACAAATCAGAACAAGAACAATTTTTTCACGATTAATCGTTACCATATGATTTTTTTGTGGTGTCAAGTGTACTTACTAACCAATGCCTTTAAGTAGTATGAGTTTATTCCTTTAATTTTCTACGTGTCATAAGTTAACATGGTTGAAATAATTGTAACTTTCACACTGAAGTTGTGGACATCCTTGACAAATTTTTGAATTTAATTCCAATTAAATTGACTTAGCACTTAAATGTATTTATTACGTTTACTATATCATCTAAAAGGTAATAAAATGATGAGCAGTTGTTTATCTCAAGCTACTGTTCTAGAGTAATATATATGTTTCATTGTACTTAGTGTGAAATCGTTAGTTGAGTATTCATTAGTATTTATTTACCCGATCTCGTTACTAAGCAACATAATATCTTCACTTCTTAGTTATATACCACAGCTATTGATGAGCCTAGTCGAATAATTTGTGATTTCACTCAGGTTATTATTAATGTTTTAATTTTAATTCTATTCTTCTGCATTCTAAGTGGGACAATTGGCTACAGGCTGTAAACTCAGTAGCACTGGTGTATAGTTTTATGCTATAGATTTGGTGGCCTCATGCCTAACGTTCCCTCTTTACCGGTCTTATCACCGGCTAGGTTTAAGAGTGCTCCCGCAGGCGATTAAACCCCTGGCCTATGCGTTTGTGTTTAGTGAGTGTTCTACCTGCGAAACACCGATACACCAGTTAATATTAGTTGTTTAATAATTCTCCTGCATAATATTCACTCGGCTGGCCATTAGTATTTGTTAGAATATGTATATTAGTTCAGGTGGAAATTTGTTTCACTGGACTTTCAGTTAGTGGATAAAGGGTCCTAGTCCCGCTCCATCTTCTCACATGATAAATGTATCTCATAGCATCTGCGTAATATCTAACAAACTAACTAACATATTCAAGGTTGACGATTTCCATGAGTAAAGCATTGCAAAACTAAGCGATATATAATTCGCTGAACTACGTGTTTTTTGTTTTAGTTATTTTTCCAGATATGCCATAGGATAAGTCACAGCTACTCATAAGATTCACTATTTTTAAGCAAATTATTTTCCAGCGACCAATAACGTTATTCTACTAAACAAAAACAATAAATCTTTGTTGATGGTGACTAGCAGTGAAACCCATGATGTGCATTTCCTTACATTTGGAACTTGTCAGCTGGATGTATCTGCACTGATCAGCAAGTGAAGGTGATCACATTGAAACCTAAAACCGTTACGCACACATTCAGCCGAAGAGTCCCGAATGGGGCAAATACACATCCTGAGCTCCGCTGCCGGACACCATCAACCAGAACGGCTTCATGTTAGTCCCAAGATATCTACGAAGCGTACACTCTAAGAGGCAGTATACTAACAGAGGCTATGCATTTCTGCCTAATATAATCACTCAACGGGAAATGCAAATTCACAAAAGCATAGATTCTCTAGTCTTTTTTGCCCTCTTTCCTTCACTTCGTCAAGTACTTTCTTATAAGGATGTTATATAATTTTAAAGACTTTTCTTTCAGTCACTTTCTCTCTTGTGAAATTCGAACATTCTGTGTATGGAGATATTCTCATCAACATTGTTCTCTATTTCTGTCACCTACCCCCTAAAATATCTTTTTATAGTTGCTTTTTGCTACTGAATAAATAAATAAGTAGTCGGTTGTGCTAAGGCTAATAAACTCAAGTTTTTCGCTGTTTCTTTATTTTCGTAGCATGTTCAGGATGACGAATCATTATTTTGTTATTCATGTAGAATGACAGTTGAAATGGTAATGATTATGAGGAGAGATGTAATGGTACCAGTGTTGCTGTTTATTCTCAATCTAAAAGTCAGTTTTGAATCGCTTCATTTTAAAATCTTGTAATAACTGTTCTTTCGTACATTCTGTTTTTAATTTTTAGATATTGAGCAGGATCTTCAAAAGATTGATGCATGGTTGGATATGTTAGCTTCAAGTAAGTCATTGTTTACCAGCGTATGAGGATTCTTGATAATGTTTTCGTTCATTTGAGCTAATACTCGTTAACCTTGGTTCCTACGTAGTTGAGCACTATTCACTTCCAGTGTAGATTTCTTCACGAATCAACATCAGTTAGAGGTCATGGGACTCTTCGCAAGTGTACGCTCACAACCCCATCAGGGATCGAACCCAGGACCTTCAGGTTTCAAAAAAACAAGTTTGTTGATCATTTAGCTACTCGGGGTGGAATTCAATGACATATGTATTCTAAGTTTGTCGATACCTTGTCATGATAGACATGATGGATAACTGCTTATTCCCAGTTTGATACTCTTTATCAATATGGACCCAGGACCCTCTGGTTACAAAACGAGCTCGTAGAGCATCCAGCCACTGAAACCCGATCTAATAACCCATAAATTCAGATTCTACCAATCATCCATACATATAATGCAAGCACCAGCCGGAATCCACTAATTCGAACCCAGGGGGATGGGGACTTCTTAAGAGTCCCTAACAAGGACGAAACCACTGTCCAGTACTCCATGGGTTTTTTAATGGTTCTCCAACTGATTTCAGCTGATGATCAGACGTAGAGTTATTTGAATTGTGCTTTGTAACAAAAAGAAGCCATTTATGTTATAGCTGATTCCTTATGAAATTTATATCAATATAAAATGTATTGTCTGGATAGTTTGATTTATGCTAATATTAACAAGTGTAAGGCGTCACCAGTAGACGAAATAGGGAAAAGATTTAAACCTCTCGATTTTTTTGTAACTATGCTTTGTCAGTTATCAGTTTCTGTTTTGTTGATCGACGTCAATGAATCTGTTTCCTGGGCAGGTACACATTTATTGTATTATTGTGTATAACGGTGAATTTTCCGTTGAAGTATATGATTTTTAATTTTCATTCAATCCTTTCAGATTTACCTAATACATCCGCTTGGATGACATGTCTTATGTCATTGTCTGAAGTTCAGAAATTCTCTGCAGCTAAATATTATCAGGTGATATGCTTTAGTTCAATTTGTTCTAATTTGATTTACTGTTTGGTTTGTATTTTCAGGTAAATATATAATGAAAACTTGATCAATTAACTTTGAAAATCTCTAGTATTAGAGCCTTAGGGGAAGAGCCGAGTGGAGCATAGGGCTTTAAATGAACATCTCCAGTTTCTCTTTCTCTCTGGAGTCATCTTTAGCTGGCTTTATGACCGCCCACAGGCTCGCATCTCCTCCTCACATGATCTCTCTGTTCTATCCAGTTCACCTCCACTCTAGCGATAGTCTGGTGGGCAATGTCACTCAACGGTCTCCGATCCATCTACATTTCTTTCAAAATATTTCTTGAACTTGTTGGTAATCCTTTCTAGCCGGACACCTGATCTTCATTACTGAAACTGAAGCCTATCGGTAATGGGCGCGCCAAGTCTTTAAAGCATATAAAAGAGTTGACTTAATATTGGTGTTGAAAATCCGAATCTTGCTCTTCACGCTAAATGCAGAATAAGATTTCTTAACTGATTTCAGAATAATGAAGGTGTATCTTGCCTTTCTGATTATAGCTTTGACATCTTCAACCGTTCCAACTGTGGTTGAAACCGTGCTTCCTAGACAAGTGACGGAAATTACCTTTTTCAAATTTATCTCATTGATGATGATCGGTGCTCTTCGTTGCTATTGTTTTATCTGTCTTATTTAAGTTCACTTAAAGTCCTGTCCTTGCTGCTTCTACTGACAACTTGTTGGTTTTACGCTGTAGATCGTGGAGTTCATCTAACACTGGTCAAATCGTCCGCGAAGTGCAAATCTTCTAGGGTCTTCTTGTCAGTCCAGTGTGTTCCTGTCCTGCTTACCATGCTCGATGTTTTGCATGATCTAGTCGATCACACTCAGGAATGTCATCATCTGTGATAGCAGGTAGCGTAGGCGTAATCCCCTCTTCACTACAAATGCTTTCCTGAGTTTTCTATTGTGGATCAATTGAAGTGTGGCAGTAACAATCTCCATGGTCTGGACGATTGCATGCATAACTACTTGGTATGACGTTAATACACTTGTTAGTTAGCACTAACGAAATTTCTACCTAGTTGATGTGTGAGCCTACTGTTCTTATCACAATAAGCGATAAAAAAGACAACAACGACACGATATGATATCACTGAACCTGTGACACAACAAGGCAGATAGTTGACGTAGAGAGCTTTTACTGTCTCGAATCTACAGCGAAAAGGATTAAAAGCGATTGCGTATATATGCGCTTTAAGTGGCTTTGAGAGACACTGATTGCATTGATAAGTTAAAACAGTCAACAACCAATAGGGGCCCAAGGTCATACATGAGTGTGGAGGAAATACAAACAGCACTGTGCAGTGAAGATAAATGTAGTACTGTAGAAAATTTAGGTCTATATATCACTATTACAGGACTTACGTATACAACAAATCATTACCATACGGAATGCCTCCTTGTATTGAATAACCTTGCTTCAATAAATGGTGAGTTGTAGGTTAATACTAATTATCGCTAGACAGATGTATGTAGTGACTAGCTGATCGATTGTTTAGCCCCATTGTTCTGAAGGTTTTTTTCACTCCTCTTTGGTCCTAGGGGAACTTAGAGTTTCAAGCTTGAACTTTTAAGTTTCAGTAGCGGTGGCGTTATCTTCTTTACGGGTCGCTAGCCTCATGACCAACCTTCCCATTTTACCAGGCTTACTACCAACTTAGCGAGGTAAA
This sequence comes from Trichobilharzia szidati, assembly GCA_944472155.2. NCBI lineage: Eukaryota > Metazoa > Platyhelminthes > Trematoda > Strigeidida > Schistosomatidae > Trichobilharzia > Trichobilharzia szidati. The sequence continues at coordinate 39,256,591 of OX235272.1, forward strand.
GGAGCGTGTCGGCTGGAAATCAAACTTGGACTACTGGCGGGCACTCTACCCCTGAACCGCAGATGTACAATGCGTATATATTGTCAGAAATCATAAATACTAGTTACTGCTGCGAGTGAACTTCAAGCTTCAACCTTTGAAGTTTCAACAACAGTAGTTTTGGTTATACACAGTGAGATTGCAAGCATCACCCTCCACCTTCCTTCTTTTCATGTCAGCCAGCAAAACTATGTGAGGTTTATATGGGGAGCGCTAGCCAAAGATCAAACCTGAACCTCCCACGTACAAATGGACCACTGAGGCCCACAAAATTATAATATACTAACATGTTACTTCACACGAAATCAACAATTTTATGATTTAAAAGCTTTGTTAGAGTCGACTTGATGTCTAGCCCGTATCGATGACGTGAGTTAGGATTAGGCTGCATAACGCTTTATTCGAACCTTTGCCGAACTAAGATGGGAGGTGTTCAAAAATTTGAGGATAAACTTGACTGATCATACGCCCAATTTAATTAGCTCCTCCTCGCGGGCAGTTAAACTGGTAAATACACATGGAAGAGGCGAAACAGGGCAGTCTCTCTTTATTTCTTGAACTAAGTATTAGTCGGCTAGTGAATATACAGCATAGCTTAGCTGCGTTCAAAGTCCTTTTGAAGGCCCTTCTCAGACGTTGTAATAAGATCTCACTATTGACATCACCCATGAATTGTAATCTTAGGAAGACTGAATTTTTTAGGAACAATGGGCATCTTCGACCTTTCACTTTCTGAGTTCACATGTTTATCGAAGAATTTAGTTGGATACCCATTTTTACTTAAAAGATCACGAATATTACCGAGTTCTTCGTTCAGTGTCTCATTCGAACAGATAACTCTAGCCCAGTGATTTAAAAAAAAAACTTTATTTGTATATTTTTGTTTTACCTTTGAAATATTTATGCAGATTTGTTTAAAACAAATTGAACAGTATTCAAAAACTTTATCAACGATAAAAGAATTAGTCGATCGTGTTGATGTGCATACAATGAATGCAGATTTGTCCTTTCAAAATACGCTGCATCATTTATCAAAACAATTTTGTCAGGCTGAAGCAAAATGTCATACTTTATGGTTACGTTTATTAGAGTTAACAATTTATATTGATCAAAATCTTAAAATTAATATCAGCACAACATTGACAAATAATACTGAACAGCGTGAAGAAACGTTGATCGAGAATTCTTGGAATATACACTTGTTAGCATTTACTTCTCAAGAGGTTAGTTTCATTCATTAAACTTACTTTTATTATTATTATTGTTGTTGATTCAGTCTTGGCGTTCCTCGCATTATCCTCTCCGTATCAGCGTTAAGGTGACTAGCTTGTTGCCGCCTATTGGGGTTCTACTCCAGCGACAGCCTGGTGTGTGTATGTGATGTCACCTGAATGTCTTCTCAGCGTGTATCTTCATTTCACCATCTCCATTTCCTTTTACACATTCGTTGGGTAGTGTAGTTTCTTGGTATATTCTATGATGACAGGTAGAGTTCTTTACTAAGTTTTGGCTTGCAGAGATTTGATTCGTTTGGTTATATAACCTCATCATGTGCTGACATCGGTCATAGAACCATTGGAAAACCAGCAGGGAATACTCGACAGCTGTTTGCGACTCCTCATCAGTAAACACCCACCACCAGGGTTCGAACCCAAGACCTTCCGGTTATAATGTGATCTCGTGACTATTCAGCTATTGAGAACCAATCCAGTGGCACTAGCCAATGTCATCGGTAGCGAGTGTCTGTCCTCACACACACACCCCCGATCTGCTGTACCCTAATGGTCACGAACTCTCAGCATAATAAGTTCTCTTAATAGCTGTAATATTACGTTTTTATGCATATTATCACTCACGTCCAGCGCCAATTACCATCAACGGGAGGGATTTGAAAGAGGTTACTTCATTCACTTATCTAAGGAGCATTGCCTCAACTACAGGAGGAACGGACGAAGATGTCAAATCGACAATCGGGAAGGCGAGAAACACATTCATCAACCTGAAATCAATCTGTAAATCTTCGTCACTCAGCCAGCATCAACACCAAAATTCGGATTTTCAATACAAACGTCAAGTCAGTCAGTTCTTCTATACGGATCAGAAACTTGGCGGGTCACAAAGAATATTTCCAACAGCCTGTTGGAGGCCTTCATCAACAACTGTCTTCGTTCTATACACTGAAGATCAGATGGCCGGAAAGAATCACCAACAAGAAACTATGGGGACAAACAAAACAAGGGTGACATGGAGGAGATCGTGTGAAGAGGAACTGAAACAGTATGGACTAACATGGATGGATGCAGGTGAAAAGTACAGCAGAAGACAGAAGCAAGTGGAGACGTGTAGTTGAAGCCCTATGTTCCACTAGGAACCCAAGGGAACAATAGATAATAAATAAATAATATCACTCATGTATGCTCTCAAACTGTAATCGATTAGGATTATTGACTTCAATGTTGTGTAAAACAGTTTTATTGTGGTTGATAGTAATAAATTCTTTAACTATTATAGTCAGATAACTGTAGAATCTAGTGAAGAAGTGATCGAAACGAATATTCTTTGTTCACTAAACTTTGTCCTTTTAAATTTCTACTGGGTATCTTCACTGAATTTATGAGTTGTTTTAAATTGCTTTGTATTTGAGAAACACAAAATACAATATCATAATAACTATCTTATTTATTTTTGCTTCTATTTTGACTTATTCATATAGACTAGTTATGTACTATTAATCTCCAGAATATATATAGCGCCTTTTGTTCAGTTTGAATTAATTTTTTTTTGATCTTTTTAAGATAACAATGAATGCATCAGGTGTATGAATCAATTATGATCCGTACCTTTGAATATTTATTTATTTATTTGGTTATTAATGATTAATAATTTTGTATAAAGCAGGGGTGGGTTGGGAGGTGTGAAGGCAAAGGATAAGTGCTTGTACTTGCTTGTAAATAAATCTATATGGATTACTTTCCATATTAGTTTGTTTATTAGATATATCACACAGTCAGTGAAACAGTATTATTTACTGGATGACGTTATGCACAAAATTTATTATTGTTCATAATCATATCTTCAATTATAATCACACAACTTCGAAACTTCAGTTTTATAGTTTTCTTTGTTTTCTCCTATTCGTCTTCGTAGGGGTGGTAGAATTTTCCAGATGTCCGGGAGGGTGGACAGGTGTTGAATCATTCCCATTACACGTGTTTGCAGTTGGTTCGATAAACAAACACATTAACTCAAAGGTGGAGGCAATTCAATTCACTTATGAATTGAAAAATCAGGAAGGGGAGCTGCCAATGTTAGATTGTAGAGTTAAAAGGAAAGAAGATGGGAAGTTAAACACTATGGTTTTACAGAAAACCCACACATTCAAACAGATATTTGAACTTCCGATCATCCTATCTTATGTCAGTAAAATTAGGATTGATGAAATGTTTAAATAATAGAGCACAAAAACTAAGTAGTACCAAGGAAAATCTAAGACAGGAAGTGATACACATAAAAGAAGCTTTGAAACTTAATAATTACCCTGATAAATTAATCAGGAAGTATATAGGGAATTGTAAAATTAAATAAATAATACTAGTAGTGATAGTGATAATAATATGAATGACGACATGCGTGTCAAACATGTGCAGGATAATGACAACACCGACAGTAAGAATCTTAATCATCAGTAGTACTTCCATACAAGGAAGGAACCTTAGAACCTTACGGAGAACTCTTAACAATGCTGACAGGAATAAAAGTGGCTGGCATTCAAACTCACAAACTCAATTAGAAACAAGCTATGTCGGTTAAAGGATCAATCCTGTGGAGCCAATTAAACAAAACAATTTGGTTTATCTAACACCCTCTCTGCGATGCGTGTCAGGTCAAATACATGGGCCAAAGTAGTAGAACAGGTGTAGTCAGACTAGCGGAGCACAAAAACCTAGCAAAATGTGGAATAATGGATCCTAATAATATAAGAAATACAGATTATAGTTCAGTTATACCACTACATGCAACTACACACAAACACAGAATGTAGCATGGGATAGGATGACAGTTTTGAAATCTAATGTACCAACAGGGTGGAGGGAGAGATTGAAAACGGAAGCTTTGTTTATCGAATCAACCGCAAACACGTGTAATACGAATGATTTAACACCTGTCCACCCTCCCGGACATCTGGAAAATTCTACTACCCCTACGAAGACAAATAGGAAAGAACAAAGAAAACTATAAAACTGAAGTTTCGAAGTTGTGTGATTATGATTGGTAATATGATTATGAACAGTAATAAATTTTGTTCTAAACTCCGTCGTCCAGTATATTATAATACTGTGTTCATCATAGTGTGATACATGGAATTACTTACTACCACAGTGCCCAAGTTTTACACATATATTAAGAGATTATATTCACCGATTGTTAAATAATTAAATATCTTAGTATTATGATACTTTGCTCTTTTGTAATGAGATGATAAACAAGTTCTTATACTGACATTTAAGGAATTTTCGCTAGTGGTAGGTATCAGCAAAAAATAGTTGTTCAATGAGTTTCTCTAACTCTTTTACTTATGCATTGTTGAAACCCAATGATTGTTTCAATGTAGTATGCTTAGGATCAGTAGAAACTAGAAAACGTTCTGGGTTATTAGGTTCTCAATCAGCAGGCGTGTTGCATTGGATTACCTAGGGGTTAGTTGTTCCGTATTTTCATGTTTTTTTTAAAAGCTACGTCGTTTGACATAGTTTTTTTGACATACAGTCTAAACAATCATACAATGATAGCAGGTAAATTTACACTGGAACTGTATTCGCATAAGTAATACACAAGAAGAAATAAACAAATATCATGTGCCATAAGAAGAATAAGAAAGAATTTTACTTACTGTTGTGTATCATTTATCTGGATGCATCTATGTACTAGAGTAGAAAGAAATTTCCAGCTGCGTAACTCAACTAATGCATTCACATCCAACATGTATACGTTATCCTTTAAATTGCTGTTCTACCTTTTTCTTTGTTTTTTAAACTGTTGACTTTCATTTGGTGAAATCCAGAATGCATATTTTGTCCTATTGGGACTTGTCAGCTGGATATACCTGCAATCTACTAAGACTTGAAGTCAGTACTCATCGTTTCAAACATCAAAGCGTTTTCTGCTCACTAACAATGCAAGAACATCCAGATGACGAGTTACAAATTGGACGAAATGCGCATTCTGGTTTCCCGGGTTAATCAGCATCCACCGAATAACATTATATTAACTCTCAACCTGTCAAGTTGATACGGTTGACTTCAACATGACAATTTGGATGGATTATTATTTTAGTACGCTTGACACCTTCATCCGGTGGGTATTAGAATGTTTCAATAAATGGGCTAAAATTTACAAGCATGATTTCATGAAAGTTCAATAATTTACGTTTAACCCATAACACTGCGCAGATATCAATATCAAGCAACATTTTCTGATAAAAGTGCAGCAAATGTAACGCAGTTCAAAAATATAATCCCCCTGACAATACGTACGCCAGAAAAAATTTCTTAACGCAAAAAATTACACCACCATAGCAACGAACTACAACGCTACAATTGGAGAGGACATGCAATGAAGCCACTCAAATTTAGCATGCCAAAAAAAATTGTGTTACAAAAACTGGGAGTACTGGACAGCTGTTTCGTCAACCTAGTTTGTGATTCATCATTAGTACGCATCCACCCCTCCCCACAGTTTGAACCCAGGACCTTCTGGTTACAAAACGAGCTAGCTCGTAGACCATTAAGCCACTGGGACTCGATCCAATGGTTAGCCAGTCCATGAATTCTAACTTCTGCCAATTCACGACATAGTGAGAACACTTAGCAATGTCTTTTTCGATGAGTTACTACCTCACCTTCAACCTGTTGTAGCCTACTGGTCACGGCTTTCCACTAGAACCCCAGGTAATTTCCTACCTGAATAAGGCCAGTCGCTAGTGAGCATCAGATTAATTTTCAAGTATTGGTTTTGTAGGGATTTTGTTTGGTTGGTTGGAGGATTTCATCATGAGCTGATATCAGTAAGATAATCATTGGAAAACCAACTGGGAGTACTGGAAAGCTGTTTACCCAGCCTAGTTTGGGACTCTTCAGCAGTACGCCTAATTGTCTACGAGCTCACCTTGTAACCAGAAGGTCCTGGGTTCAAACCTCCTACAATGGGTGCGTACTGATGAAGAGTCCCAAACTAAGACGAAACAGCCATTCAGTAATCCCAGGTTTTCCAATGGTCAGCTCATGTTGAAATCCTTCGACCAACTAATCAAACGAAACTCCCTACAAAACCAATACTTGTGTTACAAAAGTTTATATTTTCCCGTGTTTTTTCAGTGTTTTGCGCTATACATGCTTCAAAGTTCAGTAGGACACTTTCCTGTATTGTTGTCATTAAGTTTGTGGAAGACGATCTAAACAAGCAAACACACAATTTCGGTTAATTCTCATCAGGCTTTACAATTACATAATAAAATATTAATCATAGACATTTGAAAAAAATGTGGATCAATAGATTAAAATATAATTGAGGAGAATATAAGTAGAATAATAGTAATAATAATAAATTGGGAAAGTAAGACTAACTATGCAACTGTACAACACAGTATGATATTGATAAGGGAGTTAGCGGTTCAAATAAAAATAAAGATAATATTTACAGTTATCCAGTGTCACTGGGAAAGATAATCATTCTTGTTTGGCGATGAAGGTCAATGGGAAGGGGAAACTCTACCTGAACATAGAAATTGGGCTGAAAAAAGATTCTATGGCAAGCTCACGATCGTCTTCCTGAGCACTGTTCAACGTGGTTAGGCAAAGGAGTCGTAAAGTCAGTCAGAAGTTCCATATTAGCACACCTAGTGGATATGGAGCATAAAATTGGTAAAAATTCAGTCTTTACAATTCTACACAAAGTGTCACCTCAACTCCCTAAGTTTGTACGCCTTCGACTGTTAAGCAAGTATAGCTGAGGCAGTCGCCAAAGAAATTGTTCAATTCGATCTCTGTGTTCAGAAAACGTTTGTTCAATCCCTCTCCCTCCCATGGCCTTCAACCCCTAACCAGAATAGTTATCTATTCCGTTAACACTGGATAACTGTAAATATTATCTTTATTATCAGTATCATACTGTTTTGTAGTTGTATGTTCTAATCACCTTACTACCGGCTTAGCAATGTTTAGGAGTTCGTCGGCTGGGGATCGAATCTCGGACCATGTGCACAGTTGGTAAGCGTCCTACTGCCTAACCACAGATGCCTCCTAAGGGATTATTTATAATATAATAATGTCAATAAATAATGAAGACTTTTGCATTTTTCAGTTGCAAGTTTCTTGGAATATGTTTGATCAGACATGTGGTCACAAGTTGATATAAGAGTAAAACTTGTGCACTGTGGTAGAGTATCATATCCTTGATATGATTATGAGCGGCAATAAATTGTGCTCGAAACGTGGTCATCAGTAAATATTACTGTATAACACTGTGAGACTTTATCAAAATAAATTTTACCCATAATGGTCACAAATTCTTTTCTTTTTACTCGCTTGATTTATAGACCTAATTTTCTACAGGTCAATTTTACAAGTCTGTTTGTATTTCTCTCGCCCTACTTATTGATTTATGATCTAGTTTTCTCTCACTCTACCTATGACCTTTGAAATTGTATTGGTTGTTCACTGTCTTAATTTATCAATGACATTATTGCTTCCCAAGGTCATTCTAAACATATATATTATTATTTAATATTTCCTTTAATTCCTAGAGGAACATAGGGCTTCAGCCGTGAGTCTCCATTGCGTTCGGTTCTCTGCCAACGTTTTCACCTGGCTCCACGTCTGCCCACATGCTTTCATCTCCTCTTCACATGACCTCCTCCAAGTCACCCTTGGACAACCAACTCGCCTCTTCCCATTAGGGTTCCACTCGACGGCTTGTCTAGCGATATTACTTGATGGTTCCCTCATAGTATGGCCAATCCACCTCCATTTCCTCCTGCTTATTTGTTTCACAATCGGTTTCTGGTTGGTTTGCTCCCAGAGATCCCTATTGCTGATCTTTTCTGGCCATCTGATCTTGAGTATTGAGCGAAGACAGCTGCTGACGAAGGTCTGGATTTTGTTTGAGGTGCTCTTCATGACGCTCAGTGCAAGTCTCTGATCCGTATCGTGAGTAGCACTGACTTCACATTGGAGTTGAAAATCCGGATCTTATTTTTTATGCTGAGTGCTGCTGACCTACACACAGACTTGATAGTAGTGAACGCCTGTCTTGCTTTTCCGATTCTTGCTTTGATATCCTCGTCAGTTCTGTCCGCCTGTAGTTGAAACGATGCTTCCTAGATAGGTAGGTGAAGGAGGTTGTTTCTTTCAGGTTCCTCCCATTTATGCTGATTGTTGTCTGTTGTTGTTGTTGCTGTTGGTGGTGTTACCCAGGAATCTTCATCACCTCTGTTTTCTCTATGTTCACCTGAAGTGAAGTCCTATCTTTGATGCTTCTTCTACCAACTTGTTGCTTTTCGCTTGCATATCTTCTAGTTTGTGGGAAATCAGACATATATCATCGGCGAAGTCCAGACCCTCCACGTTGTTTGTGTGAGTCCATTTTATGCCTGTTTCCTTATTGCCCGCCCTTTGTCGCATTATGCAATCTACTGCAATCAAGAAAATCATTGGTGATAGTAGGCAGCCTTGTCTTACTCTCGTCTTCACTTCGAAGGATTCCGTAAGTTTCCCGTTTTGGATTACTTGGCATGCAGCATTGTCGTACAGCTGTTGGATGAGATGTATAATTGTCGGCGGCACCCCGTAGTAGCGAAGTAGTTACCAAATTACCTCTCGATCAACTCTGTCGAAGGCCTTTTCAATGTCGATGAAGTTGAGATAGAGAGGTGACTGCCATTCCAAGCTCTGTTCAGTGATGATCCGTAGTGTTGCAATTTGATCAATACATGACTTGTTTCTCCTGAATCTAGCCTGTTCCGGTCATAGTTTTTCATCCAGGGTGGCGTGTTTGATTCTCTCCAAGATGATGCGGCTTAGTATTTTACTTGGAATGGACAGGAGCATAATTCCGCGCCAGTTCTTGCATTGACTTAGGTCTCCTTTCTTTGGTAGTTTGAATAAGTATCCTTTCTTCCAATCTTCGGGTACCTTGCCCTCTTTCACACTTTCTCCAGTAGTGGTGTCATACATATATATATATATATATGTTGGCACTGTCAACCTCTTTTGACTGTTGTTTTGAGACGGTAATAGCTGTCTTACCAACGTCCAGTCTTTTCTTCTGTTTTTTTGTGTGACCCGGTGGTGTTATTGTTGCTGTTGTTATTGTTGACGTGTGATTAAGACAGATTAGCCAGCGCATTAAACTTGGTATTCGCTCATAGTCTACTAGGTCATAGTTCCGGTCATAACATGGCTAATAATTTTTTATTTGTCTATCTATTTCCCCCCCCCCCTGCCCCTAAAATTTTAGGTTAAACATCAAAATGAACATGAAAGTGGCTTTGAATCTGAACAGAGTCCACCAGTGAAATCATCTCTTCCCTATGCATGCAGTGAAACTGCTATCAGTTCTACTATTAAAACTCATAAAGATGAAAAACCACTGCTACATAGTAAGTTATCCATTTCAAATATATACTTGATTGAATTGTATTGTTCAGACATCATTTTCTTCCTTATTTATTGAGAATGATTTTCATTCATTGTGCCCTTTAATGTATACAAGTAGATACTGCTGATTGACTGATTGATTGAGATGAGTAGTTGTATGCCGCTCACATCAACCAGTAGTAGGCCTTACTATCTATACCAGCGTGAACTTAACACTGGACGTTCATTTTGTTCGTGTGGAGCCGAGTTCATCAGTGTGGTGTACCCGATTTAACTGATTTCGAAGAGCCTAAGCAGTTCATACCACCTAATTTCTGGCTAGCTCCTCTGTGGTGATGATGACCTCAGTCCCAGATCGAACAAAATGACCTTCTGGTCTTTAGGTCACTTCAGTCTGGCTGACTTGCAAGCATTACTGGTACACACACAACGACTCATTTCAATTAATCAGTAGCATGTCGTTATACGCATTTAAACTGGATGGTGCAACTGCTAAGCTTTTGTTGTCTTTCGTGACATCATTTTCAGCTCTAATTCCAACGTGAAGTGTTATTTAAGAAGTCTCATTAGATGAGATGAATTATTTCTTCCTCTTTTTCTCTCTTGGTGACCGTTACTGTAATTAGTTGTCCCCACAGACTACTAATCGTGTGTCATTTAGACGATTATATATATATATATATGTTATTTTGTAGATTAAAGGTAGGTTAAAGGACCCAGTTGACCCAGTTAGACAAAATAATATAATTTACAAAATACCCTGCAATGAGGTCAACTACATAGGTCAAAATAGTAGGTCAGGGGTAGCCAGATTGTCAGAACATCAGATTTTGGCTAAGGTAAAAATGGTTTACCCCGAGAAGATAAATAATTTAGAAAAAAGCACTCAGCAATAGCACTGCATGCATTTACACACAACGACACAAAAGGGTGGTGGGAGAGGGTTAGAATTCTAAAAAGTAATCTAGGTAAGTGGAGAAAGAGGTTGATTACTGAATCGTAAGTGATGAGATTTTCACCCTATTTTCTTTCAAACTATGTTAGAATATTCAAGTATTGGTTTTTAGAGATTTGACTGATTGGTTACAGGATTACATTATGAGCTGACATAGGTTAGAGAACCATTGGAAAAGCTGCAGGGAATACTGAACAACTGTTTTGTCCTAGTGCTTGGGACTTTTATTCAGCAGCACGCACCCACCTCCAGGGTTTGAACCCAGGAACTTCTGGTTACAAGGTGGGAGAACTCGTAGACTATTCAGCCACTGAAAACCAATCCAGTGGTCATACCAGGAATTCCAACTTCTGCCGATTCACGACATAGTGCGATTGGCTACAACCCGAAGCCATCGGTGACGAGTATTTGTCCTCACGCCTGACTTCACATAGCCTAATTGCGATCTACATGCTATGGCCTTGACTACTCTTGTCCAAAGAGAATAACAAGTTCATAACCAATGTATATTCTGCGCTCATCTTTCATTCAGGTGTCATGTATGATCTTGTGTAACTGTACACTAGATTATAAACTCCTGCTCTGTAAATTATTTCTTTCACTATGACTCTGAATTGCCATTAAGTAAAGTAATTTGAGCTCAGCAAGACATGTATCCATCATTGAGTACATCACTGTGATCTATTCTAGTCTTCTGATCATACTTTTATTCCTATTTAGTATATACACATCTATTTATATAAGAAATCATTTCGACTCTGAACCCTTCATTTAAGCATTCTTCTTGTCTGATATGAACACACATTCACATAAATTTATTCTGTCTCATAATTATGTTCTGGTGGTGTGTATGTGTGTGTGTGTGTGCATTTACATTTTCACTCTGTCTAATTCCATTTCGATATCAATATATTTCAATCTAGTCCTACACACTAAATGTCTATTTTATTCTAAGTTCTATTCTGAACTTCTCATAGACTCATGTTTCTCTCTCTTTCTCTCTCTCTCGGAACCTTGTTAACACTATTCAGACACTATGCATATTTCTTATTAACAAATCAATAAATAAAAATAAAGCCATATCTATCGCTCACGAACATTTTTTTCGATTAACACCTCGCCAGAAAAAACAAAATTACATTTACATGTATATTTATGTAAGTGCTATTAAGTTGATTAATCACAGACGACAATAGTTGTAGTAGTAGTAGTAGTAGGAATAAATTTCATAAATGTGTGCCTAAAAATCATTCAAAAATAACTTAAAGCACATATATTACACTTTTCTTGACTTTTGTTTGTTTGTTCGTATGTGTGTATGTCTACAACTTGTGACTAGATTTCCAAGAAATTATGAAACTAGGGGTATGATTATTAAAACAACATACAAAATATTACCTTTGATTTATACGCTTATTCATCCATCAAGGTCGTCATTCGAGTAATTAACCAATCAAATTAAAGTATTTTTAAATACTGTTCATTGATTGGTTGATTTACTTGTACTCAATCTTTGAATGTAACTATCATTGTATATACGATAGTTTATTAATTTGTTTTTTCCACAGTTAGAATCAAGTACCTGTAGAAGAGAAGAAAAAAATTAAATTCTTTCCACTTGTGTATAATAAAACATACACAAAAAACGTTTTCACACTTTTTTCCAATTTCAATACATATATTTATATATAAATTATTTTTCTTTTAAATATTTAAAATGTTTCCTGGAGTAGAAAAGAATAGTCATTCACTTCCAAACGATTTCAATGAAATTACAAGAGAAATGATTACAAATTCATTGAGTAATAAAAATAATAATACTAATGAAGAGACAAGGAAATATCCTGAGGTAAATTCTCTTCACAAAACTGTCAAAAGTACATCAACATCCCCAAAAAATATCTACAATGCCTACAATTCGGAGCATACAGTTTGTAATGATAATAACAGTAATAATGAGAATATTGATGTCATATCATTACCCGATCAAGACAATTTAAAGCTGCTAACAAGAACAGATGAAACAATATCAACAGATGAAAAAATTTTATTCGATAATACTTCAAACAATTCTGATGGTTTAACATCTCAAGGTGGTGAAAGTTTTCTTACAGATTCAAATAATTCTACCGATGCTGTGCTCATCGTCAGTAAGCGTAAACATGATAATGTCTATGAAGGAAAGCAAACATTCTCTGAGGAAGTGAACAAAATAGAAGACCTAAAGTAAGTTAATGTGTATGTGTATGTTCTTTTCTTCTTAATTTTGTTTTTTACAAAGAATTATAATATTTTGTAAACACACACACTTATTATTAAAATGCGAGTAGAAGATTTGGTGCATTGGGTGAATGGATCGCATCCGAGCTATTGAATTTGTCTGGAAGTTCTCCTTTTAATTGGCTGGTCTGGGGTTTCCACTTTGGTGGGTGCGTATTGTTAAAGAGTCCCAAACTAGGACAAATCAGTTATCCAGTAATCCCTGCCGGTTTCCAGTGACGGTATTCTAACTGATGTCAGCTCGTGATCGAACCTTGTAACCAATTACGCCCCTGGCAACCAACACTTGACAAGTAATTTGATGCCCACTAAAGAATGGCTGCACACAGGAAGTTACTTGAAGTTCTAGTAATAAGTCGTGTCCAGTTGGGCCCACCAAGTCATATAGGAGGACAATTACTCGCCCATGATATTGGCTCGCGGTTACGCTTTACATATCGCGAATTGGTAGAAGCTGGAACTTATGGGCTGGTCATTAGATTAGATTCCAGTAGCTGAATAATCTACGAGGTCGCCTTGTAACTGTAAGGTCCTGGGTTCGACTCCCAAAGGTGACCTACTGCTGAATAAGTGTCCCAAACTAGGACGAGATAACTGCCAAGTACTCTCTGGTTTTCCAGTGGTTCTCTAAATGATGTTATCCAGTGATCAAAGTTGTAGGTTGGGATATTTAGACTGTTTGGTTGGTAGAAACGTGAAGCAGAAAACAAAGGAAAATGGGTCAAATTCCACCTCCACCCAGATTTCCATTTCACTTTTAATAATCACTCATTATTTACAAATTTTAGAAAAAACAGCGACATGGTATGCAGGATAGGAAAGGCAACAAAGACCTTCATTAATCTGAAATCGATGTGGAAATCTGCTGCACTTGGCATGAAGGATAAGATTTGCATTCTTAACACTGATTTCAAATCAGTCAGTGTCTCTGTGTGCTTCAGAGACTTGACAAGCGTGTCGCCAAAATCTCTTCCAACAACCTTCTGCAGACCTTGATCATCAGTTGCTCTCATTGGTTTCATACTGTTGGTCAGATGGTAGGCCAGAAAAGACTGGCGACAAGAAACTCTGCACAGTTTTGTGACACACACGCCAGTTTTCTGACTCATGTAGAAGAACTGTCTTAAAATCATTTTTGGAAACCCGATTCCTGTTTGCGTATGCTGCCTGAGTGCAAAAGATTTCCAAACTTATTTCAGATTGATGAAGGTGTAGCTTGCCTTTCCGGTTCTGATTTTGACATTCTCATCCGCATCATCATCCCCTTGTAGTTGAAACGAGGCTGCCTACTATAAGTGGAGGAAGCGACCTCCTTTTTAAATTTCTTCCGTTGTTAGTTATTGATTGGTTGACTGGCTGGTTGGTTGGTTGGTTATCTTCATTACCTCTCTCTGCACGATGTTCACTTGAAGTCCTCTCTTCGCTGACTGCCTGCCTGCCTCTTCTGCCAACTTATTAGTTTTCGCTTGCAAGACTTCGAATTTATGAGGCATTAGGCATAAGTCATCGTCAAAATCCACATTTTCTAGAGTTTTCTTATCAGTTCAAAAACAGTATAATGTAGTGATGAAAGGGAGATGAAAATTCTAATATGTTTTAATATTTCATGTTCATCTTTTAAAAGTTGTATATTCAACCTGTGAATATATTCTGTAGAGAGCATATTTAAACAGTGTTGTTAAGTGCTGCGTACCTTTTTTGAAAAATTACTCAACTAATTTCCTTGTTATTATTCTATTTTTTTTTGTTTTTTCAAGATCAAATCGTCATGGAATAAACATTCAGAAGTGTTCTTCACTTCCTGTTATTCTATCACCATCTATATCATCTTTATCATCATCGTCGTCATCCTCGTTATTATCCATGTTATCCGGCGAAGAATTTGAAATTCTACCAACTTCATTATCAATTAAAACAAAACCATTACGTGTTAAACGTACAACAAGTGTTTCGTCATTGTCATTGGTTTATAAAAGAAAAAATAATAAATCATTTAATCGACACACTTACACTTATAGTCATAATAATGACAATAACATTGAAAATTGTACAAAAAACACGAATGAACAAAGGTCATTTACGAATAAATATAAAGCGCACAATTTGTATTGTTTAAAACGGCTAAGAAATAGACAGTTAAAAATCAATTCATCTAGGGGTAAGTTGTTAGATAATACCGATTATTTATTATTATTATTATTATTATTATTATTATTATTATTATTATTATTATTGTATGTTGGTTATTCTTGCCTTATATTAAAAAAAACTGTGACAAAATTCTTGTAGAGGCTTATATGAATCGATAAAGTTGACTTTAGAAAATGTGTGTTTCGCTGGTCCAGTTGTAGAATGCTCACCAACCACCACTGCACACGTGGTCTTTAGGTTCGATTCCCTGCTGGCCACGTACTCTTAAATCTCGCTTACCTGGTAATAAGCCCGACAATGACAGCGTCAGGCTTTTAACCACACTTCGTAAACAATAAACATCATTGCTACTGAAATTGCATAGCTTAAGAGATTAATTGGTGGATGGTGACTAACAGTGGAATCCAGGACAACGAGCATTTCTTCATATTCGGGAATCGTCAGGCGGATGTACCTGCATTTCCCAGTGAGTGATGATGTTCCCACCGAGACTCGAACCCAGTGCCTATAGCTTCAAACGCCAACCAAAGCGTTATCCACTAAACCACTTGGGCCACAAGAGCCACCTCTTTCGTGTGCAACGGGTCATATTATTTAATTCAATTTTAGATTTTCCTGTCGATTGATTGGACTGAAGTGCTCGGTCTCAGGTTGACATGTCAGCTTCTAGTGCAGCTGCTTCGACGATGTCTGGACATGTAATTAAAGGTTAATTGGTGGATGGTGGCTAGCACGCTTTAGCGTTTGAAACTATGGGCACTGGGTTTGAGCCTCGGTGGGAACATCATCATTCACTACTGAATGCAGGTACATCCACCTGACGAGTCCCAAAAAGGACGAAATGCTCATTATCCTGGATTCCACTGCTAGTCACCATCCACCAATTAAATTCGAATTACATGCCCAGACATTGTCGAATCATCTGCATAAGAAGCCGACATGTCAACTGAGACCGAGCACTTCAGTCGAATCAATCGACGGAAAAATCTAAAATTGAATTAAATAATGCATAGCTTAAGCTTGTGAGGCCCAATCTATAAACGCCTCAGAACTCAAAGGAATGGGAAAACTTTTGAATACTTATGGAACTTGAATAGCCTTTCAGACATGTATACACAACACGAAACGTATTCTTCTTGTTTTATTGATCTGCTGAGTGGGAGGTACGCCAATTTGACAAGAGATTTTATGTGAGCATTTTGAAAGACAGTATCCCAGCAACCGATAAATAGGCCACTAAATGATGACTTCATGTAGAAAACAATGGTTTGAACTAACGCCTAAGAACTTCAATAACAAATGCCTAGATACACCTGTACTGTACACATTAAAAAAAAGACTGTCGTCCTGTATACTTATTTTGTCTAGATGTAATTTGTTTTCTATAAAGTTTTCTGTCTAAATAACACCTTGGCTGGTTGTTTGCATTGGATTGCTATATTCGCCTTATTCAGTCTAGCCGACTTATAAGTAAAAGACACTTCTGTCCTGTGTCGTTGTCTGATGATTGTCTGATGAATAGTCTGAAATATTCTCCATAAATCAACAATATGTAAGGAAAGAGGACAGACAAGAAACTCAGCAACACAGATATGTTCCAGCCGATTTCATCCTCAACAGCAGCTGTACAGTCGTATTTTCATACATAAGTTTACATCGTCGCAATTATTATGTAATTAAATTAAAAATAATAACAAAGGGAGATTAAAAGTGATAATTTTTTAAAACTTGAGATGAAAGTTTAAAGGTGTGTGTGAATATGCATCACAAGGGGGAATAGATAATATTTTTACGTGATATGGAAAATAGAATTGATCACTAGCTGATATCAGTTAGAGAACCATTGGAAAACCAGCAGGGAGTACTAATCAGCTATTTCGCCCTAGTGATTGGGACTCTGCAGCAGTACGCACCCCCTGGAGTACAAACCGAGGACCTTCTGGTTACAAGGTGGGTGAGCTCGTAAACTATTAAACCACTGGGACCCCATCCAGTAGCCCATGAATTCTGACTTCTGTGAATACCACGACCACCTGCGAATGTCATCGTTGACTATATGTTCGGCACGTGCTGCCGAAGAAGAGTCCTAAAATAAGATGTAACAGCTGTCCAGTATTTCTATGTTTTCCAATGGTTCTCTAATCATTGTCAGCTCATGATGAAATCCTGTAATTAATTAATTCTTCGACTGTTACAAGATTGATCACGAACTGACTTCAATGAGAAAACCGCCATTGAAAAATAACTAGGAAGTAGTGGATTGGTGGTTCGTCCTAGTTTGGGACTCGTCTTCAGCAGTACGATTCTGACTGCTTAGTAGTCCCAAACGGGGACGGAGCATCTGTTCAGTACTCCCTGGTGATTTCCAATGATCTCTCTCTCTAACTGACCAGTGTTGGTTCATGACGAAATCAAAACAACAGAAATCAATCCAAATTCCTTCAACAACAAAAAATAAGTGTCTGTTAAAATTTTATACTATTGTACTTTTAAACTGTGTTTTCTTTCTTTCATTCAAGTGATATTGATTAGTTTAAACAGAAAAAAATGTGTCTATTTAATTTGATTGAATAAATTTTTTTTTTAATTTAGTTTGCTTGATCTAAACAAGGGACCGTTACCATGTCAACCATATATCATATATATGTATTGTAGATTTTTTGGGCGATTCCCTTAACTATCTCTGTATACTGCATATCAAAGTTGTTATAGGCAGGAATACCTAGATGTGTACACAAGTGTATATGCCTTTGTCTTCGCTCCTCTTCATAAAATAGATTCCACCACTCCTATTCACAGTTGAATTTATTTTCTAAATATGCTATAAAGATACGTTACCTGTATTGTTTTTATAAGTCATAAAAAAAAGAATAAAAGAAGAGGAATATATACATATATACATTGAGTGAGTGAGTAATAGCTGGCAGTCATAGACAAAAGAGACAATGTGAGAATAATACTAATAATAATAACAATAATCCTTAGTAGAAATATATGCATAATGAGCAGTAGAAGTAGACGTTGGTGAATCACTTGTACATTTACTTATTGAAATTGAAACCAAATTTCCCACTAAAAAATTGATATAAATTTCAGTTATGATTTAAAAGTATTTACTCTATAATAAATAATTAGAAAATAATTAGAAGTGATTGAATGAACAAAAATGTAATCACGATTAAGAAGAAATCTTACTTCTGCACTGTCGTAGTCTTGCTTTAGTCGGTGCCTAAACAAGGTGTGGCTTTGTCGTCTGTGTTTCATTGTCGATTTTACTTTTGTTGTGGTT
Source organism: Trichobilharzia szidati (assembly GCA_944472155.2). Classification (NCBI taxonomy): domain Eukaryota; kingdom Metazoa; phylum Platyhelminthes; class Trematoda; order Strigeidida; family Schistosomatidae; genus Trichobilharzia; species Trichobilharzia szidati. Next base: position 39,274,958 of record OX235272.1, read on the forward strand.
GCTGTTGGTTGTCGTCTTACTGTCGTGTCTATGATTCATTCAGTCATTCATTCATTCAAGAGTTTTGAAGTACTTTATAAGTGAATGACTAATAATGACTGACTTTAGAGTGATGATTATATAAGTGAATAATACAGTGTAATGCTGTTCAGTAAAGTCCAGTTAACCACACCCATTAACATCTTGACTGACTTTGTGTGGTTACATAAACTAGGATAAAGATATTGTGTATATAAGTACATCTCTATTTTACATAAATAACTGACGTTTTATACATCTGTCAAATAGTAATGTGGGTTGGGTGGTGTCCTTTGGTGAGCTCAGTTAGGACAGAAACCTGGTGTAAAGTAAAAACGGGCAAACGCTTACTTGATTTTGGTTTTTAGTATTAATACAGATCGTGGAAGCGTAGCCTATCGATTGTGAGTCGGTAGTTCAGTGGTTGCGTGCTCGCCAACCATGTACGTGTTTCTGATTGACTGACTGACTGACTGACTGACTGATTGGTTTCAACATGGAACTTTGCACCGATGTGCACTAGTTTGAGTCGCCACACTCCACTCAGCACACAAAGCCAGAAAAGAAGAAGAAAGTAAAGAGAAACGCAAAACAGAGACAGTAAGGAGAGATATGAGTCAAAAGGAATAGTAATATCGAAGAACGATATAGTTTTATTGGAAATTATAAGTCACAAGGAGTGGATGCATCTGCGCTAGCCATTGAGAATGATTTTGAACCATATCATCGATTGTCTCCAGTCATTACTTTTTACCGTGTCGAGGACCCCAAGCAGTCAGTTAGGAAGTCTACACCTTCCTACGTGCTTTAATCTAACTGTTGTGGATTTCACTGACTGATGAAGCCATGTTTTGGTTTGGCCACCACTACTTTGGTCTTTTCCAACCTGATCATTCTTATGTCAGCCAGAATGGCCCGTCTGTTGCGTAAGGCATGTCCTAACCGTCTCAAACGACGTAACTTCACAGCCTCGTCTATTGATTTGCCCTCATTACCTAGCACTCGGCGTCTAACCTCAATATTGCCCACCCTATTACACCACTTCACACAAGGGATAGAACGCAGACACCTGTGATCAAAGACAGTTAATCTTTTCATGTCTTCCATTCTCAATGACCAGGCCTCACAGCCATAGAGGAGAACGGAGCGGACTGCTGAGCAATGCACAATGTACGTGTCCCGGGAGGCGCACACCTTTACCTCCTCTAGTAGGTTGTAAGCCAGACAAAGGGTGAAGTTTTGACGTGGGGCTAGCAACCCCACCCCGTAAAATGAAAAACCACTGTTACTGAAACTTCAACGCTCAAGGAATAAAATACTAATTATGTACATAAATGTTTAGTGACGTCCTCCAGAGCTGATACTAACACACTCCAATATAACATTGTTGGCCTGCTTAAACTACACTGAGCTGCCTAAATCTCCATCCAGTATTATGCATCTAGTTTTCTATGTCTTCACGAGCTGATCGGGGCTGTCACATGGCCACCATCCATAGGCACTATCCCGCTACCTCATCACCTGGAGACTTTAGTCCGCTGAGTTTCCCCTCTCTCTCGCTCCACTTCTCACCAATCAACCTGGACAACCCAACATCCGACAGATTATCCGTACTAGCGCCATGCTTAGATTGGACGCCCGATTAACATGAACACTTATATGCCAGGACTCGCGGTCCCGAGAAATCCTACACCCTGACCTCCAAGTAACTAGATTACGAGCATACGCCACGACGCCTAACCATAAATTTTGATATAAGTTCGAGAACCAGTGAAAAACCAGGGAGTACGGGGGACAGCTGCTTTGAACTTCCCAGTAGTGCGCACCCATTGTGATTCGAACCTAGGATCATCTGGTTACAAGACAAGTTCATAGACCTGTTATAGATAAAAAAGCTCTTGTAGACATGACCACAGGAACACTACATTTTCTATGGAATACTATGTTTTGAAAATTATTTTTTGTCATTTCATAAATATTTAAATGCATATGGGTATTTCTCTAATATCTGCAATCTATTATACTTATATATGTGTATTCGTCAATACACTAAAAGTTCCAATGTAGAAAGATACATGTAATCAGTGAGTCAGCATATAGGTAGATAAACAGTTGAAACGTTTTACAATTCGATTGATATGCACAAATATATGTATCCAATGTTTACATATTATAAAAATATTTGTCATAAAAGTATCAGTTACTCTATAACTCCATGCTCACTGGAATTTGACAGTCAGACCGACCTGTAGTCTAGTGTGTATGTATGTGTATGTTGAAATCCGCCAAAATCAAAATGTACTTCAACAACCAGTCGGAGTTTCATACAGTTGGCAGTTAGCTATACCTACTCTGCATTTGGCGCTTACTACCACCCATCTGGTAGTGCAAAACTCATTAGGTGGAACAGGCTTCGAACCTGGTGAAAGTTCAGCACGTCTAGGCCAATAAATGACAGCTCAAATCAAACTTATTTTGACATCCGCTTTGTTTTTGAACTACACCATGATCTCATTTCGCCCGTAGTTTACTGTTTCATAATACATAACCGTTGAGGTTAACCAATTCTGTTTATTAAAGTTTTACCAGTTGTTCACCTAGAATAGAAGTAAAGTGTGAAAGATCAGATTTATCACTTACCTAGTTGATGAAGAATTACACTTTCAGCACTTTCGATCTGTTTTAATGCAAAGCAAGAAAGATGAAATTTACAGTATAAAATGGTGTCTCTTTATTTTAAGCCATATTGCCAATAGTCTCCAGTCACTGGTTTCTAGAATCCCGTGGACTTCAACCAGGAAGTCTACACGTCCGTACGTGACTCACTCAAACCAACAGTGAAAAAGACTTCATGGATTGATTTCAGGCTTTGATCTGACCACCCCGAACTCTTTTCCAAAATAATGATATGCTAACTAACAATGTTCGTCGAGGTAGGCGATGGCTGGGCGTGTCCTAGCCGTCTTCTTACCTAAGGCTTTACATGTAACGACGGTGCTACTCACCATATTAGACCACTTAATACAGAAGATAGAATGTAAACATCTCTAGTCAAAGACGGTTAACCTCTGTAGGTCTTTCACTTTCAATGGCCATATCTCACAGTCATAGAGGAGGATACAGCAAACTGGTGTGGAGTACAATATGTCCCTTGATTGATAGTCAGATATCACGCCAACACTAGTGTAGACATGACTGAAGTTGGTCGATGTCACACAAGCCTTTTGTAGCCATGCTGAGATTTCGCTAGTAATCAGCCCGTTAGGGCTGATGCAACTGTCCAAATAAGTGAAGTAGTTAACACGCTCTACCATTTCACTACCTATCTTTAAACTATGAGTCCGTACAGTTCATTCCTTTAACAACATCTGAACTGCATTTTATAGGAGAGAATCGCTTTCTCAACATTTCAAAGATTTCTGACTGACTGATTGCCTGAAATCACATTGATAAATTGTTATCAATTTAAGGCATCCAAAATGCAAACATCATAATTTTTAGTTCAAGTTACCATCAATGTATCTGCATTTTAAAGTAGGAAACGACGGTGGGTTGAGAAGACAGAACACAGAAAAAGTAATAATAATAATCATAAACAGTGTCAGCTCATATAATTTCATTATTCCAATATCCAAGTAGGTTATTTTCATTCTTCTATTAAAACAACTATAATTTCAGCTAGCAGTCTACAGCTAGCTGATGAAATCCTGTGAAATAAAATGAATGATGATATTAGATAGTTGGAGGCAATTGCCAGGAAGCCTTAGACCTAGGTTTCGTGCTAGTTGGCACTCACCAGTCAGCAACCTTTAAGGAACTCATCTCCGTCCTGAGATTCGAAACCGCGTCATCCAGTGAGCAATGCAGTCAGAGACGTCACCACTGAGCTATTCGGGCTCGCGACTAACCTTTTGTAAGATTGTAGGTTTTTTTTTTTCATTGGACACTAGTAACTAGTATGATGTGTCTAGTCCTTTCTTTGGTGCAAACTGAATTCCATCAGTCAGGTTTGCAGCACTGGGTGACGTGTGTTCGAATCTCAGAAGGGAGATGAACCCCTTCAAGGTTGCAGATACGCCTTGCTGACTGGTGAGTGACAACTAGCACGAAACCTAGGTCGAAGGCTTCCTGTGGCCAACTGCCTCCAAATATCTAATATCATCAAATCAATGTGCACCGTGATGGCGAGCTACCTAGAATGGTGGCCACATTACAAACCTGACTGACATAATTCAGTCTCCACCAAAGAAAGGATTAGACACATCACACTAGTTACTAGTGACAAATCAAAATATTTAATCTTTCTTATAAATGCAATGCAACCATCAGTTTTAGCTCAGTTAATCATTCCTTAAACAACACAACCATCACATCACCATCATAATACATATATATGTATACATATAAATCATCAAATACATTTCTTGACAATGTAAATATTTCTACTATTCAATAATGTTGGTTTACCCTTGACCCTCCACTCGTGTTAGTTCAAAAGTAACCTCAATCCATTGGCGTGTGTGTAAGTGTGCGTGTATGTGAATATATATATATATGCACGCTTTGAATTCACTTAGACAAAAAGAAAACAATCCAATGTTACTCAACTCTGCTAACCAACATCTTTTGTCTTTTGAAAGAGAATATGAGGGAAGTGTATTAGGTCATATGAATTCTTTTCTTATGTATTGTTCTTTTTTTTGTTTCTAATGCCTATCGTTAGTCAATCAGTCAGTCAGTCAGTCGGTTCATGTAACTGATTGCTTGATACATAATGAAAACTATTGTGATAGTATCAGAGAAAGTAGTAGTAGTAGTAGTAGTAGTATCCGTAATAGAGAGATAGAGCAGTGGTTTAGCGAAGAGTCCTTTCCAGCAAATTCATTTTCACACCTGTGCATACAAAAGAGAATTACTCAACCACTTCTACTCTCATGGTAACAACTTTGTTGATTTTTGATGACTTAATTTCCTTTATTTGCCTATTTCTTTAATTGCTTATAATTCTTGCATTCATTTAAAACTCCTACCTAATTTCGTATTCTCTACTTTGTATTCGACGTGCATTCTGAGTACAAGTCAATCATCAAACTATTCATATTATTATTATTATTATTATGTAACTCCCTCTTGACAACTGTTTGCGATAACTCATCAACTTTGTTACATTAACTAACTAACCTAGTTTCATTAACAACCAGTTTTTTTGACCGTTTTTGTATTACGTAACTCCACCGAAAACTTACTAATTCTCACCTGGTTAGTTAAAATAACCATAACCAATTAATCTTGTTTTTTTTTTGCTTGGCAAATTTAATGTACACACACATACAAAATAACTCATATATATTTTTTCAATTGTACAGCTAAGAAAATGAATTTGCCGAAAAGAGACTCTTCGCTGAACTACGTGTTTTGTTTATATTAAATTTGTCACACGAAAGTTTCTTTGAATGGAGTTACGTAACACGAAAAGCATTCAAAGAAATTGGATGTTGATAGAAAACGGTAGTAAAAAAAGTGATGAGGTGTCACAAACAATTGTCAAAAAAGGAGTTACTTAATAACATAAATAGCTTGACGAAAGAGTTGTGCCCAGGGTGCACATAGAAACAAAGTAACATACAGAATTACTTAAGAGTTTCAAAGGAATACAAGTGTTTTAAGTAGTTAGAAAAATAAGTATACAATCAAAAGTTAGGTCAAATCAACAGAGTTGTTTTCAGGATAGTAGAAATGGTTAAGCAATTTTCTTTTGTATGCATAGTTCTGGTTCTTCTAATTGAATGGCTACAGCTTCTACAATGTAAAGAAGACGGAAAGGTATTGTCTTTCGCAGGTTGTTCTTCACTTTGCAGATCACTCTGATGGAGTCGTTTGTTGAGATAGAATGACCAGTGGTGACAACATATTCGATTATTGCACTCCTTATACGGCCAATACTTCCTTTCTGCAGCCACGCTGGATAGTGTTCTCTGAATCTTTTTGACAGGATGCATGTCAAACAGCCGATATACCTGGCTCCACAGCAACAGATGAATTGATATATACACATAGAAGTGGTCAGGTGTGAGATCTTGTCCTTTGAACTTCTGCAGATCAGCGGGTGACTGGAGAACGCTACTCTCACCGTTGCCGCCAGATTTTGTTTGTGCAGCATCATCTCAGGTTTGTCAAGTTGGCCGTTCTATGTGGGTTTCTTATGGACGCGGCTTCTGAAAGTTCCGTCAGCTCTTCTTGTAAGTTCAATATCAAGAAAAGGAATTTTGGATCCGTTTTCTATTTCAAGAGTAAACTTTGCAACTGAATAGCAGTTGTTGAATATTTATAGTAACTGATTAAGATCGTGGCCATCATCACAGATAATGAGGATGTCGTCCACATGCCTAGCATACAATTGGAAATTATCAGTAGTTGATTTGAGTGGGCCATTCTCGAGGTTCGCCGTGAAGCAGTTTGCTAGCAATTAGTCCAGTGGAGAACCCATTACGATACCGCCTTGTTGTCTGTTAGTAACAAAGTTGATGATTTGTCACAAACAGTTGTTAAGAGGGAGTTGAGTAATAATATGAATAGTTTGATGATTGAGTTGTACTCAGAATGCACATCGAATACAAAGTAGAGAATACGAAATTAGGTGGGAGTTTTAAATGAATTCAAGAATTATAAGCAATTAAAGAAAGTTAAGTTTTTGTATTACGCAACTCTACCGAAACTTACTAGATGTATTTTCGTTTGACAAACATAATGTACACATGCATACAAAGCAACTCATATATATATATATATGTATATATATGCTATTGTATAGCAGTACAAATGAATTCGACGAAAAGAGACTCTTCTTTTAATTACTGGTCTTATTCCTATTAATGTTCGAATGGGAATTTTTCATGAAGTATCAGTAATAGTCATATAACCAGCTGTTAATTTTATTAAAAGTAATAAATCAATCATGAGCACATTATGCAAACTAGTTAGTTAGTTAGTTAGCCAGTTAATGAGTTGATTTGTTGATAAACTGACTTACACATATCGAAATTTACAATTTGTAATTTACACAGTTTTACAAAGTAAAATATGATCACCACAGAGTTACCTTTTGGAAATCAAAATTATTCAGATCATCGCAGTATGTGATCTACTTAATTACCATAAATGGTAATGAAGGAAGCGAAAATATATTTGCACAGGACTATATCATTAGTATGATTAGTTGATTGATATGAGTAGTTGCATACCACACTCATATGAAGCAATGGAAGTATTTAATTGGTGGATGGTGACTAGCAGTGGAATCCAGGACAATGAGCATTTCGTCCTATTCGAGACTCGTCACCTGGATGTGCCTGCGTTCCGCAGTCAGTGATGATGTTCTCGCCGAGACTCGAACCCAGTGCCCATAGTTTCAAACGCCAAGGCGTAATCCACCAGACCACTTGGGCCACGAAAGCCACCTCTTGTGCAACGGGTTATATTGAAACTATGGGCACTCGGCTCCAGTCTCGGTGGGAACATCATCACTCACTGGGAAATGCAGGTGCATCCAGCTGGCGAGTCCCGAATAGGACGAAATGCTCATTGTCCTGGATTCCACTGCTAGTCACCATCCACCAATTAACCTCTAATTACATGCCCAGACATCGTCGAAGCATCTGCACAAGAAGCCGACTGACATATCAACCTGAAACCTAGCACTTCGGTCCAATCCATCGATTAGAAAATCTAAAATACAATTAAACCAGTATTAGTGTTTGTAAATCAGCCAGCTAGATCGAAGCGGTCTAAACATCGGACAGCCGTTTCTCCCGTTTAGATGCAAAGCTCATCAGTTGGGTGTACCTTATTTAACTTAGCTTGCAGAGATATCGGAATCAGCTCAAATCACCCGATTTCTCGCTGGTTATATACTTGTGCGAACTGTTAACGCCTTGAATGAAATGCGCAATTCACAAATTATTTAGTCAGGCCTCAAACTAGGACAGTAGCTGTCCAGTGTTTAGATCACTTCTGTTTGGCTGTTAAAAAGGCGGCCTGTTTGAAACCTGGGCTACTGAAATACTCCATCGTTATATTGCATATCATTTCCTTATAACCTATTAAAATATGATCTCTCATGGTGTTTTCTACTCTAGCGAGTATTAAAATTGTTTACAGACGGATGATTCGTATGGTTCCACTAAACTTGATGAAAAGCATAATTGTGTGTGTGTGTGTGTTGTCAGTGCATCTCAATACTTAGACTTTTAGTATAAGCTGCTACTGCCTAGGAAATAAAACAACTAACTTCACTCAATTACGTCTTTGAGTCACAAAATGTACTCCTGCACCTTCCTTAATAGGCTTTCAACTAAATGTTGTGCATTTCTCGAAGGAGACAAAGAAGAAGAGTGTCATAACGAAGGGATTGGTTGATTTCTGCTTTAGGTCTGACAGCATTGTGTCACACGAGATCTACTGTCAGTTACTAATTTACTTGAGAGAAACTATTATGCAATGATTTTCTGCTGAAAATTCTGTACATTACACATAAAAACTGTTCAGAATAAGACTATTATTATCATCATTATCTCAAGTTTGACCACGGATTGATATCAATTAGAGAACCAATAAAAGCCAGGAGCTACTGGACAACAGTTTCGTCGTGGTTTGTGACTCTTCAGAAGTATCCACCCAACAGGGTTGGAACTCAGGACCTTCTGGTTGGAAGGCAAACTAGCACACCATTCAGCCACTAGAACTCGACTCTTCAGTCACCAGCCCAATCCGTTATGATTTTTGGCGCGACTGACACCAGCCAGTGTCATTGGCGGTCAACATTTGTCCTCACTTCTAACTTATTTGGTGAACCCCACTGGCCAGGACTTCTTTTCACTAGAAAGAACTTCGTTGTCAACTTTATCCTGTAGCCAGTAGTCACTAACGAGCATCAGATTAATTTACAAGTGTGTTAGTTTGTAGAGATTTGATTTATTTTAAGTTTGAGCAAGCACTCACTGAGTGATATGAGTGATATACAACTACTCATTCATTTCAGTCGATCAATCAATCAATCAGTCAGGAGTATATGGTTTAACGCATTTCACTTCCACAACTCAATCAATCACTAATGCATTACTCACATTAACAATATGGTGAAGAGAAAAATAATAATAATAATTTTAAACGTTATTAATCATCTCTCATGTGTCGTTTAAACATGCAAACTGTATAAACAAATTAGCAATACTGATGAAAATAAGGATGTATCCATTTGGAAAAACGTTTAAGAGATAGAACACTTCATCACTTATTATATATATATATATATATATATATATATATATATATATATATATATATAGTGTATTATGTTTATAGATAGCCATAAAGATAACGACTGTGAGATGAAGGATAAGTAATCTCAACTGCTGTCGCCTATAATAGTAATAATAATACTGAGGCTGACTAAGCCAATTAGTCAGCTGGTACACACACTGGATATTCATTTCTATTCGTTTGTCTTCACTTTGATCGTTTATTATTTCGTTTCCAAGGGATACCTAACAATTTCTGACATTGTATATGTATACATCTTTGTATCTGATTTCTTTACTATTTCTATATCTATTGTGATTAGATTTTCTCTTTGACATTGAGTTATCTCTGTCTCTCTCTCAGCTGACTGCCATACAGTTCTTCTTCTTTATCAATACCTTTTTATCTTGTAAATGGATAAATATTATAAAGCAGTGAATTATTGTTCTCAAATGGTTGGAGGCAAGTGGCAGGAAGCCTTGGTTGTACCTAGGTCTCGTCAGTGAGGCGTATCTATGACTTTGAAGAGAAAGTTATCTCCCCTCTGAGATTCGAACCCGTTTCACTCAGTGGTGCTGCTATTCGGGCTCGCTATTGACCTCTTGTGCAAGGGCATTAGATACTTTGACTGAACACTAGGCAGTAAGTAACCCGTGTAACTCATCTAATTCTCTGTATGCTGGTGCAAACTGAATTCTATCACGGAAGTTACATCGACTGAGATGGTTAGGACATGTGTTACGTATGCCTAGTCATCGCCTTCCTCAACGGGCAATGTTAGCTGATATAGGGCCAGGCTGGAAAAGAGCTAGCGGCGGTCAAACCAAAACATGGCACCAGTCAATGAAATCCACAACAGTTAGTCTAGGCCACGTAGACTTCCTGGTTTGGGTCCCCGGGACGGTAAAAGCCAATGGCTGGAAACAACTGGTTACATGGCTCAAAATCATTCTCAATGGCTAGCTCAGATACATCCACTCCTTGTGACTTATGATTTCCGATGAAACTGTTTTGTTTTTCGTTATTACTATTCTTCTGTTTACTGTCTCTATTATGCATTTCTTCTACTTTCTTCTCTTGCTTTGTGTGCTACATGGAGTGAGTGTGGAGAATTGAAGTGCCGCACATATGTGCAAAGTTCTATGTCGAAAACAGACAGACAGACAGACGGAAGTTTGCTTGTGTTCATCAAGTTACATGACCTACCATGATCAGGGTTTGAATCTCAGAAGGGTTATCAACACATTCAAGATTCCAAACACGCCTTACTGACAAAATTTAGGTCCAAGGCTTCCTGCCGATTTCTTCCAACCATACAATAATAACAACAGTAATTCTGTTCGCACTATAATGATGAGCCCATTAAGTATGGTGACCACATTGTAAACTTGACTGATAAAATTCAGTCTGTACCAAACAACAGACTAGACACATGATATTAGTTATTACCTAGTGGCTAATCAAAGATTGTACTATTATTATTATTATTATTACTCCCTCTCTCCTCTGCAGTCTTTTTAAGCTGGCTCCATGACTGTCCATAAGGTTTCACCTGCTTCACATAGGATCTCCTCCAGCTGACTGCCTCCTATTCTGATTCCATTCAAGGATCTTTATAAAATGAAACATATATCAGTATTGGAAAATATGCAGATGAAAAAATCAGACGTTTGATTGATCACCTTTTTTACCTAGAATAATAAAATAGCATAGAATAATCTTTCTGTGTATATACCTGAGGAAGAAATTGAATTGTGATGAAAACTCTGTGAGCTTTTATTTTTAGAGCATATTGATAACACCTTATGCTTACAATATCCCATCTGCTGTGACATTTACCAACTGACAACATCCTTGGCTTAGTAGACGTGATATCCGGCTATTGTTCAAAGGACATGTGTACTGGTACTGCATTTCACTCTGTCCTCCTCTATACCTTTGAGATATGACCTTTGGAAGTGGAAGACATGAAAAGGCTGGCCAGCTGTCTTTGATTATAGGTGTCTACGTTCTATCTCCCATGTTAAATGGTATAATAGCGTGCGTAAGACTGATGTGTTAGGTGAAGTGTTGGATAAGGAGGGTGAGTCAATAGATGAGGTGGTGAAGCGACTGCATTGAGTGAGATGGTTAGGACATGTGTTACACATGCATCCCTAGCCATCGTCTTTCTCGACAACGGGTAATGTTAGCTGACATAGGATGAATCAGGTTGGAAAAGAACTAGAGGTAGTCAAACCAAAACATAGCTTCATCAGTCCATAAAATCTTTCACAATTAGTTTGAGCCAGCCATTTAGGGAGGTTTAGACTGCCTAGTCGGAGCCTTCGGGATGATAAGAACCAATGAAGGCTGGAGACTATAGGTGATACGGTCAGAAATAGTGTTCATTCACTCTTTGCACAGAAGTGCGAAGTTGTGTGTTGAAACCAGTCAGTCAGGTTAAGATCCAGCAAGTGAATTTTAAATGAATGCGACTGTCTCTAATTATTATTACTATTTGAAGTTATACTTTTAACTGTTTTTCTCCTATACTTGTTAAAAGTAGTTCAAATGGGCATGTTATCTTCAATAAACAAATTACTGATACTTGGTGTCATTTATTTCATATAACATGGAGAAAGGTTTTATAAGCTAATTCTATTAATACCTGAAGAATGATCTTTGTCTTCTTATTTGAGGTCAATTAAAATTAAATTGTGAGCCTATATTCTTTTTTATATGCATCAACAAGGTGTATTTGAAAGAGTTAGAAGGCTTATATCCCTTTGACATTTAAATTTACGTGACTTTTAGAGAGGTGAAGTGTTTTATTTTTGAGTTGTTCAGGTCAACATTGACTTTTTCTGAGGTCGAATCATCAGTATGCTTTTTTCATCGCGAATGTTGATTGATTAGGTTTTAGGAGTATCGTTTTTAGTATGCTGTAATACTCCAGCTTGAAAAGGTTTTGTTTATAGTTGGCTCTTTAAAGTCGGTTGTGCAGCGGTAGGATGCTGGCCAATCGCGACGCACATAGTGCAGCGTTTGATCCTTGGCCGATGACGCACTCCTAACTGACAGGAGGATCGTGAAAGAGGGGAGGTTTGGCGTGAGACTACGAAGCCCACCCCATAGAAAGGAATAGCATCATTGCTGCTGAGACTTAGGGACTCAAGCCCGTATCCGTAGGCTTCAACTAGAACTCAAAAGAATAGGAATAAGAAATCATGTCATATATTTCACATTGTTTGAAAGTATTGTGACGTTTTCGTGGTACTTCACCAGTCCCAAGTATGAAGACGCATCTGCAGCTCCGACACCATGGAAGAAGAACTAAACTTCCTGAGGGAAGTCCCAAGTATATCCAGCTTTTTTAAATCCCAGCATTTCTGGAGACATATTGATGAAGATTTGGTAGACGGGATTAGTCCTTATAGAAAATGTAATGGAAGTAAGAATAATAGAAGTTATCTACTTTGCACATAAGAGATATCCTAATGACGAGATTAAGCATGTGAAATAATTGTTTTTACAATCATTCGCTTTGGTTCCAGGTGGAACTTAGAGCTTGAAAAGCACATCTCCATTTCATCCTGTTTTCTGCAGTTCTTTTAAGTTGGCTCCACGGTTTCCCATAGGCTGTCATCTCCTCCTCACAATGTCTCCTCCATATCACCCTTGGACACACACACACAACTCATTGTGTAGAAAAAGGGGAGGGGAGGAGAAAACAGAAAAATCCAATAAACTCGAGAAGGTTATAGTTCATTAGATTGAGATTTGCTCGCTGAGGTGATATCACTAATGTGGAAATGACTAATCATTATAATCATCGTCGAAATGCAGTAACCATGGGAGAGAGAAAATGATCACATTTGATTTCTGCATGCATAAGTTTGGTTTGAAACGTTTGTTTGCAACTGCTTCAACAGTAAATCGTAGGCAATTTGGTGTCCTTTATGTATTTAATATTTCTAGTAGTTTGAAAATATCAGCGAAATGGCCCGTATCTATTCACAAGGTGTTTTGTGACTGCACTTTGTGAATATCTGCTTAGCTTCAAGCGTAATTTTCTAAGGATATTGCTCAGAAAACCTGATAGAAGCCCTTCTTTTTGCCCTCCCAATGTACTTGCTCCACCAAGTGCCTGTAAATTTATAAATACATTTGTAAATCAAATCAGTAGGCTACCTTGATATAAGAATAGAACCTGTGCACTGTGGTAGAGTATAATCCCATTGTGGGTAAAATTCATTTTGATAAAGTCTCACAGTGTTGTTATACAGTAATGTTTACTGATGGCCACGTTTTGAGCACAATTTATTGCTCATAATCATATCAAGTTGCGTGAGTACCTTGATATTATTAGGAGCGATAAACTGTGCTCAAAACGTCACCAGTAAATAATACTGTACAACAGGTTATCTACCCAGATTAGATTGGTTTATTGAGCATGTAGTGCTGTATAGTGTTCCTAGCTTAGCTGCAAGGAAGCATTTTTTTTACTGCTGATTTCATTTGCTTGTCAATCTTCTGTGATATCGCTTCTCCTTCAGATGGTAGACAAATAAACACTCTTCAAGTATTGGTTTGTAGGGATTTGGTTGATTGGTTGCAGGATTTCATCATGAGCTGACATTGGTTAGAGAACCATTGTAAAACCTGGGAGTACTGGACAGCTGTTTCGTCCTAGTTTGGGACTCTTCATCAGTACGCATCCGCCGGGGTTCGAACCCAGGAGCTTCTGGTTACAAGGCGATCTCGTGTACCATTAAGCCACTGGGACCCTGATCCAATGGCCCATGAATTCTAACTTCTGCCAAATAAATACTCTCTTCTTTTCAAAGGTCTGGTGTTCCATTTTCCTGTCGTCTTCTTTGCTATACTTTAGGATTAACGCCTCTGAATATCCGCTATCTCTTAGGTATTTCTCAACAAAGTCTAATTCCTCTCCTCTGGCTTTTTGGCTGAAGAAAACTTCCTAGCTCTGTTGTATATAGTGTCCTCACTATTCCCCGCCTACAGCATATAGGACAGGTGTTGTAGTGAAGATATCTTGTGGGGTTTAAGCTTCTTTTTTATAGATGGAATTTCCGATGCTACCATCGTTTCTCCTTCTTCTTGACACATTAGGATCCAGAAAATTGAACCACTTCGTTATATTCGTATTCCATAGTGAATTTTTTAACGTTAGGATAGATCTCATTGAGACGGTCAAATAATTAATACATGATACGTGATTCACGCTGCAAAATTTATAATCTTTCTTACTCTGTCGGCATTTATCAAGGGAACAATGTTGATTTTTAATTTTGTTTTGTTTTGTTTGTTTTTTCATTTCCCTGTCAACAGATTTCTCATTGAAACAAAAAACGTTGAAATGGAAGTCGAAATCTTCAGAAATTTTAAAACAAAATCTGATAAAACAACTTAAAACAACTCCTTCTTCTCATAGAAATTGTAAAAGTTCACTATACTTGAATAAATCATCACAGTCAAATAGAAATGTGTCAGTCAGACATAGTAAATCAGTGAATGTGTATAATAAATGCATAGAAAGTAATCCTGATAATGAAATGATCCAGTCAACTGATTTCAACTCTGATCCCAATACAACAAGGAGTAATCATAGTTATTACTGTAAGTCACCATCGACATCATCACCATCTCAATCGTCATCATTACCTGATGATGCCAGTGAGCTGGAACAACGTCGATGGAGAATGCAAGTCAAGACATATTTAAATGCAGCTGCTCATGCAGAACAATTAATTCGTAATAAATATTCACCGACAACACTGCCAACAACAACAACAACAGCAACAAGAATCACAGAACAATTTAAATCATGGTTAACTAGTGTCAATGCTAGTAGTAACGCGAAATCACGTAATCGAAATAATAAACAAGACAAGCAGAGTAAGAAATGTATTCATGAAAATAAGAACAATAATGAGAATATTTTAATGGATGTATCCAGTGGAATAAAATTGCCTGACATGAAACAGAGTAAACATCATAGTCATGTAAATGATGCGTGGGACTCTCAATCTCAGACATCTACGAATAATAATGTTGATACAGAAGAAGGAGAAGACGATGATGACGACGTCGACGAGGAGGAGGAGGAGGAAGCAAGCGAAATGAAAGCTAATAATAAAGATGGTGATGATTCGAATGAGCCTTTAAATTTTTGGGATGATTATCAAGTGAGTTTTATTTTTGGTAGATTTCCATTCTCCCTTTATTTCATTGAGAACCGATATGTTCTCGGCCTCTGTCGACATATTGGCTCCCAGTACGCAAACGCTTCGAAGATGTTGGAGGAACTGACTTGAAGTAATCTAGTGGATGGTGACTAGCAGTGGTGGGTTGCAGGATGTGAATTTCGTCTTGTTTTGGACTCGTCAACTGGATACACCTGCAATTCACAGTTGGTAGCGATGGTGTTTCCACTGAGACTCGAACCTAGTACCCTTCGTTTCAAACGTCTAAGCCTTATACACTCGACCACTTGGGCCACAGGAGCCAGCTCTTGTGCGACTGGCATTAGATATGATTTGTTTAAGTTAATTTTGATAACTCTTTAGTGTTTGAAATGAAAGGTGCTAGGTTCAAGTCTCAGTGAGAACACCATCACTCCCTGGATACTGCAGGTACATCCAGTTGACGAGCCCTGGATGGGACGAAGTGTGTATCCTGGATTCTACCACTGCTAGACGCCATTCACCGAATTACTTCATGTTAATCCTCAGAAATCATCGAAAAGTTGGTACTACGAGCTTATATGCCAACAGAGGCTGAACATGTCCGTTCACAATCAATCAGCAAGAAAATCAAAACTGATTTACAAAGAAACTATAGTTAATATTGTTCATGAAGAAGACTAGTGTGCTTCTAATCGATACGAAAATAATATTTAGATATGACTGAAATGTGATTTACAGATGTGACATTTTAATAAATTTATTTCATTCAAATTAAGTGGGGCTTCTTTTAACATTCACTGAACTATACCTTCAATATAGTGATTGCATAATCACCAGTAGTAAGTAGTGGTGATCAACACGTATATTTTTGAAATTTAATGTTAAACGTAAAACATGAGTTGTGCTCACAATTTATTTGATTAAATGAAACTTTGATGACTAAGAAGAATAGAATGACTCAGAAGAATCACGTAAAATACAAACAAGTTAAGAGAATTAGCTAGAATTGTAGAAATTGTAAAAATTAACAAAGTCAAAAGATAGTTACAAGGAGAGGGGAAAACATCGTTTTTATAAACTTAATACATATTATGTAGTGGGTGGCCAAGGCAAAGAAAGGAGCTTTACAAATTCCTTTTGAACTGACGCGCAGATTTGGCTTGTTCAGATGAATTCCGATTGCCTCTGCTGTGTGTAAATGTTGTACTCGTAGACCATGTGGAGAGAGGTTGGGTGATATACGATAAGTAACTTTAAAAGCTTTGTTAGAGTCAACTTGATGTACAGCCAATTTCGACGAGATGAGCTAGTATTGAACTGCGTATAGCTTTATTCGGACCTTTGCCGAACCACGATGGTAGGTAGGTAGGCCTAAGAATCAACTTATCTTGAATTCCGTAATTAATCAATTTCCACCCTTCTTTTAAAACTTTGATATCTTGTTACTAATATCTATTAGTTAATTGTTTTGATGACCTTTAACCTGTTAATTTCACCCCGCCCCCTGTGTCTATAACTGATTAAGTAAAATAACCGTTTGGTTGGCAATTGAAATTTTGATGTCAAAAACTATATATTAGTGTAGAGCCAGTCAGTCAGCCAGCCAGCCGATGATGAGGAAGTAATTGAAAATGAATGCATATTTTTCCCTCAATCTGTTCTGTTTTTACTAAATGCGTGAATGGGAATTTGGAATTTACTAAATGGAATTTCATCATGAGCTGACATCAGTTAGAGAACAATTAGAAACCCAACTGGGAGTATTGGACAGCTGTTTCATCCCAGTCTGGGACTCTTCAATGGTACGCACCCACTGGGGTTCAAACCCAGATCCTTCTGGTTTCAATGGTTCATTAACTGAGATGTCAGCTCACGATGTAATCCTCCAACCAATCAAACAAAAATTCCCTACAAAACCAATACTTGAAGGCATTTAATAATTGATAATTTATTATTACTTTTTATTCCTTTATGTTCCGAGTGAAACATAGGGGGCTTCAAACTGGAGCTTTGAAGTTTCAGTAGCAGTGGCTTTTTGTCTCTACTAGATGAAGTTGCTAACCTCAAGACTAACCTTCCCTGTTTATCTCACTTACTACCGGCTGAGCGAGGCTTAAGAATGCGTCGGTGGCTGACAGTCGAACCCCGGACCACCGCGAAAGGCGTGGTTAGCGAGCATTATTCTACCACTGAACCACGCACGACGCAATCATTGATAAAATTACAATAAATTATTCTTTCTTTTTATCCATTAATTTTTCTCTAGGCATCACTCTATTCAAATACAAGTGATGTTCAAGCTTATGAATCACCGAGAACTTATGCTGAAGAATTTCCATGGGATGATGACGAGGACAGTCCATTATTTCTCATTGATGATGATAACGATGTGGATGATGATGGAAAAGAATTAAAGTCTACTTCAAATAGTTGTACAGAATCATTTTATAAATTGATTAAATCTTTATCAAACAATGATTCACACGATGGAGATTATGGACAAGATACTATGGATATCATATCAACATCAACATCAGCTTTATTTCATCTAAAAAGTAATAGCATTAGTAGTAGTAGTGTAGAAACAAGTTTAGAAATAGACCAAAATAATCATCGTAATAATAATAATAATAATACTAATAACAACCATTCATGAATTATTCTCAACGATTAGAAAGTTGTTCACCGGAGTATGCAAGTAATTTATTGACTAGTCCTAATCCATCTGTTCATGGTTTACGTACATGTCCTGATGGCGGTTCACAATATTTACCAATGATAGAAACAATGGATATTGTTTCAGACGTAAGATCCTCTGTTTGTTTTTTCCTTTGTTTGTTACTTTTTTGTTGTTGTTGCTGTTAAGTTTCATTGTTTCAAATTTGATCACAGATTGATATCAGTTAGAGAACCATTGGAAACTAGGAGGGAGTACTGGTTGGTGGCTCCAACATAGTTTGAAACTCTTCAGTGCTGCTTACCCACACAGCCAGGGTTCGAACTCAGAACCTCTCGGTTACAAGACGAGTTCTTATAATAAGCATAAAAATGTAATAGTAAATAGAATATCAAATAAAATTGAGGATCATTAAAACCTTGATGGCCAAAGGAGTAAGGACAGTGTCTCAAGCAGCTTTGTGCCTTTGAAGTACAAACGCAATCTGATAAAGTGCTTGATCCATAGAGCAAGAGCATCTGCTTTGATGAATGTCTTAATGAAGAGCTTAATATTATTAAACAGTTGCTCAGTGAGAACGGTTACTCGGAAAAATTCATCGATAAGAATATGAATCAAAAGTCAAGACAGGTCAAAGTACCAATAGTTCCGAAAAAGGTCCTATTCTTACAACTTCAGTTCCTCGGAGATAACATAAGTGAGATATATAACACAACGCCTAAGGATTGCGGCAAAATGAGTATTCAGTACTGCTGAATTATGCTTTGTCTTCAAAATCACCCCCATTTTGTGTTCGGGAGTAAAAGATTAATTGCCTAATTTCGCCTCTTCTATGTGGATCTACCAGTTTGACTGCTCCTGTGGAGTTACCCACATAGGTCGTACAATTAGGCATGTTTATCATCGGATTTCCGAACATCATCCCACGTGATTGAGTAAGGGATAAACAAAATCCATACATAACTCTATTCTATCTCATTGCATGGATACAGAACACAAGATTGATGTTAAGAAGGCAGCTTTCAAAGTCATCTGCCGCATACCAACTAATCTTAGCTTTACCTTAAGAGTTCGTCTATTACACATATTGCTGAGGCTGGTTGTTGGGATTCACATTAAGAAACTTAACTTATGTATCCAAAAGAAGTTGGTTCGGACACTGTCCGTAACTTGGCCATCAAAGTTTTAATGATTCTCAATTTGTTGTGGGAATTTCCTTAATTTTATTTGATATTCTCTCAAGTCTGTGTGGAGGTCAGTAGCACTCAGCATGAAAAATAAGATGCGGATTTTCAACTCCAGTGTGAAGTCAGTGCTACTATACGGATCAGATTCTTAGCGCGTCACGAAGGACACTTCGAACATGCTACAAACTTTCAACAACAGCTGTCTTCGCTCAGTATTTCGCTGAAGGTCAGATGGCCATAAATGATCAGCAACAGGAATCTCTAGGGGCGAATCAACCCATCAGAAACCAATTGTGCAAAAAATATGCAGGAAGAAATGGAGGTGGATTGGCCATACCCTGAGAAAACTATCAAGTGACATCATACGCCAGGCTATCGCTCGAGTGGAACTCGAATGGGAAGCGGCGAGTTGGTCGTCAGTGCGAGGGTGGAGTGACGTGGAGGAAGTGATGTGAGGAGGAGATGGAAGCATGTGGACAGACGTGGAGCCAGGTGAAAATGTCGGCAGAGAACCTAACGCAATAGAGACATGCGGCTGAATCCCTTTGTTCCTCTAGGAATTAAAGGAAACAATAATAATAATTTTATGTGTATTATAACTTATGCATCTTTCTTGAACTGTAATTTCATTGATCTGAACTAATAAATGTTCAGATAGACATAATCGATAAAGACTAAAAAGAACATATAGTCAGAATAGGTAATGTCAGATTGTAAGGGAAGTAAATAAACTATTTTTCCATGAAAGTGTAATAATTTGTTTTGAATTCAATTTTGATTCGCCCCATTTATTGATTGAACGGAAATGCTCTGTGTTGATGTGTCGGCGCCTAGTAAGGACGTTTCGACAATATCCGTAATGATTAACTTGATGCCGAATATTTCAGCCCAATCAATGGGAAAAATCAAAATTGAATTAAAATTAAATAATAACTGATTCCCCTTGCACAAGTAATGGCTCTCATGGCCTAAATGGTTTAGTAGATAACGCTTCGGCGTTTAAAATGCTGAGGGGAGGGGGAACTGCGTTCGAGTCTCAGTGAGGACACCATCACTCACTGTGGAATACAGGTACGTCTAGTTGACGAGTCCTAAATAGGATGAAATTTACATCCTGGACTCCACTTTAAGAAAGTGTAATAATATTACAGACTGATGAGAAAGCAGTGGTGGTGGTATCGTCAAGTGGTTAAGTCTTAACTGGCCAAGAATGGAATAACGACTGTACGAACTTCTTCAAATGCATAGTGTAGGTTTAATAGATTGAATGTCAATGTCCTAATATATATATATATATATATATATATATATATATATATAGTAGGCAAATATGGAGACCATTATAATGATTCGATAGGATGCAATAAATCGCCTCGAGTGCTCCCGTTTTTCCCCACTGTTTGACGGCTATCAACTGCGAATGCAACAAAACGAATCTTCGGTTTTTGTTTTATCTCACGAAAAATACCTATCCAGACTTGAATATAAGAACAACAAAGTTCAGCGAAGAGTCTCTTTTCGCCGGCCAATTCATTCACTTAACTGTGCAATCTCATTTATATATAATTATTTTGTGTGTGTGTATGTGTGTGTGTGTGTACATAACAATTGTCAAACTAAAATAAAAATTCGTTAGGGTTATTGCTTACATCATCAAAGTGTTTCTAAAATGTGATGAATAACCAAAATTGTAACTAGGGTTGGGGTGTGAAGATTGGTAAGCATTGATAAGGGTTGCGTAATGTGAAATAGGATGTTAGTAGAAATATGTGTACAAAAATAAATTATGTAATAGATAGAAAGTGTAAATAGAGGGTTGGTTATGAAGAAGATGTTACTAAGATGTCATATAAAAATTCAAAAAACAAAAAAAAGAAAACAAAACATCATTAACAAAGTATAGCGAAAATATTCACTCAGACATCTATAAAACACAAAATAATCGAGGAAAGAATATCCTATTCGATAATTTCCTCTTCTGGCTCTACAATTATATATACGTTTATATACATAAAATATTCTAGATTAGTAGTCAGTAACAATATTGGTGTTTTTTTAAATAATATCGATTTGTAAAGGAAGATCACAATGGAATTACATTTCATTGAAGATGCTTGAATTATAATAATAATAAAGATATACCAGTAAATAGAATATCAACTAAAATTAGGAAAATTCCACAAAAATTGAGGATCATTCAAACCTAGATGGTCAAGGTAAGGATAATGTCTGAACTAGCTTCTTTTGGATGCACAAATTAGGCTTCTTGATGTGGATCCCAACAACCAACCTCAGCAATATTTAGTAGTCGAACTCTTAAGGCGAAATTGAGATTTGTTGGTCTGCGGTAAATGACCCTGAAAACCTGTTTAACACCTATCTTGTGTTCTGTGTCCACAAAGTAGCGCGACTTGGAATTGTCTGTCAATTACGAAAGAAACCACGACACCCAGCATAACTGCCTTCATCACATGAACAACTGAAGTGATAAATACACATAGATATATAGCAAAACTATCTAGCTTATCCTTCGTTTGAGTGGCTCACAGATCAAATAATAATTCAGTGGTATATTTTGTAATTGAAGTACTGGAAAGACACGGGTTTAAATCTCCCTGATTTTGTCATATCATCTGCTCCGAGGTAGGTAGAAGATAAACCTTACAAGGCGTAAGTATTCGTACGCAGGCATGAAACTTCCAGCTGTTTAACTTGTTTTTTCATGTCACTTCATCGTTTATCTGTTGTTGTTGTTTTTTTGTTGTTGTTGTGTTTTGTAGACTAATGCAGAAGGATTCAATAATGATCCTGTGAATAATTTCACCTCGCGCCTGTCTTCACCATATTCAATGTACTATCGAAAACAACAACAAAAAGTAGTACCCAATGCTTATGATAAAAAATCTCAAACTATTCCTCGTACTACTTTTGCTTCTACTACTGCTGCTGCTAGTAGTAGTAGTCCTCTAACGGTTACTGGTAAAAATCGTAAACGGAAAGCACAAATGACGTTATTTCATTCATCAGATAGCCAGGGCATTAAACGTGAATTTCTATCCTTTGATAATAATTTAAATTGTTGTCTACAGAATAATCGTAATTTCAGTGATATTCATAAAGGCATATTAGAGCATTCGGAGACACGTTTATCAAATGCAGAAAACTACTTACAACATTTACTAATTGCAATGAGAAAGACTAGTAAAGCGAATCGACGAGGTGAGTATACGATACAATACACTTTTTTTTCTATTTTTATTTTAATGGATTATTATTGTTCCCCCTTTGGATCCCAGGGTGGAACATTGGGCTTCAGCAGAACATCTTCACTTTGTTGTATTCTTTGTAGCTGTCTTTAGCTGGCCCCCAAATCGCCCATAAACTCTCATCTCCCCCCTCCACACGATCTCCTCCATGTCACCCTCAACTCCAGGCCCAACTCGTCGTTTCACTTGGCGATCTCCTCAGTGTCTGTCTCGTCCACCTCCATTTCTTTCACAATATTTAGTGGGCGATAGGTTCTTGATGGTTGGCCATCTGATCTTCTGTATGCAGCCAGTGAAAGCGGCTGTCGATAAAAGACTGCGGTCTGTCGGAAATGTACGCCAAGTTTCTAACCCATAAAGAAGAACTGATTAACTTAACGTATGTTGTTCCTTATGCTTAATACACAGATTTCCACAGTGATTTCATAGTAATGAAGGTCTGCCTAACCTTTCTGATTCCTATTTTGACATCCTGATCCGTTCCGCGTGTAGTTGAAATGATGCTGCCTAAATTTCTTCTGTTTCTAGTGATTGTTGCTTGTTGTTGTTGATTCGTAAGTTTTCTTCATCACCTCCGTCTTCTCTATATTCAGCTGAATTTTGGTCTTTACTGCTTCCTCTGCTGCCATCTTGTTGGTTTTCTACTGTAGATATTCGAATCTCTATGAAACTAAACAATAAATCGTCCTCGAAGTTCAGTTGTTCTAGCGTCTTCTTATCTGTCCAACGTATCCTTATCTTCTCGCTTCACATGACCTGCCGCATGCTTGAGTTCACCGCAATCGGGAATATCATCGTAGATCTTACTGCTGTCTTCACTTCAAAAGCACCGCTGATCTCAGTTGTGGATCACTTGATGTATTCATATATGTATATCCTATCTTATTTCAATTACTTGCCTATTTCACCTAAGGTTATTGCGATTGCAGTCTGTATCAAGAAAATATTTACCTTAAAGTGTTTATGTTCAGGGATTCGGTCGATTTCATGGTTGATTACAAATTGACACTAGTTAGAGAACCATCACTGAAAACCAAAAGAGAGTTCACTGGATAGCTGTTTTGTCCTTGTTTTAGGCTCTTCCTCAACAGTACACACTCATGATCCGATCAAGGATCGACCATACGATATTTATTTCAGGTTAGAAGGTGAACTTGTATACCGTTAGCCAATGGTAGAGAATCTAATGGTTCATGATGTGTAACTTCTGTGAACACATGATACATAGAGTAACCGCCAGGTAAATGTCATCAGCGAGTGTTTGTTCTCACACCCAACCTGGTGGGACCGCACTGGTCACCAGCACTTCTCACTAGAGGGAGCCTCAGACAACTTCATCCTGTCTGACTAGCTGACTGGTTTCAGCATAGAACTTTGCACAGAAGTGCAGCATTTCGAATTGTTATACTCAGTTTGACACACAAAGGAAGAAAAAAGCGATTCAGAACTACGATAATAAGAGGAAAATTCAGGAAGAAATAATAGTAACATGGAAAAACAATAAGGTCTTTAATGGATATGGGAGATCATAAAGAGTGAATACATCTGTGCCATCACTGAGAACGATCGATAGCTGTTACCTTGATTTGATGGTCGGGTTTGTATATCACAATGACCCAACAACCTACACTGACTAGAACTAATGCTTCTGCAGGTCCTATCACGCCAGAAAGATTGTTAGGATAGCGAAAAGATTAAAAGTAACTACCGTCATAAATTAAGATTTTTTACACTATGTTGTGGGGGTTGTCGGGCAAAGTTTTACTGCTGAGGAACAGGGATATAACAGCCATAGTAAGGTGTCTCACTCAGTTAATGGCCAGCATACCAGGTATGCTGTCTCTCCACTCTGAAGAGCGGTGGGGGATTAGAAAAGGTCAACCCTAAAAATTTGTGCATCCTGACTTATCCTACGGTAGTTTGTAGCTGGCGGTAAGTTCCTAATAAGGGAAAAATTCTAAAAACCAAATCATGCAGGTCGTGTGTATGATCGGCCTCAAGCAGTTGTCCCGTAGGTTTTGTGGTCACGCAACACTAAGTGTCTTTCTGTTTCAGACGCCCAAAGAGAAAATCAACTTCCACAGTGTGGGCAGTTGGGAAGTAGCAACCGCCCACACGATACTCTCCTGATCATCGCCTACCTTTATTTACGTCACTTCATCCTGTAGCGCTAAATGTTGGCATAAGTTAGAACTCATGCGCCATTGGATTCCGTCTCACTGTGCCATAATGGTCTACGAGCTCGCCTTGTAACCAGAAGGTCCTGGGTTCGAACCCTGGTGGGGTCAGTGCTGCATGCTGCTGAAGAGTCCCAAATGTGGGCCAAATGGTTATCCAGCACTCTAACTAGTCAATGTTGAAAATATTTATCATGAATCCGTACGCGTTACTAGATGACGAGAAACTTACATTGTTCTTTCTTTAAAGAAGACGATTAAGGGAACACACTGTATGCGTTTCTTGAAGAAACTTGGATTATGTTAAAGTTAATGTTTGGCGATACTCGCCCCTCTGTCTCTAAATCTCGTTTAAGTGAAGTTGAAGGTTTCAACTCATGGTTTTCTGATTGTTTGGTGAATATAGCTACACCGATTAGTCATGCCATCAAATAGATATTTATCAACACCAGTATCATTTTACAACCCTTTTTTTAAAATCATGGTTGCTGTTTTTAGAAATTTGTTTTCGTTAATGTGATTTGATTTATTTATAAATCAGTAATTTCATAATGAATTATTTATTTTCACTACTCTTATTCGTTCAGTAATTTGTGGATGGGTGGTCATACAAATATAGTTAAATCTTGATAATCGATACGTTGTTAGTTCAATTGTAGAATGCTCGCCTACCACGCATGTGGTCCTAGTTCGTTTCCAAGATGGACACACTCTTAAACCTCACCCTGATTTAATAGCCAATAGTGAGTCTGGAAAAGAGAGGAAAGGCTTGAGTACGCGGCGGCTAGCTATCTCACCTAAAATACAACACAACACACCAGTTTCACTGGAACTTCGAAGTTCAAGCTTGCAGCCCTATGTGTTCCACTCGGAAAGCAAAGGCATGAAAAAGACTTGGTAGTCAGTTAGTACTACAGGTTTCGACAGCTGTTTAGATCACCTCAATCTGGCTTGCTAGCAAGCACTGATACTTTATATGAATGGTACTACTCATCCCAATCAGTCAGTAGTATACAGTTTTAGACATTTGGGTTTTGGCATTGTTTTCAATTTGTAATAGATTTCATTTTTATTTTGCCGACAATCAGGAAAGATAATTTGAAAATTTTTTTCTTTCTGCGCCCCGCCCCCCGCGCCTGAAACTACTTCCTCAAAAATATACTCTACAGTCATCCTCTTAACCAGTGAATGAGTCATCTGAAAATGGGGTTTTTAAGTAGGAAAGAAAATCAGTTTTTCCTCCTCTGTGTTTATTCTTATTCCACGTGTCAGTCAAACAGTGTACTTAAGGAAGAAGAAGAAGAATGATAGATCTAAGTGGTTATCAACATACTACATAAATCCTGCCTTCACTATCTCCGTCCTTTCAAAGACTCCCATAGATATGTAATTCTCTATGGCTTGCTATGAATCAACACTTAGGAAACTGTGAATACATATATGGCCCTTTTGTCTTACCACGATAATAACGCACAAAGAAATATTCATTTAACTGGTGCACTGAAACCAACTATTTCATGATTTTTGTCCATTTTTTCTCAAGTTTTAGATACGCTAATCATAGATGTTGCTATGCAGAATTATTATTTAAACCAGTTACCACTAATTGATGGATAGTGTGATGTTAAGATATTTAATAAAACTTTTCGTGGTACATATTACTGATTTGTTCATATAAGTAGTAGTAGTTGGATACCATTCACATTAACCAGTTGTGCTTATTGTTCACACCGGGAAGCTGTTTCACTCGTCTGTAATCAAGTCTATCAACTTAGCTGAGAGAAATTAATCCTAGTTAGCCTGCTTGATTGCCCTTGTATATGGTGTCAAGTGGATCATATACATATACGACAGCAAAAATCCAGCACTATCTGAGATAAGATCTACAGTACTATTTAAAAATAATAACATATAAAATGGCAAAATTAGTTGAACAATGCTGTTGGGCAGCTAGATAGATAGATCACACAAGTTTCCAGTACAAAATGAGTATTGTAGATGTTTGCACAGAAAACCTACTTTCACTGGACAATATACTCACTTCCTGAGCTTCATACCTCTACAATACAAACGTAATCTGGTTAGATGTCTGGTTTGCCGGGCTAGCTAGATTTATCTGTTCAAATGAGACACTGAATGAAGAACTCGGTAATATTCGTGATCTACTAAGTAAAAACGGGTATCTAACTAAATTCTTGAATAAACACATGAACTCAGAAAGTAAAAAGTTGAAGGTTCCCAAGATTACAATTCACAACGTCTGAGAAGGCCTTTCAAAAGGACTTTCAACGCAGCTAAGCTATGCTGTATATTCACTAGCCGACCAATACTTAGTTCAAGAAATAGAGTCAGACTGCCCTTTTTCGCCTCTTCCATGTGTATTTACCAGTTTATCTGCCCGTGAGGTGGAGCTAGTTACATTGGACGTACGACCAGACAAGTTCATCGTCGAATTTCTGAACACCTCCCATCTTGCTTCGGCAAAGGTCCGAATTAAGCTGTTCGCAGTTCAATACTAGCTCATTTCGTCGATACTGACTGGACATCAGGTCGACTCTAAAAAAGCTCTTAAATTTATTTATCGTATATCACCCAACCTCTCTCACCATGGTCTACGAGTACGACTTTTACATGTAGCATTCATCTGAACAAGCCAAATCTGTGCATCAGTTCAAAAGGAATTTGTACAGCTCCTTTCTTTGCCTTGGCCACTCACTATATAATATGTATTAAGTTTATAAAAACGATGTTTTCACTTCGCCTTGTAACTATCTTTTGACTTTGTTAATTTTTACAATTTCTACAATTCTAGCTAATTCTCTTAACTTGTTTGTATTTTACGTGATTATTCTGAGTCAGCCTATTCTTCTTAGTCATCATCGCTATTTTACAGTTTTCTTGATTATGTAATAACTTGTTACTAACACCTAAGAATCAACTTATCTTGAATTCCGTAATTAATCCATTTTCACCCCTCCTTTAATACTTTGATATCTTGTTACTAACATCTATTAGTTAATTGTTTTGATGAACTTTGACCCGTTGATTTCACCCCGCCCCCTGTGTCTATAACTGATTAAGTAAAATAACCGTTTGGTTGGCAATTGAAATTTTGATGTCAGCCGGTCAGCCAGCCTATGATGACGAACTAATTGGTATGGAATGTCTATTACTTTTTCGCTCAATCTGTTGTTTTTTTTTCGAGATGAAAGTTGGTTAGTCATAAATCAGCGATAAACAGCACCTCAGAATCAAGCAAAGTATTCACAACAGAGTGGGATTAAAACTCTTCCTTCACGAATCCAGCAACAAACACTTCTCACAGACAGTCCAATGTCGGAATGACCTTCACCCACTCAAACAGAATCACAGTCATAAAACAACACACTACTGTTATCATCACACAACCATAAAGAGAAGCATTAAAGAGGGATTTACAAGGACAAATTATAAGAATCAAGTCAACATATGATATGCGAACGTCAGGACAATGATAATATATAATTGGTGGATGGTGACTAGCAGTGGAATCCAGAATGCGCATTTCGTCCTATTTGGGACTCGTCAACTGGATGTACCTGCATTTCTCAGTGAGTGATGGTGTTCCCACCGAGGCTCGAACCCAGTGCCCATAGTTTCCAACGGCAAAGCGTTATCCACTAGACCACTTGGGCCACGAGAGCCACCTCTTGTGCAACGGGTCATATTGAAACTGTGCACTGGGTTCCAGTCTCGGTGGGAACATCATCACTCACTGAGAAATGCAGATACATCCAGCTGAAGAGTCCCAAATAGGACGAAATGCGCGTCCTGGATTCCACTGCTAGTCACCATCCACCAATTAAATACTAATTAAATGCCCTAACATAGTCGAAGCATCTGCTCAAGAAGCCGACATGTCAACCTGAGACCGAGCACTTCGGTTCAATCAATCGATGGGAAAAATCTAAAATTCAATTAAATCAATGGTAATATAGCCTAGGATAAAAGAGGGAAATAAGTACAAAGTTGGCTGAAACATCCAAATTAGTACCAGTAGTGTAACTTGATGGCTCATGATGTATTTTTGAAACAATTATTCGCTTACATAGGGGTAGAGAGGAGATTCACAGCAGTGGCTCACGAATAACTAGTTCGACTGTATAGTCGCTGAACTAAGCAGTGAGGTGAAATGTTGTGCTGGTCAGTAGTGGAATCTCATGGTTCAGCTTGTCAAGTGCATGACTAGCTATAAAGACACAAATACTCTTAAATGTGTTTCTGAATAATTTTGGTGAAAT
Organism: Trichobilharzia szidati; assembly: GCA_944472155.2. Taxonomy (NCBI): domain Eukaryota; kingdom Metazoa; phylum Platyhelminthes; class Trematoda; order Strigeidida; family Schistosomatidae; genus Trichobilharzia; species Trichobilharzia szidati. The sequence continues at coordinate 39,304,051 of OX235272.1, forward strand.
TTTACTGATAATTCCATTCCTTGTACGAAAATTGTATGTCGGTGGCTCAGTCGTGTAATACTCACCAACCTGTGACATGGTCCTTGACTCGATTCCCAGCTGGCGACGCACTTCCAAACCTCGCTTAGCCTATAATAAGAATGGTGAGGAGGGAAGTTTGGCTGTGAGGCTTGCAACCCTGCTCGGCGTAAAGGAATAACTCCGCTACTACTGAAACTTCAAGGCTCAAGCTTGAATCCCCCCACCCTCCTACGTTCCTCTAGGAAAGCAAATGAATAAAAATAAAATATACAAGAATATGAAAGAATTGTAGGTTTAATCTCATATATCATTTAGTTTATAATAATATTTAAACTTCTATGTTTCCTTTCTTTTTGTTTCAACACCTCTCAAACCCATTATAGATCGTTTAAAGCGCATTAATTCGGATAATTGGCGTCATCGGACTACGCATTTATTACAAACTGCTGAAGCTCATATTAAACTTTTATCAAATTTACTCGATGACTTAAAAAACTTTTCACCTGATACATCTGAATTTTCAGAAGGTAAGTTATTTCAAAAAACCAATGTACTTTAATATATCATAAATTCTATTTAACTTGTTATCTGATTATTATTATAATTCACATTTCTATTGGTTAGGTGATACATAAACTTTTGTTTTTTATGTGTCATATACTACTTATTGAAGAAAGATGTTGACAACCATTTATTTAAACACACACTAATAGTTCATATAGTATGTTGATGGTTTTGTGGTAGACCATATGGTGTGAGGGTTCGAATCCTCACCGATGACTCACTCCTAAACCTCGCTTAACCGATAGTAAGCTCAGTAAAGAAGGGAGGTTGAGCATGAGGCTAACAATCCCACTGTGTAAAAAAAAGAATAACACTACTGATACTGAAACCTCAGTATCCAAAACTTGAAGTTCAATGTTCCACTTGGAACGCAAAGGAATAGAATTTAAAATAGTTCATATATATGCTTTCCTGACATTACTAACGTCAAGCACATTGCATACTGTGATCTAAAAACTATCACTTTGGAGAAGTAAAACAATTGTAAAATGTCACTTTATGCTGTATATTCTGTTGGCATTTATGACAGCCAGTCTCTGCATTATTTGTCCTCCACTTTCAGCGACCAAACCTAACCTTCCTTTTTTACCGGACTCACGACTGGCTAAACTAGACTTAGGAGTGCATCAGCTGAAGATCTAACCGTGGACAGCGATCGTGGCTGGCCAGTATTATACAACTGAACCAGCCACGCATAATGATTTTGCTTCCAGCCATTGGTTTTTATCGTCTCGAGGACCCCAACCAGTCAGGAAGTCTACACCTTCCTACGTGGCTGGCTGGTTTAAACTAACTGTTGTGGATTTCATTCACTGATACGGCCATGTTTTGGTTTGACCACCACCACTCGCTCTTTTCCAACCTGATCAGTCTTATGTCAGCTTGTGATGAGAGCTGTCTGCTAGCCAAATCGGTAGACAGTAATTTACGTCAATATTTACGTTCCCAAGATTTGTCGTGAGAAAATGTGAACAAAGATTGATTCAAAACCGACCACAGCAGACTTTGCGTAGGCGGATGCAGTTAACATATAGAGGATTTGACATTCAAGAAACAGTCACAAATAGATGAAAGTTTAACTTTACGTGAGAAACAATCAATCGGAAGACTGTGTTTGTTTGCGTAAATATCCATAGTAATGTACATGAAAATATATATAAATATGCGTTGATTTCCTTAATAAATGATCTGTTGCCTGGCCCTTGTCTTCTGTTGTTACAAGCTAACATTGCCTGTTGTCGAGGTAAGCGATGGCTAAATAGACATGCGTAACACATGTCCTAATCATTTCAGTCGATGTAACTTCTAAAGGAAATCATTTAAATTAGGCTATATGATTTAATTTTCTTAGATTATTATTATTATTAATAAGTATGACTATGAATCACTGTTGGTTGTATTGATTAAGGATTAGTTGATACTGAGCGGTTGTTACTTATCCAATTTGAACTTTTGATAACTATTGTGATTAATTTGTTGGTATAATTAGTGCGTTATTATGATATGATCATATGAAGGACATTTGACTGTCACAAGAGTTCATATTATAAATCGAAAGACGTGTCATTTTTATGGAAGTGTGATTTTATTATTAGTGTTATTATTATTATTTTGTAAATAAAATCTTTTGAGATTCTCCAATTCGGATTGATACTAATAATGCTTGTGAGCTGAAATTTATTTAAGACTTAGAGTTATTGTATGTTAAAAACTGAGATGTGCGTCGGTGGTTTTTTTTATCGGTAGAATGCTGCTCGCCAACGATATATATGATGTCCAGAGTTCGATTCCCGACCGGCGCACACCTTTACCTACTTTAACCGTTTATAACCCCGACAAAGAAGGAAAGTTGTGCGTGGGGCTAACAATCGCATTCCGTAAAAACAACACTGCTACTGAAACTTGAAGCCCTATGTTCCACTCGGAACACAAAAAGAATTTAAATTTTTAGAAAAAAACTGAGATATTACTGATATGGTAAAAAGGGATATATTCAGTAATGGATTAGATATTATAATGAAAATTGTTTCTGTCGTTGATTCCTCAAAGTTTAGTCTCTTTTAGAAGTATCATATGATGTATTTTCTAATGTATTTAGCATGATAAAGAGATATACTTTTTCACAAAAAAATAACATTCACATAAAATTATTATTATTCTCTTAAGTTCCGAGTGGAACATAAGGCTTCAGCAGAACGTCTCCACTTTGTCCTGTTCTCTTTAATTCTCTTTAACTAGCTCCTCGATCATCCGTAAGCTCTCATCGCCTTTTCACACGCAGTCCCCTGCATACCACTCTAAGACACACATCCCATTGGACTTCTCCACTAGAGCGATGGCCTGGCAAGTGATGTCCCTCAACGGTCTCCTCAGTGTCCACCCGATCCATCTGCATTTTCTTCTGGATGCGTGTCCACTGAGGAATCGGTGGTTGTTGGTTTGTTTGTCACACTACCGAGTTCCTTATTTTAATCCTTTCTGACAGGCCATCTAATCTTCAGTATGCAGCCAGTGAAGGCAACGGATTTTCGTGCCCCGCGTATTTCAAGTCTATGAACCATGTAGAAGCACTGAATGACTTAACATTAGTGCTTACAATTTGAAACTTGTTTCTGTCTGCAAAAGATTTCCACAGTGACTTCAGATTAATGATGAAGATTTGCCCTGCCTTTCCGATGCTGGTTGACTTTGACATCTTCATCAGTGTCGTCTTTAGTTTTTGAACGATGCTGCTTAGATAAGAGAAAGGAGTGAATTTCTTTAAATTTCTCCTGGTGATAATTATTGGTGCTGGTTGTTTTTGTTGCTATTGTTGGTTGGTTGGTTGGTGGATGTCTTCATCACCTCTGTATTCTCTAGTGCTCATTTGCAGTTCTGTCTTCACCGCCTGCCTCTTCTTCCAATTTGTTATCTTTAACCTGTAGACCTTCAAGTTTGTGTGATATTAGACACAAATCATCCACAAAATTCCAGTTTTTCTAGAGTCTTCTTGTCTCTCCAAAGTATTCCTATCTTCTCGCTGTCACCTGCTCCAACCCACTACAATCACGTAATATACACATTTGATCATAGGGAATAAGAAGACAGTTGCAGCGAAGAAAATTTTCCTTTCGATGAAGTCATCATCTAGGCTGTACATTCGTGTATTTATATCAAATGGATGGGAAAGTTCCAGAACAATTTCTGGTTAGGGGTTGAATTAATAAAAATTACAATTAGGAATTAGAATGCTATAATAAACAGGAATATCATCGTCGGTGGCAGTAGGCAAACAGTCTTGTTTTACTCCTGTTTTCACCTTCGTTGTGAATATTTTGACATGTATTGTCATCAAATAGCTGTCTGTTGAATGAAGCTGTCAAATGTGTATATACAGAGTACACATTTGCCCCTTATACAGAATGCTCAGGTAAAATAATACGTGATAATATTATCTGAAATAATAGAGATTTTTTAGTTCGATTGGGTAGATGATTTTGATGTAACTGCATTCTCTGAGCTTTCCTTCATTGTCCTTCTAGGAAAATAAAGATTTTCAGGATAGAGAGAGAGATACATGGGCAGTTGTATCATTCACATGGAGAATTCAAATAATTTTGGTTGAACACTAATTAGTAACTAGTGTATTTTGTATCTAGTTGTCAAGAAACTTAACCCTAAGTTCATATTATTTGCGAAGACGCTCCGAGTCGATAATTACTAGGAACGATTATCGACTTTAACTCAAAAATACCAGGACTTGAAATAAGAAATTATATTCTTCGGCAGATAAATTCGATATCATTACAAAGTCTGTCAACAAATGTTTTACAAGGGAATGTATTGTACTTTTATTCGTATTCTTTCGTCTTCTTCCAACTTGTACACGATTGAATCATCCGCCCCTTCGAGTTGCCCGCCAATGGCGACCAAGGCCAACGAACCAACGTTCAATGTTCACGTTCATTTACAGTAGTCCTTTTTTTGTACAAACTGAATTCTATCCGTCAAGTTAGCAATGTGGCCACCATGCCACTAGGTGGCTCACCATCACGGTGCACTTTGAATTGTTGATATTAGGTGGTTGGAGACAATCGACAGGAAGCCTTCAACCTAGATTTCGTACTTATTGGTACTCGTCAGCAAGGCGTATCTGCAGCCTTGAAGGAATTTATGTCTCTTATGACATTTGAACCTGGGTCATCCACTGATTCATTTAGAGACGTTCCCACTGAGCTGTTTGTCGTGGTCAAATTAAACAAATTACTGATAGAATTCAGTGTATACCAGCATCAAGAACTAGGCACATGACATTAATTACTACTTAGCATCCAGCCAAATTATCCAATACAGTTAGCACTACAGGAGTTTAATCACGAGGCCGAATAGTTCAATGGTAACGCCTACGACTGCGGCACTGGGTGGGGTGAGTTTGAATCTCAGAAGGAAAATGAGTTCCTTCAAGGTTTCAAATACGCCTTGCTGACTGGTGTGGGTGCCAACTACCATGAAACCTAGTTTCACGACTTCATTTGGAATACATCCAACCATGTAATATCCAGAATTCAAATAAAATTCACTTCATCATATTGAAGTTCACACTGCAGTGATGTGTTTAGAAGAAGGACAATTAGGACTGCTTTGAAATTAAACCAACGCCACCACCTAGCTGGCAGTACGGAACCACACAGTACTGTTCTATCCAAAACACACCACCGATACCCTACAACATGCACTCATCTACTTCTACTTTGAATGAGTCTGTGGCGTAGAGGTAGAATGCTTCCCAGCCACTCAAGTGGTCCGAGGCTCGATCCCCGACGACGAACTCCCAAACCTCGCTTAGCTGGTAATAATCCAAGCAAAAAGGAAGACTGGGCGTGAGACTAGCAACCACTGCTACCGGAACTTCCAATCTGTAACTTGAAGCCCTAAGTTCCGATGGGAACGTGAAGGAATAAATGAAAATAAAAATTTCTCCTTCAAGAAGTTCATAGCTATAGATTGAAACTTACTTTAAAAAATTGGGCATCAGTACGGATTACTACTATTTACAGACGATGTATATTTGGAGCATTTTTCTAACTAAGAAATGATGTCACCCAGTGATTTAAGCTGACAGTCTTGCATGACGTTTATGGTTCCAAAGAAGGCAAAGAATATAAGGAATAATTCAAATTATGATTGATAGAAATCTCCAAGCTATTACCAACAATATCTAATTATTACTTTATATAAAGTTAGAAGCATATAAGTAGTATGTTAACTTAGTCAAGATAGTTTAGAGTTATTTTTTAATTTTGTCGAGAAAATGTAATAAATTGTAATAAATAATTAGAAACAAAAAGTGAGGGTTGAGTATGTATATATAAGTGCTTCAAAGAAGAGGCTGTCATTCACACACACACACACGCACACACTCGAGGATGCTGTATCACTTACTGATGGTGTTTCGAGCACAGTTTATTGTTTAAAATCATATCGTTTTCACATGATTGCCATCACGTCACATCGAGTTGTTAACACTGCATCACCGCATGTTTTGTTCTAATCAACGAAGTAAAATTACTCTATAATGGAATTGTATACTTTACCATAAATACATATAGTGCTCGAATTCTATTTTTTTTTTGTATTATATACTAAGACTGTCATTCAGGCACATAGATATGCACTAAAATGATCTTGTTAACTTGATTGATTGACAAGTGTGTGTTGTGTGCAAAAAATGTGCACGTTTTTTTATTTTATTTTATTTATAGGCTTCTCTTGCCTCAATTGGCTGTAGACAGCCTACATAGGATTAATGGAATAAAAAAACTATACATCTTTCTCTTTCTAATTCCACTCAGAAGAAGTTAGAATATATATAGAGACAATAATGAGTGAGTTGTGGTAGGAATAATCTACTACTACCACCGACACGAAAAGAAAGTAGTTATTTGTTATAAGTTTGGAAGAAACCATGACTATTCTCATTTTTTTATATCTATGTATTCAAAGGGCTTCAAGCCTCAGGTTTGAGGTTTCAGTTGCAGTAGTTTTATTTTTTATGGGATGGAGCCGGTAACCTCACGCCTAACCCCCCCCTCCGTCTTTACCGGGCTTAACTATCGGCTAAGCGAGGTTAAGGAGGTCGTTTAGGGCCAGCGTTCGACCCCCATACCGCGTGAAATGTGGTTGGTGGGGATTTGACTGCTACACCACCGACGCACCATTCTCCATTCATTGTGACAGCATTTACTTCGCCAATAACATAACAATATATTCTGTTTGCTTGTCTTCCTACAACCCATTAATCTTAGTTCACTTTTATCTTCTACAGTTTGGTTTGTAAGGTTTAGTTATGTTTTTACGAGTTGATCACACATTGATATGAGTTACAAACCAAACTACAGAAAATTAATCTAATGCTCGCTAGTGACTTGCTACAGGATGGAGTTTCCTGGAGTCAGTTCTAGTGAGAAGTCGTGACCAGTGAGGTCCATGCAGATGTCACGTGTAAGGATGGATGTCCCACCGACGACAATAGTTGGGGTCGCGCTAAATCACGAATTGGTAGAAGTTAGAATTCATGGACTGACCAATGAATCGGGTCCCAGTGGTTGAATGGTATACGAGCCAGCCAGCTTGCCTTGTAACCGGAAGGTCCTGATTTCGAACCCTGTGATGGGTACTACCGATGATTCCCAGACTAGGATGAAACATCTGGCTGTCCAGTACTCCCTGGTTTTCAATGATTCTCTAACTGATATCAATCCGTGATCAACTCGTAAAAATCACTTTTTCTCATTTCTTTGCATTCCAAGTGGAATATTGAACTTCAAGTTTGGAAGTTTTAGTAGTGGTGTCTTTGTTATTTCGCTATGGGATTGTTGACTCCACATCCAGTCTTTCCTTTTTTCTCGAAGCTTGCTATTGGCTAGGAAACTAGGTAAGGTCTATGACTGCATCATCTGGGGAAAGAGGGCCGTGGACCACTTGCGTGGGTGGAGGGCATTGTACCATTGAACCACGGATACACTTCTTAGCTCACCTAATTGGTTTCCAGGTCACTTCTTAGTGCTTTCTCGTAGTCTTTTTCCTGTATAGGCTGGTTAACTAGTATTTTACGGTTAAACCCTCTTTATAAACACTTACCAAATCTTCCTTCTTCTTGTAAGCTGATGATAAATAAATAGTTCTTTAAGTGCCAGTTGTAGTGTTTATGCCTTCATGTTGGATACTCAATGTCGCTTCCTTAAGCTAAAATCTTTATGGCTAATTACCGCTGAGTAGATGTAAAAACAATGTGAGCTCTTGTTTCATTAATGCTGTGTATATTGTATTTTGTGTCGATGGTTCATTAGTGTAATGCTCGCCAACTACCCACATAGCCCAGGGTTCGATTCCCGACTGGTGACTCACTCCTAAACCTCGCTTAGGGAGGGAAAAGTAAGATGGATAGCTAAAGAGGGAATGTTCAGCTTCAGGCTCCCAAATCCACTACATAAGAAACAATAACACCATTGCTACAAAAACTTCAGAGCTCAAGCTTGAAGCTCTACTATGTTCCACTCGCAACACAAGGGAATAAAGTTGAAAAAAGAATGTTGTGTTTTAGGCTGTCTACAGCTGAGAGAAAGGAAACCTTAGAATAAAAATGAGGACGCCTCTATATTTTTAAATCTTATTGTTATTCCTTTCACAAAAAATGACCAATGCGACAGGATCTTAAAGAATGTAAAATCTTTCTTTCTCCTATTGTCCTAATTTCTCGTGATAATCACTATTTTCTTTTTTAAACATTTTGCTTTGTGGCATTTTATCTCTTCAAAACTCACCAGTCATATTTCAATTCCCCGCCCCACCTCCTTTTTTTTCTTCTTTTAATCTTAGATGACCATCCGTATTCATTTATTGAAGATTTGACAAGAAATACAAGTAATAATTCGAAGAGTGATCATCTTCATCGTCGTCATAATAATACTAATAATAACAATAGTGTTGATATCCATTGTCAACAATCACAGAATCAATCGTCTTATCAATTAATGATTTCTGAAGCAATGAAATTAAAATCTCAATGGGGAAAATTTCTATCTAAAGTACACTGTATACATCATCAATCAAATCAATATGAAATATGGGAGAAACAACTGCGCCTATTACAAATACGTATGCATGAATTAAGTCGACTTACACGTGTAATTGGTTTATCAATGGATATGTTTAATGATGGTTGTTGTCATCATGATGACGATGATGATGATGGCAGTGACAAGACTGTAGATGATCCGAACACTTCTAAGTTATTTAATAATGCAAAACAATTGGATCGAATCAGTTGTGGGCTTAAAGTGAGTTGTGTTCAGTGTTACTTTTAATCTGTATAGTTTGTGTATAATAGAAGTTGAAGTCTTGATTGGATTTAATCGATCATTTAAGATAAGTCAGGTGGTGTGAGGACACTGACTGGCGGTGGCGCTAAAAATCGCGAATTGATTCACAGAAGTCAAAATTCATAGGCTATTGGATACCATCCTAGTGACTGAATGGTCAGCGAGCTCACCTCATAGCCTTGTAACGACAAAAGACAAGAGCAAGGCAACAGATTGTTGATTGAGAAAATCAAGAGGTATTTATAGATTTTTATGTACATTATTATTAGCTTTACTGTTAGCGGAGAAGCAACCTCTTCTGATTGGTTGTTTTCCTGCCGAAGGTTATTCTGTCATCTCCTTGTTGCCGTTTCTTAGACAATCCGGTGATATATCTGCGAACTGTATCCACCCACTCTAAGTCTGCTGTGATTGGTTGTCGAGTTCCTCAAGGTTAAGCTTTGTTCTTGTTTTTTCTCATGACCCCGATTTCAAACGTAAATATTTACGTAAATTGCTGTCAACAATTTCGGCTTACAGACAGCTCTCACCACAACCTGAAGGTCATAGGTCCCATCGCTAGCCGAGTGGTCATGGGTGAGTACTACTGAAAACGAAAGAGTTTCAAACTAGGAGGAAACAGCTATCCAGTACTCATGGTTAGGGCTAAGTGGTTGTCTCATCGATATCACTCCGTGGTCAAACACTTGTGAAGCCAACCAAATTCCTACAAACGAACAGAGAGACTTGGCGCACGTAAGGCAGGTAGCAAATTTTCATCAACAGCTGCTTTCGCCAGTTCAATATTAAAGAATAGACAGCCAGTCAGAGGTGATAAGCAACCGGGGTTCCTGGAAACGAATCAACCAGGAATTTATTGCCTAAGAAATAATTTTAAGAAAATAGGAGCGAATCAGAGACATACTGAAGAGGCTGTTGATTGAAATCACACACCAGATAGGTCATCTCTTGGGTGGAACCCCAAAAAGGAAAAGACGAGTTGGATGCCTGTCCGAGGTTGACATGGGATAAATCTTGTAAGAAGAAGAGAAGAGCTTATCGGCAATCGTGTGCCCTGTTAAACAGGACTGCAGAGAAGAGTATTAAATGGAATAGAAGCCGTATATTCCACTCAGAACCTTGAGGGAATAATAACAATAACATCTTTCAAGTATTCGTATTTTTTGTAGGGATGTTTCTTGTTTGATTGGTTGCAGGATTTCGTCATGAGCTGATATTGGTTAAAGGACCATTTGGAAACCCACCAGGGAGCACTTGACAGCTGTTTCGTCATAGTTTGAAACTCTTCATCAGCAAGCACCCACTGCCAGGGTTCCAACCCACAACCTTCTAGTTACAAGGCTAGCTAGCTGGTAGACCATCAAGTCACCGGGACCCGAACCAATGGCCAACCAGTCCATGAATTTCAACTTCTGCCGATTCATGATATAGCGTCACCACTTCGCAATATCTTCTTCGATGAGTTAGTTACTACCTCACCTTCAACCTACTGCGCATTACTGAAGAGTTTCAAGCACTGAGACGAAATAGCTGACCAGTACTCCCAGTTGGGTTTTCCAATGGATCTCTAACTTATGCCAGCTCATGTTGAAGTCCTCCAAACAATAACATCTTTGCTGAAAGACTTTGAAGGCAATGTCAAGAGAAACTTTCATTCATTGATTTGAACATTCTTATGTTGATATTCATCATCAAGAATGATAAATTCTACAGTATCATAAAACGACATAAAAGGACATCATCAGGCCTGATGATGAAATACATATATTCACGATAAAGTCTTAAAGTTTGATTGATGAGCAATCTTTTTTCTGATCTCATTTTATTTTGTTTTTTTTTATTTATTTACTTAATCTGTGAAACACAAAACAAAATGAAATAAATATTTAAAAAATGGCAAAATTTAACTTCACTCAATAACAACAATGATAATAACTGCTCATCTGTGTGAGTATTCTACATTGAATGTATGCATATATGTAAGTAGGTATCTTTAGAGATTTATTACGTAAAAAAGTATAATAAATCAAAATAAACACATTGAATGTATTTATCTACGTGTGTTTACTTTGAGATAGTGGCTGGCCTTCTTTATTCTGTCTTCTCCTTCACCTCTATGATTTATAGATGGTGTTCATGGTGTTAGTTTTTACTCAAGAGATTGAATAAACTCAAATTTACACAAATAATTAATTCAAGATGTCGAGCAATAAGCATTTGAAAAGACTGGGTTTAATGAGCAAAGAATATTGTCGTCGATACTGTCTTCTTCATTAGGTTTTACAGTTATATATATATATATATCTGTGATCATAATAGCTGGAGAATTATTCAGGTATTGGTTTGTAGAGATTTGATTCGATTGGTTGCAGGATTTCATCATGTGGTGACATCGGTTAGAGAACCATTGGAAAACATGGGAGAATTGAAGAGCCCCAAACTGGGAAGAAACAGCTGTCGAGTACTCCCTGACTAATCAAATCAAATCCCTACAAACCAATACTTGAATATCAGTGAGATGCTTACTAGCGATTGGCCCTATTCAGGTAGGTAGTTACCTGGGGTTCTAGTGGGAAATCGTGACCACTAGGGTGTAGCAAGTCAGGTGTGAGGACAAATACTCGCCGATGATACTGGCTAGTGGTCGTGCTATGTCGTGAACTGGCGGAAGTTGGAATTCATGGACTGGCTGGCCATTGGATCGGGTCCCAGTGGCTTAATGGTATACGAGCTAGCTCACCACTACAACCAGAAAGTCGTGGGTTGGAACCCTGGTGGTGGGCGCGTACTGTAAAGAATCCCAAACTATGCTGACGAAAGAGCTGTCCAGTTCTCCCTGGTGGATTTTCCAATGGTCCTCTAACTGATGTCAGCTCATGATGACTTCCTGCAACTAATAAAGAATTATTGTTATTCAAAACATTAATGTTTGAAAAACTATTGAATCTTTTCATCTGAATGGATGACAGTTTAAAAATATCTCTTACTGATAATATGCATAACAATGTAATATTGAACTAAATATAAGATAAATTAAGCAAAGTAATGCCGAATTGATGAATTTATAGGTTTTGCGGAAGTCCAGGTTAGCAATACTGACTGAACCTGTTTCTTTCACACACACAGAGAGAGTGAGAGAGCTCAGGTTGTTTCAGGAGAATTGCGATAACCTCTGATGTTTGCAGTGTTCGATATCTAGAGGTTTTATTCGGTATTTGATAGATTATAGAAAAAGACTTCTGGCATTTTGACGTCTTTGGACTAGGTGATCTAATTTAGAACTTTTAATAGTTTTAACTACACTTGTATTTAGCCAAAACACTGGTAGGTGGTGTTCCCAAGCAGGAGAAATTAAGTTCCTAGAGCAACAAATGGTCAATATTAGTAACTCCAGAGGAGCAGTTGAATTGACAGATGCAAATAACAGGCGGCTAGATCCTAGGTTGATACTTCGTCTTTCAGTTGAGCAATCACAACCAATCGTGTGGAATTAATTCACAGGTAGAATTAAAGATATTAACATCAAAGATAAAAGTACGTTATCCACTGTGGACGCAACATCCACAAATTTACCGGTGATTGAAACAGTCATTTACATATGTGAATGAATAAAATAAATGACAAGTCAATAAAAATACTGCAACCCCAGTAGAAATCCTTAAAGTAATTGTGACCGCAAGTGTGTACTGTGAATGTAAATTTTAAATTTGATGGCAAATTCTAGAGATAAGTGGATGAGTTGACACTTGGTTGTCCATTGGATCACCATGTCAGCGGATTTCTTTCTAAGTAAACTAGAAAATGGGTTTTTTAAACAATCCAAATACTGAAACACTCCACAGACTTTGGGCAAACTGCAATTCACCATAAACAATCTGAGCTTTGTGTGTACAGAATAAACAGAACAGGTCCAGCTAACCAGTATCGCTAACCTGGCCAACTGTAGAACGTATAAATTCATATATTCTCTGTTATTTTCCTTCTTAATTTATCTAATATTTAGTTTAGTATTACATTTGTTATGCATAGTATCACCCACAGATGGCTTTGAACTGTTTTTTTTCCTTCACGTCCCCCAGTGGAACATAGGGCTTCAAGCTAGAGGCTTGAAGTTTCTGTAGCAGTCTTTATTTTACAAGATGGGGTTGCTAGCCTCATGCCCAACCTTTCCTCTTCACCAGCATTATTTCTGGCTTAGCGAGGTAAAGGAATACGTCGTTGGCCGGGGTCGAATCCCGGACCATGTGCATGGTCGGCGAGCGTCCTAACAACTATGCCACCGACGCTTTGAACTGTACTTCATCGATATTATTCATTGATTCAATGTTATTTTGGGGAAATAGCAATGTTGTTATCAACAAAGGCTGTTCAACTACCATGGATATATAACTGAAGAACTTGATGAAAAAGGCTTTACTGGAAAAATATTTTTCAAATGCATATTTTAATCTCTCTTTCTCTATCGTCTTTATTATTTTTCTTTTCTTTCACAGCGATGCTTTTCAGAGTTGGACAGTCTGAGTTATGCACTGAATGAAATACAAAGTGAATTAACTGAGAATTGTCGAACATCAGTGGACAGTAATAATAATAATAATAATTGTAGTACTAATGACAACACTCGTAATAATTCAAGTATGCTGCCTAGTTCAATGATAAAATTGGATTCCCAATTACTCCATGAAACTGATCATCTATTAAGCCAATTAGCTACCAACAGATCAATGTAAGTAATTTAATGTTTTGTTTTTCCCGCTTTTCTGTCGTTCCCACTTATACACCTCTGGTTTTGTTGTTGCTGTTGTAGCTCACTGATTGAAATACTGTATATCCTCTGTTGTCAAGATACTTAACCCTAAGTTCCTATTGTAACAAAGACGCTCCGAATCGATAACTACTTTGACATTCTCGACTTTAACTCCAAGACACCAGTACTTCATTAAGAAAGTTGTATTGTTTGGCAGTTAAAGTGAGGATAAGTACAAGTCGATTCTTTCGTCTTCTTCGAACTTGCAAACGATCGAACCATTCACGCCTTCGAGTTGCCCACCAATGGCTACCAGTTCCAATAAACAAACGTTCAATGTTCACGTCCATTGATATCTTTATTATCCTGTCTTGCATAATAGCCAGTTAACTAATGATTAGCACATCTAATGATATGAAATTTCATGGCCTTACTGACTTTATTCACTTCGAGACAACCAATAAAAATAAAATTAGTAGTAATAATAACAATGTTGGGTAGTTATTTTGTGAATGGTCAGTGGCAATGAGATCTAAGATGCCTATTTCGTCCTATTTGAGACTTATCGGGGCTGTATACACCTGTGAGTGACAGTGTTCCCAGTGAGTCACGAACTATGCACCCATCGTTACTTGGGCAACTGAACCACGAGAGCCAATCCACGTGCAATGGGTATCGAGTATGATGTGAAATGCGCATCCTGGATTCCTCCTCCGCTGCCAATCCCTTTTCTACCAAATGACATCATATTTTCCACCTCAGTAAATCGTCAAATGGAAACTGAACATCGTCTATCTAACTAGCATAATTAGTTAACTAATCAATCAATCATTCGGAAATACAAAAGTAGCCTAGAGAAATGTTGGATTGTGTTGCAGATAAACTTGTATACAGACAAGTAAATGAAATACCACCATAGTCAGTGATTTATATAAATATTAAATAATTAAGATTCTGAGTTTATTAGTAAGTTAAAAATTGTTTTAATTTCTGCAAAACTTGACCGATAGAATTCAGTTGGCACCGACGTCAAGGACTAGATGCATGACAGTAGTTACCACTACCTAGTGTCCAGTCAAAGTATCCATTACAGTCCTATAGGAGGTAGTCAACTGCGAGCTCGAATAAACTATTGGTAGTCTCTCTGACTGCAACACTGGGTGACTTGAGTTCGAATATCACAAGGGATATACGCTCGTTGAGGTTTGCAGATAGACATCGCTGACTGGTGAGTGCCAACAGGTAACAAATCTGCATTCACTGATTCCTACTTATCCCTTCCAAATGTCTAACAATAAACAGTAGTATCAACTTCAAGAGGAAAACAAACTTATAAAGGAATAGTACAGTCTTAATACATGATATATATTACTTAGAATAACACTTTTTTGGTTAACAGAACTGTGTTGTTTTACACAGATTGTTGATTTACTCAAGTGTCCTAATTATACACTTTCAATCCCCGAGACACTCCAGTTTAAAAATTATTGATTTCCAGGGATTTTATTGAGGATTTCAAGTCAGAGCAGGAATTGACATTGAAGCCCAAGAGTACCGGACAGCTGATTCGTTTTTATTATTGTTATTCCCATGGATTCAGCGCGGGATGAAGGGTTTCAACAGAACATCTCCATTCTACCCTGTCCTCAACAGTCCTCCCGAGCAGGCTCCATGACTGCTCATAATCTCTTGTCTCCTCCACGTCAACTTCAGACACCCGACTCGCCATTTTTCATTTGGATTTCACTTGAACGATGGCTTGGTGTACGGTGACACTGTTGAGTGTGCGTCCGATTTACCTCCATTCCCTTCGGAATATTTATTGAGCGATATTTTCTTGGTTGGTTCATTCCCATAGTTGTTTGTTGCTAATGCTTTCTGGCCGGCTGGCCATCCGATCTTCAGTATAGAGCCAGCTAAATAACTGTTATTGATTCGCTTTAGTTTGAAAATTTTTAGCAGTACGCATAGATGACACTACACCATGGATTGAAGCCAGGATCTTTAGGTTACAAGGTGAGCTTGTTGATGTTTCAACTGCTAGGATGGAATCCACTGGCTAATGAATTGTAACTTCCGTCAGTCTATTCACGATATATATATATATACATATATATATATATATATATATATAGCACCACTACTGGCTAGTGTCATCAGCGAGCATTTGTCCTCACACGTAGCTTAGTGTAACCCACTGGTGATGACTCCTCATTTCCTTCCCCGGGTCCTAAGTTCGATCCCTAGTATGTGAGTCATAGGCACGTACTGCTGAAGAAGATTCCCAAACTAGGACAAAACAACTATCCACTACTCCCTGATTCCAAATGAATCACTGTCTCATAATAATATTTTGTCTACCTACACACCTGGTGAACAAAAGCATGTGCTCAGTATATTTGAACATATTGTCCAGCTGTAAGATTCCATATTGTGTGTTCTGAGATATCTGTATTAACTATATTTACGTATATTTCCATTTTCCCAAATATGATTTTTCTTATTGTTTCATTAATTTCTATTTCATTTCATTACTGGTTGTGGTAGCATGTCATCATATTATAAAAGCATGCCATACAGATATCTCTTTGTTCTGCTTGACTAACAGGTATTTAAGCGTTTTGTTCAAGTTATTGTTCTGTTATTGTTTTTGTTGCTGTTATCGTTGAGTTTAGTTGAGTTGATTTGATTCTTTTGTTTATTATTAGTTTGTTGTTGTTGTTAGTTTTATTTATTTTTACTTAATTTGTTTTAATACACTCACCATGTTAATTATACATAATGCTACCTTTATATGTGGCTAAAAAGTCTAGTATCGTCTCTTGTCTGTTGACAGAAGGCATATTAAGCCAGCAGGCTTATACGGAATGATCTGAGTTATGTGGTACACTCTATCAAGCTGTGTTATTCCTTTACGTTTCCAGTTAGGACATAAGACTTCAAATCTGTGCTTTGAAGATTCAGTTGCAGTGGTGTTTAATTTCTTAAAAGATGAGATTGCTAGCCCTGATGTTCAGCGTCTCTTCTTTACCAGGCTTACTAGAGGTTAAGCAAGGTTTGAGAGTGCGTTGTCGGTTGGGAATCGAACCCCAGACCACGTTGGGGGTCGGTGAGTATTCCACCATTGAACCACTGATGATATGCGAATATTACGTAATAAAGACAATATAAACGTAGATGCTAACAGTGAAACTATCCAGTGAATGTGAGTAGAAGTTGACAGAATGACATAATAGGTAGTGGTAATAATAGTAGTAGTATAATACCAGTGGTGTTGACTGAATGAATGGCTAGTGTTACTCAATAATCAATTGTAACTCCATGCAGTTGACAATGAGCCACACCTATTGTGCGGAGGGCTAGTGATACTACCTGACTGCCCAAACCTCAGTAGGTGGAGCGGGCTTTGAATCCATGGCCCTACCGTTGGAAGTTGAGCGCCTAGACCGATGAGCCACATCTTCACAGTAGTAGTAGTAGTACTAAGCTTTCAAACTTATTCAGAAGGTTGATTTGAAGCATCTGGTGAATAGAAAGACTTTCCTCATTTATTCTGCTAAAAATGTGAACTCAGGAATGAGTTAGTTTCTTAAATGAAATATTGACACTGATGTCACTTTTTTACTTCGAATGTTAAGGCTGCAGTTTACTTTGAGTAAACTGAATAGTACATTTTGCATTTTATAAAGTACCTTTTTATATTCCTTTGCGTTCTGAGTAGAACATAGCAGGGCTTCGAACTTGAGCTTTGAGATTTCAGTAGGGGATAGGTTTGCTAGCCTCAAAACCGATCTCGCCTCTTTCCAAGGCTTACTACTGTTATGATGGGGTGTTGTTACTGCGGTTGTGGTTGTCATCTAACTTGACGAGAATGAGTCTCTCCAAGTCATGACACTATAACTAACTGATCCCTTGGAAATATTCCCCCACATTGAAGTAGACACAAAAGACAGACTTAACTGCGATAGCAATGCCAACTGCGACAACAACATTATTATTTCAAATACATAGTATATATATATATATTGACGGTATGACTTGGAAGGCTCTCCAAAAATAAATAGATCCAAAACTGTCCAGTTACGTTGACTGACTGGTTTCAGTGTAGAACTTTACATAAATATAACGCACAAAACAAGAGAACAAAGTAAAGAGAGAGATGGAGCAGATGGACCTACGGACCAGAAAGCACTGGACAACTGTTTCGCCTTTTCTGGGGACTCCTCAAGAATGCTCATCCACAACCTTACCACAGATCGTACCTAGAACCTTCAGGGGTATAAGACCAAACACATTGACCATTCAGCCACCTGGGCTGGTGGAATTCAATATGACCCCTGAATTCTAACTGTGTCGACTCGTGATATATAGCACTGCCCTCACTAATGACTTCAATGAGCATCCACTTCACCTTGAAATGGTGCACCCTACTGTCTCGCTGACTGATGTTGATTTTTGACAAAAATCTGACAATTGAAATTAATCCGAAATCCACACAAATCCTATAATCTGAATAATAATAACAATGAATTGTGTACAGGATTTCATCATTAGGTGACATCGGTTAGAGAACCATTGAGAAAGCTGTAGGGAAAGCTAGACAGCTGTTTCGTCCTAGTACTTGAGACTCTTCAGCGGGTCGGGCGTGAGGACAAATACTCGCCACCGTTGACATTAGCTAGTGGTCGTGCTATGTCATGAATTGGCAGAAGTTGGAATTCATTGACTGGCTGGCCATTGGATCGGGTCCCAGTTACTTAATGGTCTACGAGCTCTCCTTGTAACCAGAAGGTCCTGGGTTCGAACCCTGGCGGTAGGTGTGTGTTGCTGAAGAGTCCCAAATTATGATGGCGAAACAGTTGTCCAGTACTCCTAGTTGGTTTTATAATGTTTCTCTAACTGATGTCAGCTGATGATTAAATCCTGGAACCAGTCAAATTAAATCCCTAAAAACTCTTTTTGTGTGTCTGTTTTGTGTGTAGATTATTTCGTGTTATTTGATCCATATATATATGATGTTTTCGAAAATGTCTTTTATTTCGTATTCTTTTTTTCTTTCCCTACATATATTTAGTCTACAAAGATTAATTCGATTATTTGAGTCAAATTGTTCAAGTCATCCGACGCGTAAACATGATAGACATCAAGAGAATGTCATGGAGAAACAATTGGATACTACTACTAGCACTACTACTGAAAGTATTCTTCAGTGTTTACAAAATGAAACCAGTGAACTCAGTACAAATGAGGTAAAATGCTTAAGATTATGACAGTGATTTGTTTTCAGCCAAAATAGTGTTTACAAGTGCTGGTTTGCAGTGAGTGATCTGATTGCTTACAGGTTCGATCACAAGTTGACAGCCAGTTAGAGAGAACCATTGGAAGCATTGTCTGTCTACAACATTTTTTAACGATTTGGTTGATTAACAACACTCCACTCGTCTTAGTGCTGTTTGCAATGTAACAAAGTCTTTCTTAAGTAGGTCAGAAAAGATTAAATCGGAGGTAGGGAGCAGTAAAGAAGACGACAACGATGAAGAATAGGCAGTGTAATGAAAAAAAGACCGATGAGGCTTGAAGGAATGTTTTAGGTACATAAATTTGGTATACCATATCTCCAATGCTTTATTCGCACATCATTTACAAATTGGTCGAATATCACCACATTCCCTAGCTTTTTGGAGTCTGCAAAGTGCTTCTAATGTGTTCTTCTCACAGTTCTCTTCTTCGATTGCTTTTTCCAGTGTTTCGGAAACATATTGTTGCTTTTTTGAATTCGTTTGCTGATATACTACTTATATCTGATTATAAGTAGCACTCGTCACAGTAGAATATAAGAAGTAACAAAGTGTATATCACTTCCAATTAAGTGAAAAAGTGTATCATTGATATAAGAATAAAACTTGTGCACTATGACAGAATGTAATTCCATTACAGGTAAATTTTATTTTGATGTAGTCTCACAGCGTTATACAGTAATGTTAACTGATGACGTTTCGAGCACAATTCATTGCTCATAATCATATCAAGTTAATCACACGACTTCCTAAATTCATTTATATAGTTCCGTTTTTTTTCACTTGATTTTCACTTGATTTGATTGGTAGTGTTATTTTCCATATTTCGGGTATGAGTGATGAATCATTCCTATTGCATGAGTTGGGTGTAGATTCGATGAACAAAGATTCAGTAATCAACCTCTCTCTCCACCTACCTAGATTACTTTTTAGAATTTTAACCCTCTCCCACCCTATTGTGTGGTTGTGTGCTAATGCATGCATTGCAATTGCTGAGCTTTTTTCTAAATTACTTATATTCTCTGGGTCAACCATTCTTACCTTATCTAAATTCTTATGTTCTGACAATCTGACTACCCCTGACCTACTAGTTTGACCTATGTAGTTGACCTCACAGTCATTGCAGGGTATTTTGTACGTAGGATTCTAAATAAAGCAGGAATTAGGGTGGCATTTAAACCTACAAACTCACTCAGGTAGGACAAGCTCTGTAGGTTAAAGGACCCAGTGGACCCAATTAGACAAAATAATATAATTTACAAAATACCTTACAATGACTGTGAGTGAGGTCAACTACATAGGTCAGTCAAACTAGTAAGTCAGGAGTAGTCAGATTGTCAGAACAGAAGAATTTAACTAAGGTAAGAATGGTTGACCCAGAGAAGATAAGTAATTGAGAAAAAAGCTCGGCAATTGCAATGCATGCATGCAAAGTAATCTAGGTAGGTGGAGAGAGAGGTTGATTACTGAATCTTTGTTCATCGAATCTACACCCAACACATGCAATAGGAATGATTCATCACTCATACCCGAAATATGGAAAATAACACTACCAATCAAATCAAGTGAAAAACAACGGAACTATA